>JAOTQQ010000013.1:6189386-6238805 GCA_026546715.1 Gallinago undulata
TCCCCACGGAGCCGTCCCAGGGCTATCGTGTGCTGTTTGCTCTGAGCCCTTGGTGACCACCAGGGCAAAGCCGGCTGATGGCAGCGCAGCCAGGAGTTGTGCAGCAGGGGAGGGACGATGGATGCATCGCAGGGACACTACAGGGACCCTTTTGTCATGGTCACCCTTGGGGCAAGGGTCTTCCAGCCCCCTGTCTGCAGGAAGGGGACAGAGCCAGAGTCCCTCCTGCCAAACCATGAGCTCCCACCTGCGATGTCATCTTCCCGGCAGGGACCCCCGTGCGTGGGGCTCTGCGGCAGAGGCTGGAGGCAGCGTCGCCGGGGTGGGCAGTGCAGGTTGTCAGGGCCATCGGGGCCACTAGTGGCCATTATGACCCCTGGGGTGTCACCGGGTGGTGGCTGTCACAGGGATGCCCCTCGGGGCAGAGGGGGCAGAGGGGCAGAGGGGCTCAGCCATGGCGATTAGGAGGGTGCTGTTTCTCCTGGGCTGATGGGACTGGGGAAGGGTCGCACCCCGATGGGAACCATCGCTGCTGCCCATCCGGCTGGGACACTCTGGGCTGGCCCTGCCACCCCCACCGAAATGTGGCTGTGGCAGCTCAGACCTGCTCCCCTCTATACACATGAGCTGTTTGTCCTTCCACAGGTGCAGTTTGCTGTCCTGCAGCCATGCACTGTGTGCCTTCTCCTGCCCCTTTCTCCCTGGTTCGGGTCCTTCGTCCCCCTGGGAGCGCAGCAGGGCAGGACCTACATCCGTGGGGCAGCTCCTCAGGCCGCTGCTGAGACAGATCGTTGGGGGGTGTTTACCCGTGGGGGGATCAAAGGCAGCCTCACGCTGTGGTGCGTTACATCAGAGCAGGGCTCACAGGGCTATTTCTGTGCCATAAAATCCGCTGGCGATCTTCCCAGTGCTTTCCCGTGCTCCGTGCCCAACCCAGCCCACCTTGTCCCTTCAGCTGGGTGGCCTCTATCGCTCAGATGATCACGGTGAGCAGTGAGTGGCAGTCGTCCTCCCTTAAAAATACAGCCCTGCCACCAAACCAGGCACCTTTTCTGCATCTTTGGGGTTCTCACTTGGTAAAAGCCAGCCAGCACCTCACCCCCTCTTCTTGCTGGTCCAGAGGTTTTTCTGCTCCTCTGGGGGGAGTTCCATGCTTTACTGGGAGGTGCGAATTTTTTTTCAGCTGGAACAAATGCAGGGAGTGTGCACATGAGCTCTGGCAGACTTGTTTAGCAGCTTGTGTTCACTGGGATAATAGATTCACCTCAAAACACGCATCCCTTCATGTTGTGAGCAGCGTGTTTTCCTACGCTCACCACCCAGGGCGAGGCGAACCCACTGCTGGTGGGGTGGCACCGGGTACAGCTCCCCACCCCCGGAGCTGCCCCGCATCCCCCTGCCCCGGGGCAGAGGAACACCCCGAGCTGAGTCACACTCTCCCCTGCCCGCAGAGCATCGCCCCTTTGAAGCCTCTTTGTTTTAGCGACAGTTTGTGGGACGCCTTCATGCACCAGCCCAGGCTTTCTCATTCCACGGGATTTTATTGGCTTCTCTTCTTAAAATAGTTCCTCTTCTCCTTCCCCTTTTCCTTGCCTCCGTGTCTCTGTATATCCTGCTCAATGTGTTCGGGCAAGGGCTGTGAAGAGCAGCGAGCGGCAATGCCGTGTCTGTCTTGCAAAGATGTTGTGTCCTTTGTGTCTCCAGGAGCGAGCAGGTCCTTCATTTCATCTGATTCCTGCTTTCGAGAGGTACCAGGGGATTTTCCTTTATCTCCTGGAGCTCGGCTAGGTGGGCTCCTTGAAGAGCTGGCTCCGGCACCGCTCTCGGGAGGAATGTTGTCTGAGTTTCCATCCTACCACGCTCTCCTCCGCAGGCAGGAGTGCCCTTCATTGCCACCCCCCAAGCTCTGGGCATGCAGGTGTCACCCTCCTGCAGACCTTCGCAGGGCCGTGTCCCTTCCCTGTCTGGCACTGCCCGCAGTCAAGATAACTGTCGGAAAGGGCACGAGTCCCACTAATTGCAGCCCTTGTGCACGGAGCCGTCCCTTGGGCAGCGCCCGCTGCTCCTCCAGCGGATCTCGGGATGGGCTCCGGGACGGAGCTGCCCCTCTGCAGAGCGGGACAAAGGCTCTGAAAACCCTCGGAAATAATTGTAACCCCCATATTCCAACCACAGCATTGAATCCACATGGTACCACATTTTAACTCTCCTTTTCTTTCCCATTTGCCCTTAATTCTCTGCTGTCTGACAACTTATTTTGTGATTAGATTTTCCTTCCAAAGTACCAGAACAGCGCTCATTTTTCCTTGACGGGTGATTGAATGTGTTGCCCTAATTTGTACTTTGTGGCAAGAAGAGGTTGTGAAAAGCATCATTTCAAAGTGATTAAATAAGCAATATTTATCACTGAAAAATGCAATCTATATAATTTTTACTCTCAAAATGTGGTGGAAATAGAAATAGATGTAGGGCAGGATGACCATACCCTGAAGCTGTGTTTCGGAGTTAATGTTTCCACAGCTACTGTGGGTTTAAAGTTCTCCAGAAATCCCAGCATTTATTAATAACCGATGTTACCCATTAACTCTCAATTTTTACTCATATGACACAGGAGGTTGTTGGCAATGCTGGAGACTTGCTTTTTTACCTCAAACAAGAAATGATTTGGGGTCAAGTCCCACTGTCTTTAAGGTTTTGCATCAGAAAAACCCCAAACCGCAGTACCAGGCAGGTGGCACTGGAGAGGGAGATGTTTCTGGGGGTGCATATTCCCAGCAAAGCCCACAGGGGTCTGCGGAGGGGCTCAGACACGTGGAGGATGGGGGGGTTAATGCTTAGTAAGAGGCTTCCTAAAACTCAGTGCTAATGTGCTTCCTGGCATACACACGCAGAGGGAAAGGCTCGCACTTCGGCTTCCCCTGGCTCTGGGAATTTCCTTGGATTGCGAGGACACCTGCGGATGGCACACAGGGACTTTGGGCACTGCAGGAGCAGAAAGCTGTGGGGCCAGGGAGCCCAGCCCTGGGGTTAGGACGAGAGCAGGAGGAGAACAAGGAGATAAACACAGGAGACAGCGAGAGAGGGACCAAAGCTCTCACACCTAAACGCTCAGCACACAGCCAGCTTGAGAAGATTGAGAGTTTGCCTTGTGTCGGGGTTTTTTAAGAGGACTCAGGTGTTGAGCTATTTATTGAGCACATATAGGGGATATATGCTCCTTTTCCGGGTCAGCTGAGGTGGCCCCTCCACCTCGAACAGCCCGGGGCTTGTATGATCCACTGAGCGGCACGGCACTCCTTCCACATCGCCCACCGCCTTCTTGGGGACCCCGAGGGTGTTGGTGCCCACCTTGTCTCACCGCTCTCTCAGTTTCTGTGGCGACTCCAAAATGACCCGTGTCAGCCCCGACCCCTTTTGCCAACCCAGAGGGTCTGCGGGGGGTCTACGGGCTCACCCGCCCCGCGGGCCCCGCTGCCCCTCCAGGTTTATGGTGTCCCCCCGGGTCTCACCCGCGCTCCCCACCAGCGGGAAGGGGCTGACCCAGCGGCCCGGGGACACCCCCCCGCGGCTGCGGAAGCCCCTCGGGCCGAGCCCTGCGGGGACCCCCCCCCGGGGCCGTCGCTGCCCATAAAGCCCCCGGGGGTTCCCTCCGCCGGGCAGGGCGGGAGCGGCTGCGCGGCCCCGGGGCGGCGGGAGGCACCTGGGCGGAAGGAGGGGCGGAAGGTGGGACCGGCCCGGCCCGCCCCCCCCGCCGCCCCGCCAGCGGCCCCGGCCCCGGCCCGGCGGGGCTGCCCGGCTGGGAGCGCGGGGCAGCGGCAGCTCGGGCAGGATGAAGAAGCACCAGCACTCGGTGCAGGGCACCTTCAGCCGCCTCTTCGGCAAGCGGCACCCCAGCCCCGCCGCCGCCGCCTCCCTCTTCGCCGCCAACCCGCCCTGGATCTTCGCGCAGGAGGTGACCTCGGACGGCGCGGGGGGCACCGGTCAGTGGCCCCTCTCCCGCCCCGGGGGCGGTGGGGCTGGGGCGGAGGGCTCGGAGGGGGCCGGGGAGCGGCGGCGGCTCCTTGGCCGCCCGGTTGGGCGACTCCGGGAGGCGGCTGGCGGCGCTTGGGCCACCCGAGGGCGAGTCGCAGCCTGCGCTCTGCGGGCTGGGGGGGGGAGGCGCGGAGGCTCCGCACCCGCGGGCTGGGGCCGGTGCGGGGCTCTCCCGGGGCCGCCGTCCGCTCCGGGAAGTTAAACCGAACCGGAGCCGGTAAAGAGTTTCGAGTCAGTTTCATTGCTCCCACCCCGCTCCCACGCCATGGCCTAGCTGCGCCTTCCCGGCTTCTCCTTATTTCCCTGTAAACCTGTTTCTGGACTTTGGGCGGGGGGGGGCGGGGGGGGTTGAGGGCTGCCTATTCCTGCAGGATTTATTTGTATTTCTTTGTGGGTTTAATTGCAATACTGTGCCCTGGAGGCTCATGTAGGAGGGAGCCAAGTTAATAGTAGTGGAGCCAGGTAGATAAAAGATAGCAGTTTGTGGATGGAGTTTGGTGGCCGTAAGATTCCAACAGACACTTCCAAGCTTAAAAATGGAAGCGCCTCTTGCTGAGCTGTGCGATGTGGGAGCAGTGTCCATTAAAGCTATTGCAAGGTGGTTACACCCTGCAGGCCCTGCTGGTGAAACTAAGATAAAATGAAAATGCGACGGAGAGTATCATGCAACTCTTAAACACAGAAGGGAAAATTGCTGATTTCTAACTGTCGTAAATCTGAGGAGGATTCAGGCTTCCCTCTGATGTGGTTTGGATTTAAAAAAAAAAAAAAGTCCCTGTGTCTGCTTATTACAAGCCTGATTTCCGTGGCTGCAATTGCAGTACAAAGGCATTCCTTTCAGGTGTGGGGAACTGCTGTGCGGATCAGCTTGCAAAGTAAAACCCAGGAGTCCTTGAAATCTGAGCGCAAATAAAAGCCGCTGAATCACTCCTTAGCATCCTCTTGGCATTATATAGATATATATTTATGTGTAATTTGCGTAGGGTAGTGTGACACACACACAAGCCGAGTGACCGTGGTTGGAGCAGCGTGTGTGAGGCGTGGGCCCGTCCTGAGGAGTGTCGTGGTGATGGCCACGGGCAGGTTCTGCTGGAGCCTGATTCCCCCGCTGCCAGCATCTTTCCCAGGGAAGCCCCATCCCTGGCCCTGTCTCTCGAGTATCTGCTGCATGGCTTCACGCCATCGCTGCTGCCAAAAGGAGTCCACTGCTTCTGCTCATCCCCACCTTAGTTTTTCATACAAAGTAAACACAAGTGAAGCAATGTGGAATGGGTGTAGGTCTACGTGTCACTGACTCAGAGATTCCTGAACGTAGTGAGTGATGCCGCCTCCTCGCTGTGAGCTGTGGGTACCCCAGCGTCAAACCTGCTGCGCCTACTCCAGGTGATGCAACCCCGAAGTAGGAAGGAGTTCCATTGCATGTGTTGTAGGTTGTTTATTTTATTTCCCATGGCTGAGAGGACGCAAACATCTCCGGAACAAGTTGAATGTCAAAAAATTGGCCAAAGTGTAGATGGGGCCAGCCGCTTCCAACAGCCTCCGAAGGTGTTTCCCCATCCCTCCTTCCAGGAAACCAAGCTGGCAGAGCACAGGTCTTACTGGTGACAGGCTCTTAGCAGGCAAGTCCTGTTTATCTAGCAAAGAAAACACAACTACAAGCACTTCATTTTACTTTAATTAAATGCATTCGGGTTAGTGATGCTTAGTAATCTAGGATCAAAGACCTTGTGATCTTTAATACAGTTTCTCACTGAGTTTACCTGGTGTCTAGTTTAATATGAAACTCTCATCATTTCAGGTCTCTGAACTACTCTATCGCTGCTCCACAAAGCTGTCTGAATCCAAACTCTGATGTTGCATTAATTCTTGCTGCTCGCTTGTTGGATGTGGGGTCACCCAAGGGTGATTTATGCAAAAATAATAATAATGTGCTGGCATCTCAACTGTCCTTGGGACTCCAGCAGCTCCTCCTCCAGCCTGGGTCTCTCGCAGGCAGGGAGGTGTTCACCTGTGGGTAGGACCACGCTAACTGAAGTGCAGGCTGATTAGTATTTTGAAAGTTGAAGAAAATGTCCTTTTTTTTTTTTTTTTTTTTAAAGAATCCCTTGCAGTGGGAGAAGCTTAGGATGAGGGAGGGAAAGTCGTGACTGTAAGGACAGTGGTAGGATGATGGATACTCCTGGGTGTATCCCAGGGCAACTTGTGGTGTAGATGGTGGGAGAAAGGAGGAGCTGACGTGCTTGCTGGACTTGGTGGCGCGTTTCGAGGCTGTGTGGAATTCATCTGCCTCCAAACCCCTGACTTCAGCAGAGGCTGAGGTAGCTCATGCCCAGCCCCCGGCGTGGTCAGGTTCTTCATTCCAGGTGTTCATGCAAGTGGTTTTCTTCTGTGGGAACACACATACACAAACAGCTGCTTGCTTCCCCCCCCTCTAATAAGCTTTGTTTTGAAGGGAGCTTCTTGCTTCATCTCTGCCCATCCAAGGAGGGCAGAGACTTGGTGCCAACCACCGCCACGTGCTGTGGCAGCCCCTGGTGGGTTGGGGACCCCAGTGTTTGGGGGTCCCAGGCTTGCACAGCCTTCCCCTTCTGCTCCGCGCCTGTTCGTGCTCTACGGCTCTCGACAGAGACTGTGTCTGTGCTTCACGCTGCAGCATGGGCTCGGGTTCAAGGACTTCTTCCAAATATTTTAAAGCGGGGAAAAAAAAAAAAGCCGTTTACTTCTTGGTGTTTGTGTTTTGGTGCGGAGGGAGAGGTTGTTTGCTGCTTCTTTCTCGCTGAAACCTCTCTGGAATTCTGTTAGGTGGGAACGCTCCTGCAGAGTTTTCTCTCTGATCACAGCCCTTCTGCAGCAATTCCCCCCCTTCCTCAAACCTTCACTTTTCCTTTAATGTTGGTCTCCTTGGCTACGAATTATTTGTGTATCTCCTTCCGGCCAAGGTGGGGTTTACATGCTTCAGTGCTTCTGCTTGTTAATTCATGCTGTTAATCAGACACAAAGAACGTAATTAAACTAATTTTATGAGCTTTATTCACTGTCAGAAATAAACCGGCCCAAAAGGTGTGGTTCAAGGCAGAAGCACAGGGCTGGGAACTGGGACTACCTGGTGGCTCCTCCTGCGCTTGACGCTGGGGCTCGGTGGCCGCTTTGTGCCGTGGTGTCTCCATTCATAGTAGTATTTTGTGGGAAGAAATTACTGCCTGAGAGCCTTTCTCCATAAGGCAGGCTGAAGTGTGACAGTGCAGTGGCCAGCACGACTTGTCCTGCGGTGCCATTCGCAGCAGGGTCAGGGACAAATTGCCCCTGCAGCGTGCAGAAGGATGCTGTGGGCACTGGGGGGGGGGGGTCTGGCCACAGCTGTGGCACCTCCCTGGGCTGCTGGCAGCAGAATGTGGAGGGGAGACACCTCCTCGGGGAGCTTCTGTGTGTCCCAGGTCCATCGCGGTGTCTGGGCAGAGCAGCGAGCCATTCCCCTCTGCTTGCCCTGGTCCTGCTCAGCACAAGCCAGGGGTCAGGGATGCCCCCACTGTCCCTCCCCGCTGTGTGGGTGACGGGGACCTGTTGTTGTGATAGAGCTGAGTGAAGAACCTGTAATTAGCTCTGGGTTTTGACGGCAACCCGTGGTGGTTGGTGGGGAGGAAGGGCAGCAGCTCTCCCTCTGGTCGCTGTGGCTGGTGGTGGGACCCCACTGCTGCCTCCCCTTCAACTCCAGCTGCCGGGGGATCGGCCGAGGCCAGATCCTGCCCACACATACCATCTGGTTTGTGTCACCTCTGTGGGCACCAGCCCTGGACCCACCTCCCACTCTCCTGCAGGTTGGAGCCTCCTGGCACCACGAAGAGTTGATCCTGATGCATATTCCTTCCATGAACTTAGAGAGGGGAGTGAATTGAGTGCTTGTGCTGACCCTTCTGATGTAAAGTTAAGTTAGCTACAACTAGAAATAAACCTTTTTGAATAGACTTGACATCTGTGCTCTCTGAACTCCAGTGTCTGGAGCTCCAAGAAGGGTCTCTGCACCTTATGGGCATATGTCAGGGCTGGAGGGCCTGCCCAGGTGTCTCACTCACCTGGGATCTTTCTCCTCCCAACTACAACTCTGCTCCAAAACACCCAGATACTCCTCAGAATCGGATGGGGTTTGCCCATCCCTGGGAGACGATACAGCAAATTCTTCACACACCTTTTTAAAGTGAGGTGGCATCCACTGGGTGGTGTTTTTTTTCCTGTTGTCTCGAACGCAGTGCTGCTGCTAACAGTCTTCTCTTCCCCGCAGGTGATGTGATCGAAGTGTACTATGGTGACAATCGCTTTGGGTCAATGACCGACTCTGGCACCGCAACCCTTAAACCTCGTCCGAGAGTCCGGCCGCTGCTGACTTTCTTACCCCTCGTGAGTATCCGTCTCGCCGCTGGGATTCATGACGGCAGCGCGTGTAACCGGTGCCCAGAACCAGCTGGGCTGGCTGCTGCTGCCCTCCTCTACCTCGGGGGAGAAATTAAATGAAAAGTAAAACCACTCTGTAATGATGCTGGATACGAGGGATTAGGGAGGTGATCTGAGTTCAAGGCTTGTGTTGGACATAGGCAAGATGCTCGGGCGAGAGACGTCAGCATCGTCAGTCTTGTATTTTCAATTAAAAAAAAAAAAATTGCTGAGCATGTAGATGATAGATCTGGCTTGCACTGCAGTTTATCTAACCGCTACTGGCGGTATCTCTCCCTGGATCAGGCGAGTTGCTGGAGAGAGCAGTAGCAAAGCTGTGCCCTGCCTGCAGCAGGGGAGGAGGAGGCGATGCAGCAGGTGCCTGTGCAGAGCCTGGTTTTCCCAATCTCAATATGAGGGGAGCCGTTCCCTGCAGAGCCGCTGGTGCTCCAGCAGCAGCAAGTGCCAGTTCAGCTGGACCCAGAGGTGGCTTTAACCCAGCTGGGACTCCAGAAGCCACATGTGCTCGTTGATGGCTTGGAGGCTGTGCCACCGCCTGTGCTGAACAAGCTTTCCTCCCCCGCCTGGCACACCTTTGCAAAGGTCTTATCCCCTGAAGAGCAGAGTGCATGGTGCTCAGGGATGCTTTGGAGATGGCGATAGCTAAAGGTGCAGTGATGCACTCGGGTCACTGAAGGTCAGTGGAGACAGTAAAATACTTAAAAGCCCTTGGTCTTGACAAGAAAATCCCCTCTGAGAGCAGGGGATGTTTTTCCTCGTACATCCTTGTCCTTTAGAGCGGCCACCACCTCCAGCAGCAAATGGGCTGGGCTGGTGTCACCCGGGTGCAATTAGGAGTCAATGGGGATGTGCAGGTGTCATTTGGAGGACAACAGGGCGGGAGAGGGAGTTTATTTACCTGTCAGAGAGCATCATTAGGAAGTTATGGGGTTACCCAGCTTCTACAAAAGAGTTGTGCCCTCTGTAATGCTGTCCAAAACGTGACAGTGGGTGAAAAATCTCACCTGGGCTCCCAGTTGAGTAACTGTAGGACTGGTGCCTGAGAAACTCCTCTCTGGTAGCACAGGCTTGGGTGTGCAGCCACAACTGGCACCCCATATTACCAGTTTTTTTGAGTCTAACTAGCCTTTTGCATGTTTTTTGAGCTTTCAAATGTTTTACTAGTGGAAGTGCATGTGGTAGAGGAATACACATCGCAGATGTCCCTGGGATAAATACGAAGGGCTGTCACCCAGCCATGGTGCTATTCTGCTGCCCCAGAAGCGCAGCCAGCCCTGGGGCTTTTTTCCCCTCAGTTGCCCTTGTGAGGGTCCCTCTCGTTGTGCTTCTCTTCCAAGAGTAACAGGCTTAGCTGGAGAAATTGGTAGGAAGGAGCAACATTCTTTTTAAGGACCAGTCTGTGTTGTGTATTTGCATTATTTTGATGAGGTTTGATTATGATGTGACTTGGCACAAACACTTCTGCTGCCACATACATATTTGCACTGGGCTGTTCTGCAGCTCCTGCCTTAACTCTTTCTTTCCACCCACCCGCTCCCGGGCACGGGGGGAGGCAGAGGAGCAGTGAGTCAGGAGGATGCACACACCCTGCCCGGCAGCTCTTCCCGCACGGATCGGTGCCTGCCCCCCCGGATTGGTGTCCTGCCCCCCAAACCGCCTGGCCCTCAGCCACCCTGAGGCATTGCAGGAGAGGGGGCTTGGCTGCCTGCCTCTCGGGTACCACCACCTCCCCCTGCCACCCCACTTCCCGGCTGCAGGCAGAGCTTTGGCATCCTGGGGGAATAAATTCCTGGAGTTAACTGCCAAATTTCCCTAGCTCTGCTTCAAAACAAGGAGTTTTGGGGTAGCTCTTCAAATTTGGAGAAATCCTTGGCCTCCCTGAGATCCCAGGGTGCAAAGCAGATACAAAAAAAGTGTCAAAACGTAAGGGGCAGCCTCAAACTTGGCTCATTTTCCCTTACATGAGGGAAGGCTGAGAGATTTGGGTTTGTTCAGCCTTCAGAAAAGAAGGCTTAGGGGACACCTTATCACCATGTTCCAGTATTTAAAGGGTGGCTACAGAGAAGATGGATGCTCCCTTTTCACAAGGAGCCACGTGGGAAAGACCTGGGGTAATGGGTACAAATTGCTCCAGGGGTGATCCCAATTGGACACGAAGAAAACTTTCCACGGTGAGAACTATCAGCCGCTGGAATAATCTCCTCAGGGAAGTGGTGGATTCCCCAGCATTGGACACTGTTAGGATTTGGCTGGACAAGGTGCTGGGCCTTCTTGTCTAGACCATGCTTTTGCCAAGAAAGGTTGGAACAGATGGTCCTTGAGGTCCCTTCCAAGCTGGGATTCGATGATTTAATGGGTAAGAAGCGTGGGGTCCTGAGAGTCCAGGATGGGCAGGCTCCCCTTCATTGGGAACAGGGGACATCTAACTCTCTTCCAGCACTGAAAAGCGATTCCTGGTGGTTACAGTGAAAGCTCCCCTCAAAGGGATCCTGAGCACAAAAAAATCTGGTGCAGGTACCACAAACTGGAAATGCCGGTTCCTGGCGCACCACCCCAGCCCAGCAGCCTGCTCTGAATCAGCTGGAGCTTTACTGGGCAGTCCCACCCCGGCAAACACAGCAGAGGGGAACAATCTTTCCCGTCATCTCTGGAGGCTGGCAGCCTACTGGAGATGCTTTCCATTGTAGAGGCCAGCCCGTGACGTGAGGGTGGGTGCGTTTTGAGAGAGATGCTGAACATTAGCAACTGCACCAGAAACTTTTGGGGTGAAACAGGCTTGCCCAGTTCTTAGGACCTGTTGGAATGACATGTCCAAAATTACTGCTCGTTTATGAAATGTAGACTCTTGTTTCCTCCAGCTTTGCATAGATCTCTTCCGACTGCCATTCCCTTGCTACTCCTCTGCAGACATGTGATGCATATGCTGCTTTTAACTCGGTGCCCAGACATCTTTGTTTCCCTGTAAATGAGCAGGTATCCTCAGTGTGCTCTGGAGACTGGCAGCGATGAATTTCCATAGCAAATGAGAACTGCTGGGTTTTCTTCTTTGTGGTTTTTTGGTATCTCATTGCTCTGGACAATTTCATTAGTGGCTCTGGAAGTGCCTGTGTTAGCCTTTGTCTTCCCTCTGGCTTTCAACTGAGTTAAGGGTCTTTCCTTTGCGTTGTACAGCATCTTTGGGACCCATAAGGAGGCCTTAGATGAGGCTATAAGGCTCACCTTGTCTGGTACTAACAGATCTGTCAGATCTTGGCTTCTCCACCAGCACCAAGTTCTCTGATCAGTTGTACGATCTCAGGAGTGTGAATTTCCTCTTTCTCTCTCCTGGGCCACCAGTAACTGGCTCATTCCCTTGTGGCTGTAAAGGATCTTTGGTCATCTGTAGGGTGATGGACCTTGCAAGCAAAGCATGTGCATTTTCTTATTATTTTGTCAAAAGCTGGGGGATTCCAGGGCTCTCCTGAAGGAGCCCGTGCTGCTGCTGCTCAGGTCAGCTCTGCCCCTGCACGCCCAGGACGGTGTGTGATGTTAATGGGAGCCCTGGATGGGACTGGCTGCATAAACCCAGCTTGACCTTTGGTCGAGGAGACTTTGGAATCCTACAGCACTCTCTTATAAAAATCGTGATAATGCCAGTGAAAGGCAAAGGGCAGGGGCTCAATCATTAGGCTTTTGTATGCAGAGAACCCGCACTGAGCGGTGGGGCTGACGGCAGGAGAACGTTTTCTTTGCACAAGGGGCCGTGAACAGCTTGTGCAAACAGCTGCCGGGGTGAGCGGGAGTGCAAGAGGGTGGGCCCCAGGGCCTGGGAACGGGGAACCGAGGAACGGGGCGGTACGTCCCTGAGCGTGCCCGTGGGGTCTGCGAGCTCGTGGGGCGTTATTCCCTTGCTATGGGTCTCTCCCAGCGCTGGCATGCGAGAGCCCGGGTCGCTGATGTCCGTGCTGCCAGCCTGATTCAGCACGGGTTTGCGTTTGGGACGTGGGCGCGTTGGTGTACGTTGTGTGAGCAATTCCAGTCCCTCCGGAGCCGTGAGTCACGGGAGGAAAGGAGAGGCTTTGCGCTCCTGGCAGGGGGACCAGGCAGCCCCGGCCAGCGCTGCGGGCAGCTCAGCGTGCCGCGGGTCTCTCACCATGGCTGGCTGTAATTAGCCACAGCGCCCTGGCTGTGAGCGTCCTCCCAAATGTGTCGGCTGCTAAATTGCACGGTCCTGCACCACCTAAACGCGCTGCTGAGCTGTCAGCGGGAACGCAAAGGGGGTAATTGAGAGTGAAACACAAACCACACAAGTAGCAGTTCTCCCCAGAGCGTTCAGATCTGCTGGTGCCGGTTTCCCAAAAAGCTGGCAGCCTGTCTGGGACTTCGGTGTGGTGTGTACGTGGCTGCAGCGTGGGCTGGAGAGCAGAACCCACAAACCCCATGGGAGCCATTAGGTTTGCTTGGTAGGTGAATGGTGAGAAACTGGTGCTGGGGAGCCCTGAGGCTGGGGGTGATGAAGCTGCGCTCCTCGCCAGCCCCTCGCTAGCACAGGGGGGCTGAGTCCGTGGCTTGAGCAGCCTTGATCGCAAGTGGAGACCTGTCCCCTTCTGCCCTGTCAACAGCAGCTACCGCAGGGACCTGAGTTTCTTGGAAATGGCCCTGGATCCTGTCGGGCTCCTGTTTGTGTAGACAAATTACCAGCTGTACAGGCTAGGGCCTGCTTGTCAGCACTCCGCTCCGATACCCTGGGCATAAAACTAACAGCTCCATTCTCTCAACTGTTGCAGAATGCCCAAGAATCCCACGGGGTGGCTGTGCCAACACCGTCAGTGCCAGAAGATTTTGAGGAAAAAGCAGCACTTGGTAAGGAATCTCCTCTGCCGAGTGCGGGACGGTGCTGAGCGCTCGGCAGTACCCTGCCCTTGGGGGAGGAAGCGTGTTCCGAGCTCTGGAGCAGACATTCTGATCATGAGATTTTCATGCTAAAATAGAGCCTACTATTAATTATTTTTGGAAGTCATTGAAAATGAATTAATTTCTACAGGGTGAGGCGTAGTGGCTGTTACGGTTCAGCAAGCTTTAGACAGCTGCTGAGCAAAATAAACTGGCTTCCTGGGAGGCTAGCTGGCCGGGGCGGTGCTGGCCGTCGCAGTGCTGCTGGGGAAGGTGCTCACACCGTCGTGCTCTCGCTCTTCCTTGCAGGCTCTGGCTCCCAGATCAATGGGAACTACCGAATGTACAGCTCGGTGGGGGACCTGCGCCCACAGGCTTTCCAGGGGGATGACCTGGATGAAGACATCCCTCCACCACCATCAGTACCCCCCCCACCCCCTCCGACGGCACCCGCACCACCGCCTGCAGCCTCACCGGTCCCTCCGCCTCCCGATATGCTGCCTCCACCACCACCACCACCTGAGGTGGTGCCGCCACCTCCTGCCATGGCACCTCCGCCACCTCCAGCCTCTGCCCTGTCCTCCCCCGGCACACCGGCTCCTCCAGACTTCATCCCACCAGCCCCACCGGGTGCCTCTCAGCTCGGCCTCTCAGCACCCTTCACCACCAGCATCTCCAAGTGGAAGTCCGAGACTGTGCTGAACACCAGGCAGGCGGATGCCGAGGGGCCGCTCTGCCCGGCCGAGGCTGGGGTGCCGGCTGCCCCCGGCCCGAAGGAGAGTCTGCAGCCCAAGCACTGTCCTGAGCCCCACCTCACCTTCCCCAGGTCCTTCAAGGTGCCCCCTCCAGCCCCAGCCCGGTCCTCCTCCATCCCCGTGCAGGACGGCCAGCCCACCCGGCAGGAGCCCTCCTTCCCCAAGCAGCCTCATGCCCGGCCTCCCCTCCCGCCGTGCTTCACCATAAGACCCGCGGCCAAGGCTCACGCTGGAGGAGAAGCTGAGCAGAGAAGTTCCCCACTCAGACAGGTCCTTGCAAAGCCAGTTGTGCCAACACCCCCACCCCTGAGCCCCAAGCCAGGTCCAGGGCTCAGCCAAGGCACGAATCCTGCCGGTCGCCGGTCCCCGCTGCCAGGCTCTGAGACGGAGAAGGTTCCTCAGCCAAAAACAGCCGAGAGGGACCCTCCTCCAAAACCTGAATCTCTCTCTGCAAATGACCTGGAGCTTCCCCCTCCAGATTACCCCACCAATGAGGACGACTGGAGGGACGCCAGCAACCTGAGCAGGCTGCGGCACGAGCTCTCGGCCCTCCTGCGCTCCCCACGCCGGGAGGAGAGGCCGGCGGAGAAGCCGGCTGCTCCCCAGCCCATGGATGGCGGCACCGACCGCCCCGGCAGCCATGAGCCCAGTCTCAACGGGCCCCAACCGGCTGGACCTGCTGGGAAGGACACACAGGTACCCGCAGGAGGAGAGACCAAGAAAAAAGAGGTGCCCAGCAGCCCCCCCGACGCCAAGGGGGGCTCTCCCAGCGTAGTGCTCCCCGCTCCGGAGAGCAGCCCTGGGCCGCAGACCCACAGCGTGATGAAGATCAGGAACGAGCTGGAGGCTGTGCTGAACATGAAGAAAGAAGGGAAACCTGCTGTGGGGCTTGGCAGCCAGAAGCAGGGCACTGAGGGTGGCAGCAGCAGCTCTCATATGAGGAAGAGCCCCCCTGACCCGAGGAAGAGCCCCCCTGACCCGGGGAACTTGGTGCTGCCAAAACTGGGCCCAAGCCCCCTCCCATCACCAGGGGCTGCAGTGGAGAAGGATGAAATGGGGCACGAGGACCATCCCGCTCCTGCCGCTTGCCAGGCCACGGAGAACTTGACCCCTGCTGCTGGGTCCTTCAACAGCAGCACGAGCTCCCCAGACCCACCACAGGGACTGGCGAAGGAGCCCCCTGTTCCCACATCCCCCTCGCCCCCCGCGTCTCCCACAGCGAGCCCAGCACCGCAGCCCAGCGCGGCCATCTTCCAGTACAAAGTGCACCGGGCTGGGGCCAGCTCCGCCGAAACACCGTGTGCCTCGGGCTCGGCCGAACCGCCCTGCCCCACCAGCACGGCCAGGAGCCCGCCGGCCACCCCGGGAGCGGGGCAGGAGGAGGTGCTGATCCACCCGGTGACGGGCGAGCGGGTGGAGCGGGGCTCCCCCATGGCGCTGCTCCTGGCCGCCCGGCAGCGTGCCCAGCGGGGCCGGCAGGGTGGCGAGGGGGGAGCTGCGCCGCGGGCCAAGCCCCCCCTGAAACTCAACAGTGCCTCGTCGGACACCACCTCCACCAGCTTCTACCGCCACGAGTCCAAGCCCTACTCCTTCACCGTGGTGCCTCGGCCGCCCGTGGTGGGTATGGCAGGGTCAGGATGGAGCAAACCTCCATCCTTCTCCAGCTCCTCGGAGCAGGGCCGGGACGCACGGGCGGTGGCCGAGGCGCAGCCCCCGAGCCTCCCCGGCCACCGACGGGCCACTGCCTCCAGCCTGCTGCGGGGCCTCCTCGAGTCCGGGCAACCCAACCGGCCTGGCCCAGCCCGCCATGGCGTGCCCAGGGAGGAGGAGGAGAATGGGGAGACATCGCTGGACTACGGGATTATCCCCCCGCCCCCCGAATTCAGCAACGAGACAGATGAGGCTGAGGGGCCCCTCGCGAGTCGGGAGGAGAACCACAAGTGCCCCAGCTTCCCTGATGGCAGCCGGGGCTCGGAGGCGCCGCGGTACTTCAGGTGGCCCGGCTACGGCCGTGGCTACGGGGGCAACCGTGAGCCCCCGGCCCCGCTGCCCTCGGAGAAGAGCAGGAGGAACAGTGACTTCACACCCCAGTACCCCGACTACAGCAGCTCTGCCGGTTACTTTGGCCGCTGCCCCAACCCCCGGCCGCTGATCAAGAAGCGCCTGTACGTCTCAGAGCCTGACAGCTCCTACACCCGGGCAGCGGCGGCCCCCCGGGCCACGGGCACCCTCTCCTACAGCCCCGGGGGATACAGCTCCGTGGGCGGGGAGGGGGTCCGCCGCCTGGGCCCTGCCCAGAGGAACGGCCCCATGAACGCGCCGGGCAGGCGCACGTCCATGGACGCCGCTGGGAAAGCCACGCCGTACGGCAGTGCCGGGGCTGACCCCAAGTACAAGGGGCAGAACGGGGATTTCTCACCTGCCAGCGCGGTGGCAGCCAGCAGGTATGTGTCCCCCTGAGCCGAGCCCTTCCCTGTCCTCTCGGTGGCCCCAGAGAAGTCCCAGTGCCTGGGTCCAGGGCTGTCACTGTCCTGTGGTGCCTCCCCGCTCCACACCATCACCCCGGCTCCTTGCTGTATTCCTGATTGGAATCACGAGGCGATGTGAAAGTTGCCCTGCTCCAACAGAAGACAAAAAAAAAATGCAATTTTGAATAAAAAGAGTGTTTCCTCAGCTTTCGGTGACTTTCCCTCTGTCTTCCCTTCAGACCTGCCCACGGCAGCCCGCAGTATGGTGGACCCACCAACACCTTCACGGTCAGACCCGGAGCACGGCAGCCCATCTCCTACGCCTACCAGAGCGGCCACCGATAGGCTTCTCCGCAGGGCTGCTCCACCGCCTTCGGCTGGGAGAGGGAGAGAAGGTGCCTGGATGGGTTGTCATCTCCTCCGTGGGCACCGGTGATGGTCCCAGCCCATCCAGCAAATGCACTGCTTGAAACCACTGGTGGAGAAGGTGGGGAGTGAACCTGGGACTTGGACTCTTTGCAAAAGACTGCCATGGAGAGTAGTTACCGCAGAGGACCGGCTGCTGTCTTCTTATGTGAGAAAACAGTTTTCCTTCTATTTCCCCCCCAGTGTTATTGTCAAAATTGCAGCCTGATAGTTCTTCTAAGAAAGTCAAAAAGCATCCTTAGTTCTCTTTAAAGAGCATCACCACTGGAGAGATCGTTTTCAGTTTGGTTTAGGTTTTGTTTTGGTTGTGTTTGTTTTTTTTTTTTAAATTGGTTTAAATCCAACATGCTTGGGAGTGGGGAGAAACCAGCTGGAAGATGTGCCTAATGGAAGCAAGGCAGTGTATAGCTAAATGTAGGGGATTTAAAATAAGAATGTGAGGCTGATGGGATAGAAATGGAGTTTAGGATGTCCAGATCCTACCCTCTTCTATCCCCACCTCCTTCAACAGCCTTGAGCAAATCAGTTATGCCGATGCCTTAAAAACAGCTCCCTGCTCTTGGTGCCAGCCCTGCCGAGCCGGGGGCAGCTCCACCACCCAGGTCTGAACCCTCTTCTCCAGGGATCAACCACGGGGGGCTCTGGGAGCACAGGTCTTTGCTTTCCTGCCCCTTTTGGCCACTGTAAATGTTTCTCTTGGTAACTCTTCCTCATGGAAGAAGACTGAGAGGTGGCTGTAAAGCACTTTGGAGCCTCAGGACATTGAACAATCCTTTTCCTGTGTCAGCTGGTGGGTGTCAGGGACCCACCACAACATGGTGCTTTCCTCCAGGGGTCTCCTGCCACTTTGTACTCGCGTAAACCCCACCTCCAGAAGCTAAGCCACATAGTCCTTATACGCTGTTACACTGAGACTTGGCTTTAGTTTGTCTGATTCGGGGGACTGGGAGGTTAATTTCGGTGTGTTTGTAGTGTATTTGGCGCTCCTGGTGTGTGGAATGTTTGCGGTGACACACCAAAGCAAGCCTGTCACACCAAAGCAAGCCTGTCCCTGCCTCCTGTCAGCCTCCCTGGGGAGCAAGTGACGGCGTGTGCTGGGGTGGGAGGCACCGGGGTGTTGTATCCCGCGGGGGGAGCAGTACAGTCCCACGATAGCCAGCCAAAGGTTTGAACAGAAATTAGGAATATGTAATCTTCCTCATAGGTAAACTTGCTGAAAATCACTGTAAAATAAGTGTAAAAACTTGTAGAGAATGTTTTCTAATCACTGACAAGCTGAAAGCACTTTGAGACATTAGTCTACTTTTTATGGAAAGCACTTTCTCTTTTCAATCCTATACGACGTCGTTAGTTCCACTCCAACTTATCCCGCACTGCGTGCGTGTGTGGGGGCATGTAACCAGACTTTGCTCTACAATTCAACTCAAAATTCAGTGACAAATTTTCCTTCACAGTGGAATTTTCAAGAGTTATCTTGATGTTAGTGTCACGTCTTTGGCATTCTACGTTTCATGTTATTTCCAACATTACCTAATAATTTAACAGCTGTTTCAAACATCGCAGCAGCTTCAAAGTGCTCTGAACTTTACTCTGCTGTGAATAAAAGGAAAATGCAAATACCATAATCGGTCTAATAGCTAATTCAAAGGACGTTTTTATGCCAGCAAGACGCAGTGACTTGGAAGATTTCCATTCGTGCACACCCCAGCCAGTATTGAAATAACACATTCTAAATACCTGGGTGTTGATTTAAAAACAAAAAATATTTATGGAGAAAAGTGACTATGGAGTCACTCTCTGGGTATTTGATTGTGCTGGTGTTGTGTAGAATAGCCCCCCTGCTGCTTAAAACATGGAAGTTCCTCCAGGTGAGGAGCATCTAAAGGGTTCTTATCTAGCTGTAGAAGTGTGATGCTGATTGAGTGGCTGCAGGGTCCTGTTTTAGTATTGGATGAAGTTTCACCAGTTTAACTTAAAACAAGGAAGCCTCTCTGATAATGTTGCAACCTAATCGATTATTTTTTTTTCCAAAAAAATATTAAGTTTATAACTGCAAATTAATTCTCAAAAGCAGCTTTAAATTTAGAGGCTTGTTGTGAGACTTCAATTTAAGATTCTTTGCCTAGAAACAAGGGGGTGCCCTCAAGAATTCTTCTAAATTTGAGCATATCCCCAACACAAGTTTGTGTGGTGGTTTTTTGAGAGCAAAATGTGAAACTCCAATGGTGGCACTTGCTTTGAATTTCACAGTTACTGTTTCACCCAGACACACGATTCATATGTAGTTGTAATAAGGTGTTTATATAGTGTGGAGCGTCTTGTTTCTAGCAGACGGGTATTTGTTTATATTAAATGTTAGAAGCATGATAATGTAAGTCAGTTTAATGAAATAGAGCCATTATTCATTCAGAGAACACCCATTCTGGGGACGCGTAGTGGGCCAAGCTGTAACTAAATCAGGGAGGACTCTGCTCACGGTTGTGAAACTGGTTAGTGGGAATGTTCTCAGCAGTGGAACTATTCTATTCTTTAAACGTGTTGGGCTCTCCCTGCTTCGTTTGAATGCATTTAAGCAAAATTCTAGTATTTCGGTAACAACTAGCCATTTATGCTGGGGCCACTGGGAACTGCTGGTGTTACAAAGAACCCACTGTCAGAGCTGCTGGCGGCCAGAGCTGCTGGGGAGAGTTAAATCCTGATGAAGGGGGAGGAAGGCTGGGCTGTGGGGACGGGGAACTGCTCCCTCCGCCTGGCTCAGGGTGCTGTCAGGACAACACAGATAAACAGGGTCCGATTCCTCTGCCCGAGCCTCCTCCCAGCGCCCTTTCACTAAATTAATTTAGCAATAGAGGAAACTGAGGGGTAGTAACAGGACAAAGCCCAGTCTTGGGGCTGAAAGCAACCTTGGAGAGACCCATGATGGAATTGCTCTCATTCCAACCCGCTCTTTGGTCATTCCAGCCTCTGGACAACTGAAATTATCCCCTGCAGCCGCACAAGTACCCGCTAACGTAGTGTAACCGGTAGCTTTACTGTAAAGTGTTGAACAACGTCTCTTATTTATGACTGCCATGGAATACCAACCTTCTTGCATTAAATGTGTCTGGACGTATTGTTCTGTTACACGTGTGGTCTGACTTCGTTTAGTATTAAGTGGTCCCTCTACTGTAAGATGAAGATCTTTGCAGGCAAGATTAAAAGGACAGGAAAACAGCTCAAACTGGCCTCAGCAACAGGCTGAATTTCAGCTCGGTCCCATTTCTACTTACCGGTCGTTGCTGTAAACCCTGTGGCAATTTAAGTGGTTTTTAGGGGGCTAATAGAGGAGTGAAGGGGCAGCTGCCCCCCTGGAAATACCCCTGGTGCCCGGCTGGAGGAGCCTGTGCAGCCCAGCCTGTGCTTCTATAAATAGCGCTTGGTTTTCAGCTTTATATGAGTAATGAAACCTGCCTAGTTATTTGCAAGTCCTAACTAGAATGTTGTACTTAAAATTGAAAATGCAGCGTGAGCAATGCAAGCAGCAACATAAAAGGCAGGCTCATTTTCATGGTGGCTTATTCTCTCCGCTCCTCAAAATTATATTTATTTGCATTTTCCTCTCTTTAATCCAGCTCTGGTTAGAGCCTGGCTCTCCGGGAGGGAGGTGTGTAGTGGGTATCTTGAAGCTTTTGCTGTAGCCACAGTGTATTTACAGAAGTGTCCCCAAACCTGAACAGCGTGTGAAGTAATCCAGGCAGCGTGAGCGTGCCACAAACCCCCCAGAGGTCTCCCGTTGCCTTGCAGATAGCTGTGAAGGCAACAAGCACTGATGTGGGATTGCCAGTTTCTGCCCGTTGGCACTATTTAATCCCTCTCTCCCCCAGCCCTGCTAGCACTGGCACAGCCAGCGAGGAGCCAAGGTGACACAGCAGCAGTGACCCCTAGGTAAACTGCCACTCTGCTGTGCTTCTCTTCTCATCGTGAAAAGCCCCAGGTGTAAGTGGTAAAATCTGACCAGATGCTCTTTAAAGCAAAGTGCTAACTTTTTTTGGCCAAGGGGGGGAAGCCACTTTGCTGTTTGTGAGGTGGCAGCTGCTGCCCTCCTGTGGCACAGCATGAACCAGGATTTGCCAGACGCTGAAGCATTTTTCACTGCCACACCAAGTCTTTAAGCAATTGTAAAAGGATTAATCTCTCAGTAATGACCTGTTGTCCATGCAGGCTTCACCTTCCACCATCACGCTTTTTGCCACGGACTGCTGTGTTTTGCTCACAGCATGGCAATGTGAGGAGCTTAACGTGGTTTAATACTTG
This sequence comes from Gallinago undulata, assembly GCA_026546715.1. Taxonomy (NCBI): domain Eukaryota; kingdom Metazoa; phylum Chordata; class Aves; order Charadriiformes; family Scolopacidae; genus Gallinago; species Gallinago undulata. The sequence goes on from JAOTQQ010000013.1 coordinate 6,210,679, forward strand.
ACATTCAAAGCTTTTATTTTTAGCTTCGCACAATGGAAACCCCATTTCAAGTTTTGGAAAGAACTGCCTGAAAACAAGCAGGACTTGCAGCCTGCCCTGCACTGGTGCTGAAGAACAGGAGCACCCTGGCATTAAGCAGTTGTACGGTACAACCTTATTTAAGAACAGCTTTAATTTCAGGGACCAAAATCCCCACTTTGCTTTGTGTGAATGATCTCAGCTGGCTCCTCGATACTACAGAAGTGGCTGGATGAAACTTACACCCAGGTACAAATGAAAACTATGATTTATTTAAAAACTGTCTTCCACTTTTTCCAAGACAACTGTTTCACAAGAAGCACAAGACCTGTTTGAGATTCAGGACACCACCAGAGGTCTGTAGCAGGTAACTCCTTTGGTTGTTCAAGGGGTACTTTTGAGGAAACTTGTCAGTTTTTATAATCATTTACTTTTTCCTTGTCATACACTGCTCTAGATAGGGTTTGCTCTGGAAACACTTGTATGACATAGGAATTTAAAAAAGCAGCAAATGAGATTTAAAATGAGCACGAGAAAAACAAAGAGGCTGGGTAAGCTTGCTCTGTCTAAAAATTAATGGTGGGCTCTGCATAGTTTGGATCAAGTCAACCCTATGTTTATGCAGGGATAAGCCCATGGGAAGTGGTGCACTTTAGTGTTGCTATCATGCTAAAGAAACAGGAGTAGGATTCATTTCAATAGTATTTTTTGTTCTGTTAGTCAGGACCTGCTTTATTCTGTCTAGGAAATATTCAGCCAGACCAGGCCACATCTAGAGCAGTGGCAATGCATGCACAGCAATTTTTTTTTTTTTTTTCAGTTAAACATGTCCCAGGGAAACAGTTTAGTTTGAAAAGTGTGTGGTATGTTACAAAAAAAATGCCTCTAAGAGTCTGTTTTGGGGATTATAGGACTGCTTGGTCCCCTTGGTCTCTGGCACAAAAAGTCACTCATCACAAGCATGTACGTGTCTCACCTATCACTAAGCAGTCTGGTTAGAGGAGCAAGCAAATGAAACCTGAAGTCCTTAGTCCAGTTTTTCCCTTTCATTAACTTTTGTTCACAGGTCTTATCTTTGAGTAAGCTGTCTTCAGCACAGAGGAGATGAAACACGGTGTCACACAGCACAGCAACGGCTGCCTTCCCTGGGCGTTCCGTGTGTGACAGCCATTGCCCCTTTGAGCCGGCCTGAGCCACAAGGCAGCGCTGAGCATCCCCAGTCCCAGTGCTTTGGCATGTCGTGTGCTGTCACGATGGTGTCTGACTACAGGGCTAGGACTGGGACCCCTCCCGTACAGCACACGGGACTCATCACACCGAGCACTGGTGCTCCGGTACCCACCAAGGGAGCAGCAGCACCCAGGCAGCGCTCGGTGCCACCCCTTCGAGCCTTTACATGGAACGTGTCTTCCCATCCAGCTGGAGGAATTGCTTTACAAAACAAATAACTTTGCTCAAGGGTGAGGCTCTTGCATCCAACTACAGAGAGATGTTGTTTTTAATCTCCCCCCCAAAAAATGTTTCTATTAATTCCATGGAAAGTTTGAAGAATTGAGGGAGGAACTGAGTGGTTTGACTATTATTTTTTTAATTATACCTAATTCTCTGTCTCTCCAAGTCTCCTCTGTGCATGAAGTCATTTTTTTTTTCTTAGTAAAATGCTGAAGTCTTATCACAAGTGAAGCCAGCTGCTGAGGAGAGGGTAAAGCTTGGTTTGTAACTAACTTATGCCTAACAAAATTACTACAGGAACCTTCCTAGTCACAAGGTTGAAGGCAGCCGCAGACCATCCCCGCTCCGGTTCACACACACCTTCGACTTCAGCAGAATCAAGGTAATGCCAGGAAGGAATTTGGACAGTGAGTTTTAAAAAAACCCTATTCTTTTACACAGTTGACTCCAGAAGCTTCACCAGTTGGTACAGGGACAGTGTGATGTAAAACCTGATGATCCCATCCCACTGTAGTGAGCAAGGCATTGTCTGAAGGAGACCACGATAACCCTTTTACGAAGTCCCGGTGAGAATGGTTTCTGAACCTGGAAAACATGAACCCTCCGTCAGCCATAAAGCATTGGCCCTAGGAGTTTAGGGGCTTGGGCAATTCCTAACTGCCAGTTTAAAAGTACTTTCATATGGATAAATAATTAACTTAATGAGAAGTCAACAAGAGAAACAGCTAAAGTAGTGAATATGTTCTGTCTGGTACTTACACCTCTGAGAGCTCTGAGTCAAGGACAGCTACTGAACAGTCTTCACTGATTGAAGCCAGTAAGGGTGAACTAGAGGAGAGAGACGAGACCGGGGTTAGAACAATCAAACACAAAAAAGCTGCTTAGGGATAAACATGTGAAAAGCACGCTTCTTAGTAAGCCTGACCCCAGTACAGTGAATTCAGTTACTGAATTACAGTTAATGGGGGGCTGGGCTAGATGATTCCAGAGGTCCCTTCCAACCCCATATCATTCTGTGATTCTGTAACAGACAGCAAATCTTACAAAAACGTCTTCATCATCATTTGGCAGGTTGCCAGCACACTAAGTTGGAATATTCTACAAGCATTGGAAAGCAAGTAATCCATCCTCAAGCAGAGGTGATTGTAACTAGAAAAGTCCCCACAATGAGTGGGTCAATAATTCTGAATACTGCAGAGGGGTTCTCATGTATATTCACACACTTGTCAAAAGTGAGACGTTCTTTAGTTTAATCTATTCTTCACTATCAATCTTCTTGGCAGAGACCAAAATTAGTTCTCATAAGTTTTACTCTAAAAACAAATAAGGCTTTTAGGTGTATGGAGTCACACACTCTATGCCAGCACATCAGACTGTACCTATGTGTAGAAAACGCAAACCCCGTGATACTTCGGGCGTGCACAGTGGAGCTGAGGGCAGAATCAGGATTCTTTGTGTCTACTAGTGCAACTGTTCCGTTTTCATCACCTTTAAGAGAAGAAGGGAGAATGAGGTTATTAGCAAAATTGCCACGTGAGAAGACAGACCTTGATTTGCCTGGTGAAAGTCAAATAATAAGCTCACTTCTTACCCAAAGCAAAGATGTCACTTTTCTGTGGATGCCACATGACTGAGGTAGGGAGGTGATTACAGGCACTGCAAACTGCAAGAACAGAGGTTGGGGTGAGTGTGAAAACAGTCAGCACAAAGATACTCCTGCACTATTTATCTCAGCTAGCACCACTACTGCACCAAGACAGGTATTTAAAAGCTTATTGTACTTCTGTGATAGCATTAGACCCCCTTAGGGTCTAATTTGGTCAGATTTGAAATTAGACATAGTGAAGTCAGGCATAAAAAGTATTTTATGTCTTCCAACAAAAACTCATACACAAGCAGTGACTGCACACAGAAACATACCGATTCGAGTAGCTGGTTTGGGGCATCTGGTGTCCCAGAGTAAAGTTCTGTTGTCCTACAAATCAAAGTGAACAAGAAGATTTTTATAATTTCTTTGCAGCAAGGGGGAAGCATAAACTCAGATTTGCTGCAGAACTGCTGCTGACCCACATTCGAACCCACACCACCTCCTCCTCTGTGGTAAAATGATGCTGCCATTAATCGTGTTAGCTCCTTCAGTCATGCCCAGGACAGAGCTGGGAACTCACATATTTATCACAAAGCCATAGAAATCATCTTAGTAAGCTGACTGGCAACTTATCAGACTGTAACATTTAAATAACATAGGTATGCAGCTTGTAACACAGTAAGTAGTTTCTCACTAAGTGCACTTAACTGTAAATAACTACAATTAAACGTCATTTGTAGATTTAGACAGAAAGCAAGCTTTACCTCACCGCAGGACAGGAACACAGTGTCCTTACCAGGACAGGAAGCCACACATGACACTGAACCGGAGTGAGCTACCAAAAGCACAAAAGGATAAAGAGCCTCAAAGATTGCATCCAACTTTCCCACATGTTCCCAAGGACCTCTGATGGCACAGCAGTACAATAAAGAACAGTTTAAGACCAGATACAGGGTTAATTACTAGTCAGCAATAGCCAACTGCTTCCTACCAAGCTGATGAGCTGCCCGATCCAACCAGAGCCACTGCAGTCAGGTCCCCGTGACGAGCATAAGCTCGAGGAAGCCTCTCCAGCCAAGAGCCCATTACAAAGGGGCCAGGAAGGACAGGATCAAACAAAGTATGTCCTTTGTCCTTTGCCATGGCTAGAGATCTCACCACTCCAGAGATGGACATTTCCAATCAGAGAACACAGTCTGGAGATCACACGCTCATGGGCAGGTGGGAGACAGATTTCAGTGCAGAAGCAATACTCTAAAATACCCTTAGAGATAGGAGGCAAGCTAAGCCTTGTACCATTCGTTTTGCGGAGAGAGATCAACAACGGACAAAGAAACGAGGCCGTGCTGCAAACTTCACAGACCGGCAAATATTAGATCACGGCCCCAAGCGTGGTTTGGCAGCCGGGAGATAACCAGGGATGCTGCAGGACTGAGCTGGGCCTGCAGCAACCGGCCAGGAGGCGCGGGGCGACGGGGTGGCACTCACCTCTGTAGGAGTGCAGCACCGCCTGCTCCGGGAGGTCCCAGACCTTCACGCTGCGGACAAGAGCGAGCAGTCAGCGCCCGGCACCGGCCCTGCCGCGGGGCAGCCGGGCTGGGGACACTCACCAGAAGTCCCTGCCGCCGCTGACGGCCTGGGTGCTGCTGGCCAGGACGGCCACCGTCGTCACGATGTCATCGTGCTCGTATTTACAGAACTTGTTGACGATGAGGGTCTCGTTCTCGTCCAGCTCCCACAGCTCCACGGCGCCTGGGGGGGGGGGCACCCACCTCAGCCATGGATTAGGAGGGGGGGCACCCACCCCAGGGGCGGTCCCAGGATGGAGATCCCCGTTGCTTACCGGAGTCGGAGGCCACCAGGATGCCCCTGTCCGCCACCCAGCACAGGTCGGCGACGCCCGCCTCCGTCTGGACGCCGGCGGTGCAGAAGCCCTCGCTGGGGGCGCGGCGGGGGTCGGCGAAGACCCAGAGGGAGCCGGTCCAACAGCGGCCGCTCAGCCCCGAGGCGCCCAGCAGCAGGACCCCGTCTACGGGAAAGGCGAGAGGAGAGGCCCCGGTGAGCGGCGGGACCGGGCGGCCCGGCAGCGGCCCCCTCACCCCGCTCCCCCCGGGCCGGCGGCCCCGCTACCTGCGCGGTAGTGCGCGCCCTCCAGGTGCCGCTCCATGCAGGCGGGGGCGTTGGGCGGGATGTTCCATTCGGGGCCGGACGCATCCGCGCCCTCCTCGCCCGCGGGGGGCGGCGGGGGCTGCTCGGGCGGCGGCTCCTCCATGGCGGCGGCGGCGGTGGGAGCGGGGCCGGCGGCACCCCCACGTGCTCCCGCGCCGCGCGCGCCACCGTCTCTCGCGAGAGCGCTCGCCCCGCCTCCTCCGGCTCTCGCGAGAACTTGCCCGCCGCCATCTTGGTGCGGAGGCGGCCGGCGGTCACCGGGACGAAAAGGGTCGTATCGCTGTTTGCCCGGTCCCGCCCGCCATGCTCTCCCGTCTCCTCTTCCGCGCCGGTGAGATGGGGGGAGCGCCGTCTCCCTGGGGCAGGGGGGGTGCTGGGGGGCTGTCCTGGCTGAGCTCTGTCCTGACGCGCTCTCTGCCCCTCTTCTTCCCTCAGCTCCGGCCGCGCTGAAGGGCCTGCCGCCTCCCGGAGCCGTGGGGTGAGTACCGGGGGCGCCTGGGGGGCTGGGCGGGCAGCGCTAGGAGCTCGGACCTCCGGCTGAGGCCTAGCGGCGCCTCGGGAGTGCCGGGCGGCCCGGCCGGCTGCCGCCCCTGCCCAGTGAGGGGCTGCCTGAGGAGGCCTGGCAGTGCCTCAGAAACCCATCAGTCGTTGTTTGTAAATAACGTTATTCCGGAGGGTTGTCTTTATTTTTCTAATTAATATTGCGGGCTTATGGAATGGTTACAGTGGGAAGGAGGCTCTGGAGGTTATCTAGTCCCGCCCATTTCCTCGAAGGAGGCGTGTCTAATGAATGGCTGCTTATTTAATTGGAAATATGTTTGAGTTTCATCTAAGGGTAGGTTTATTTGGTTTTGGTTTATTTGTGTTTGTTTTTTTTTTTAATAAGCTCAATGGAAACGTTCTTGTTATTTGTAGTGTATTGCACACCACAAGACCAGTGCATACGACTCAGCAGTCTTTGGCTCCTTTGCCACCTCTGCCTGAGAAGGGAGGAGAAGTCCGTTATGGTTTGATCCCTGAGGAGTTTTTCCAGTTTCTCTATCCTAAAACAGGAGTTACAGGTTAATATATGCTTTTATGTTTTTTTTTTTTTTTTAATGTGTGTTTAGTTATGCTTATTTAGTTCTGTCCACCACTTCTGGTTGCTGAAAAGAAAGGTAAAATATTTGAGAAAATTATTTTTGTATATGCAGAAGGGGTTGTGAAGAATGAGCCAGTGCAGTAATTACTGCCTCTAAAGCTCAGCACCTGTGCTTTAAATAAAGGCTTAAAGAATGTCATGAGTGTGATCTTGCAGGAAGGTTTATTTGCCTGCTGACTTCCAAAACAGAGATTTTTGCCTGTCTCTGAATAAGCAGAAGCATCAGGTCCTGTGCAAGTTGCTTCCAGTGAGCGCCCTTGTGGCACCCTTTCTCTTGGCGGTATTGGGGTTTTATCATTGTCATGGTAGAAGAGAACACTTCCTGATCCTATTGGATGCCTTAAAGTAGCTCCCTCTTGGGCGTTTGACTTTAGTGAGGCTCTTCATGCTTTGTATAAATAATGCTCCTTTATTGTTCTCTTAGGGCCTTATATGTTGGGAACTGGACTCCTGCTTTACTTTCTCTCCAAGGAAATCTATGTAATTAACCATGAGACAGTTGCAGCTGCCTGCATATTATCAGTCATCATTTATGGTGTTAAAAGATTTGGGCCTGATGTAGCAGCTTTTGCTGACAAACTTAATGAGGTAACAAAAGAATCCATAATCTAACTTTGTAGTGGTTAATAACTATTCTAAATTACCTGCTTAAATATTTAAAACAATACTGTGTCCAGGCTGTCATAAAAATCTGACTAATATCATCCGAATTTTGCTTAAATAAGGTATGGTTTAGATCTTACACTGGTATTGTTACATAAATCTTCAAAAAGAAAACAGTTTGTGATTTTTTTTTTTAAAGTACAATTGATTGTGACCCCTGATTCTTCTGTCTTGTCATCCTTTAACCTTGACTCTGTCAGAAGCCAGTTTCTGCAGACACTCCTCAAATCTTAATGCAAAATTCCAGAAGTTAATTACAGATCATTTGTTCTCCTTGCATCTTACTTACATTCTGAAGCATATTTTTTGTTTCTTCTTTCAGGAGAAAGTTGCTAAAGCTCTAGCTGTGAAAAATGAGGCTATTAAAGATCTTGAGACGGCCATTGAACAGGAGAAGAAGGAGCAGTGGCGGGTTGAAGGCCGCAGTTACCTCTTTGATGCAAAGCGGGTACGTGGGTCCAGCTCCACTGCCCATTCCACTGCAGTCTCCGCTGTGTAATCTGGGTGTCTCTTAGACTGCTGATGATAACGAGCACTTTACCCTTTGGGTGTTGCAGACAGAGCCAGTTCCATGGGCCCCATCCAGTGACTTTTATTCAGCTGCACTTTTGTGTTCTTTCAAGCGTTAACCCTTTGATTTTATCTTCTGTGTCTAGAATAATATTGCGATGCTGCTGGAAACAAATTATCGAGAGAGGTTAATGATGGTGTACAATGAAGTAAAGAAAAGGCTGGATTACCAAGTGGCAATGCAGAATTTAAAGCGTAAGAAAGAACAGGATCACATGATTCAGTGGGTGGAGAAAAATGTCATTCAGAGCATCACGCCTCAACAGGTACTTGCTTTTATCTGCTTTACATTTTAGTCTGTACAAATATTTCCTGTCTGGTGATTCTGCCTTAAGCCAGAAACGTTAGGGTGTCTTTGGGTGGCTTCCACACGTGGCTGCAATGCATTCTAACTGTAAGAGCTGCCCAGCCTGGGTACTAGGGACCAGATGCTGGTGTTGCTGGTGATTTTAGCAAGAATCAGGTGCAATGTCTGTTGTTGCAGCGTAGAGCTAAGCTTGTCATGAGGTGTGCAGCTACCATGTCAAGGAGCTCACTTGTAAAATTCTCTCTGTAAGAGCTTGGCAGCTTCAGATCTGCAGATGGGCTCCAGATGTCATTTCTTCTAAGGAATGAGGCTGAGAACAAAAAAAGAAAAAAATGTTCCTAGTACTGCACAGAGGTGCGTTAATGCAGGTTGTTTGGGTTTGAATCTCTGACTTCATGAGCTATAATTATATCCCATTTTATGGGTCTAAAAAGGGGTGTCTAAAATGCATTAGATTGCGTATTTTGTGTGTCTATATGCCTTTCATGAAGTCTGAAAGCTGTTTTCCTTTCTCTTGCAGCAGAAGGAGAGTATTGCAAAGTGCATTTTGGACCTGAAGGCACTATCGAAGAGTGCGCAGGCAGCGGTGTAACCACCTCCAATTCCTCTGACCTGTCTCATTGCTTACTGTTGGAAACTGTATGATTCTAAAGTGTAATTAAACAAACAAAGAAACCAACCAACCGCTCTGCTGTCTGTCACTAGCAGTAGCAACAGTAATTTATTTTTTGTGTTTGAAGTAGCTGGGTCAGACACACAAACTGCTGTGGTTACTTCATAGTGGGGGTTGTTTGGTTCCTGTTTGATCATGACCAATTCCAGAGATAAGATACAACACTTCACAGTGAAACATCCCGGTGCTAACACAGTGATCAGCTTTTGGTTTAGAATTCTGTTTAATAATGACCTGTAGATCCCTACTGTAATTGTAAATGTATTCTAAAATCAAGATGAGTACCAGTGCTCCCACTCACCTCGTCCTCAGTACTCGGAATGAATGTCTTCATTTTAAAAACTAACTGAAAAATAACATTTTCATAACAAAGCTTCAAATAGTGATGAAAGTGCCTTCCTGTTTTGTGGAAAAGAGGATGTAGGTGGCAGGAAACCTGCCAAAAGGTACCAGAAAACTTGGCTGCAACTGAACTCTCCAGTATTGAGTTTAAGCCAGTGCAATGGATGAGTTTCTTCAAGAGAGTAGAGTTTTACTGGATTTTCATAGGGAAATAAAAAAAGGTTGCCCTTTATTTTCTTTTTTGTGTAACAAGGAAAATCGTTCTATGTGTGTTACAATAATACACAGTTTAAGCCTTTTAATTTTCTTTTTATAGGAAACTTTTTTTCCCCTGAAGGTGGTTGTTCCATCTCCAGTGTCCCTGCTGAGCAAAGCCCTTACTGATGTGTAGCCTCAGCCTTTCTCTGTTGTGATTTATTTAGTAAATAAACTTCACTAAGCAGGCTAGACTGTGTTCACATGCCTCTTACATGGATTGGTACTGGAGTTGGGAAATGCTTTTTTTTAGTGGAGTTAATGAATAGTAAAATAAGTTTTCTACAGTTTTCAACAAAAATTAAAAAAAAAAAAGATGTTCTTTAGAGGTAAGAAGTAAAGTAAGCTGGCTTGGGCTGAAACTGCCTTACTTTTTTTAGACCAGCAGTTCCTGATAATGCAGGTGTCTTTCATAGTTTCCTGTTTTTTTAATTAAAGAAAAAAAAAAAAGTGAAGTTGCCTAACTTCCACGTCTGGGTAACACCCCATCTGAATGACTCGAGCTGAAACGCTCTTCTTGCAAAGCCAGTGGTTTTGCTGCAGTGCCAGCGCCTCTGGAGCTCTCGGGCAGTGCCCCCATGGTGCCAGGTAAGATCCTGGAGCTGCACGGCTTTGGCGCCGCTTTCCTTACCGCGGGTAAGGTGCTGGGGGCGCAGGGAGCCGGGAGGTCTCGCTGTCTGACCCTGGAACGGGATGCTCACTTTCACCTTATTCACCCTGTGCAGTTTGCAAGCCCTGCAGCGAGCAATACCCGAAACTGTAGTAGACTGGTATTTCCCTACTGAAGATTGCACCACCAAATTTGAGAAGTTACCCTTCCTGCTTTAGTGGGAAAAGTCAGCGTAACTTCAGAAAGGTAAGCTTAAAGGAGCATTTTGTCAAAGCTGCTTCTGTTTGTGAAAATATTCATAAACCTAGCTGCTGCCAAAGCAATCCTGGGGGTGCTTTTTTTTGTCAGTTATTAAATATGCTCCCCCCTGGTGAGAGACGGCAGTGTGTTCATCGGAGCGCAGGGAGCACACGTGTGTGTGCACAGGAGCAGGGGTTTGTGCTGAGTAACCCCCAGGTTTCTGCTGGGCGGTATCAGACACCTGAAACGCTGATAAAAACTAAATAAAGTCTATGGATTAGAAGAGGTTTGTTTTTCTCTAGTGTGTATATATCTGCATATAAATATAGCTTTTTCTTTTTTTTTTTCCCCTGCTTTTAGCTTCTGTTACTGTTCATTAGTGTTTGGAGAGAATGGGAGGTGGTTCCTCAAAACAAAATGCAGGTATTTCCTTCTTTAAGGACTTTTCCTCAATGGGGTGTCCTTGACTGAGCTGGTGATGGCCTGGCTCACAAGGGGCTGCTGCTGGGGGGGCGCAGGTGGGGGTGTCTGTGTGTTTGGGGAAGAACAGGGTGGCTGCCAAAGGCTACTGTGGGACAGAAATAATAGCAATTTTTTTTTTTTTTTCTGTCTGGTGTTTCCACTTTCAGCCTTCTGACAGAAAAATGTACTCAGAGCAATCCTCACCTGAACAGGCGCGTGCCCCTGTGTAGTTCATGTTGCTTGTAATGTTAGTGAAGAAAGTAACAAGTTTTAAATCAGGATTTTAATGCTTTTTTTCCTATTTGCTTCTAGTTACACCTGAACCCATTTCCACTACCGTCACCGTACACACCACCCCTGTACACACCACTGTGGCCAACACAAAAGCTTCAGAAGTTACCTGCTGGGTTGACAAGTAAATGCTCCACCGTCATTTCCTGGCCTTAAGCACGGGGTTGGGTGGCACTGCCAGCTGCTCCCTCCGCTAACGGGGAGTCACATCTCATACGTTCCAAGTCTTGGCATCTAAAAGCTTGCTTAGAACTTCCTTGTCTGTGCACTATTTAATTCATAGTGACACTTAATGCAGATATGCATCTTTTAATCTCGTGGGCTTGGGATAAATGATGTCTTAAATTTCACAAAGTTTGGTGAATTTGGGCACTACTGATTCTTCAACACCTCTGTTAAAACTGGGGATTCTGACAGCGTGTTCTGTCTGTCAACAGCAGCGAGATACTCTACATATTGCTAGCCTTTCTCTCCGGCATCCTGTCGACTGTGGTGGTTTTTGCAATCATCTACCTCATCAGGAAAAGTAAGTGGCTCGGTGGGGGGAGTAACGGCAGCAGGATGGTCCAGACCTGGCAGCAGACAAGTGCTTAACTTCGGGTGCTGCACATCTTGCCGTGGATGGTGCTCAGTCTCCGTGCTCTTGGGACCTTACAGCACTTGGGTGTCAAAGCAACTTCTGCACCAGTTATTTCAAAAGAGCCTCAAATTATGTTTCCCTTAAATGATTAACGTATCGATAAACAGGTCATTCTGGCAGTAACTCCTCACGAATCATCCCAGAGGCTGTTTTCACGGAGGAATTAACTTTAGCACTGATGAGGTTTGGTGGGTTTGGGTGCATTTTTTGATTCTAACACTGACTGCACAGAATTCTCACCAAAAGCATCAGTTACTTTTATCCCAGGCATGGGCAGGGGCAGGGCTGGGACAGATTTGACAAGCTGTGTCTGAGCCCTGTGCTCTCTGGTGCTGCTCGGTGGCCCCGCTCTCGCCCTGTCTCCAGACACGGGGCAGACGGGTCTCCCTCCCCTTCCCAGGGCACCAGAGATCCCAGCAGGACACACAAGAGCAAGCTCCCTCCCAGGCAGCAACAGAGGAACCTGCTAAGAACGGCCAGGTAAAAGTCACAACTCTTCATTTTAATACTTTATGCAGAGGCTTCAGATTCTTCATGGAATGGTAAATTTTTCTTTTTCTTTTGGTGGCAGAAAGAGGTTTGCTTTTACAAGACTCAAGGGTTAATTCACAGTTCTTTTGACTAAGGAAAAAATGCTTTTGTTTGTGTATCCGAGGCTTCAGCCTTTGTTTATAGGTACGTGAGGAAGTACCTGAACAGTAGAAGGAAAGATATTCCTTCTCTGTTACCATGGGGCTCAGAAACCAGACTCCCCACATATTTCAAGGGTTCTGTGGCTAAATTAAACTAAACTACTTATCAGGCAGGCTAGGGGAAAATCTTTTTTAATAGCAAGCATTTCTGCAGTTTTCGTTCAGGATTCTATGGAAGAATCGGGATGCTGAGCCAGGCTAACAGCTGCTCTGACCCAGCACAGCCTTTACTATTCTCACGTGCAGGGACAGGCTGTGGCCGCCTACGGCGTGTGGTGCCGAGGACAGATTCACTGCAGGGAATTCATGCTGAGGTGCGACACTCGCGCTCTCTCTAATGTCTGCGGCTGCTTTCACATCCCCAGAATGAGGTTGCCTACACCACTCTGGTCTTCCGCCGGGCGCCGACGGCTGTGTGATGGTGAAGCTTCTGGTGAAATGAAGGCGCTTCCACTTCCTGCCCATAAAATGCTGCCAGAACATTATACCGAGGCCTATAGTGCTCTGAGAAACGTATGTAGCATCAACTCCTTCTATAGTTATACGGGGAAACTAACGTCTCCCGTTCCAAAACATTTACCAACAGTTGTGAACAAACTCCTTTTTATACCATAGTTGCTCATCTGTAGAAATCTTGGTGAGTCCTTACAATGCCCTTGTAAAGTTCCTGCTTGTGTGTTTGCTGTTACTTTGAACTACCAAAGAGAATTGAAAAATGGAAATCTTTCTCTGTGTCTGTTCATGTCTGGGCCCTTGTGTTTCCCTTTTCTGTCTCTGAGGATGGTATTTTTCTTGGGTTTTATGATTGCCAAATACTCTGCTTGGTTATTTTCTGCTTATTGAAATTATGGTACTGAAATATTTGCATGGAAGTGTCTGCTTCCTGATTGGGTCATGTAAAAGAAATGCACAGTCACAGTGTGGCTCAAAATCTGTGGAAATGTTCATTCATGCGTTATTACCCATAGTGTTCTAACTACACTGTAAAAAGTTAAAAAACATCCCCTTTTTATAAATTGGGGAAAAGTTACCACTAGTGACTCAGTCTTAACAGCCACAGAGAAGCTGCTTTGCATGTTCCTGTGCTCTCGGGTGGGAGGTTTGTCATCCAAGGAAGTGCCATGATCTCTGTTGGGGTGAGGTCTTCTGCTGCCTTGGCCCTCGGGGTTCCAGAAGCTGCCTTGTTTCTGGTCAGCAGGGAGATTCCAGCAGGTGTTTCCCATTTCTGAAAACATGGATGACTGCGTGCGTGCCACTGTAAATGCCTCTCTGGAGGAATGTCTGGGGTAGGACAGGTGCCTTGGATCCTACAGCCTCCCATGAGCTGCAGATGAAGACACAAGTCTGACATCTGGGAGGCTTCAGAGGAGCGGGGTGGGATGTGGGATGCACCCGGCCATGGGTGGGCAGCTGGACCCAGCTCAGCTCAGCCCTGGGGCCCTTGGTGTCTTTCCAAAAGCAGTTAGAGGAGCAGTGGCTCCACCTCTGCCAGCCCCTTGGATTGTCCTGCCTCCCTGCCTGCAGAAGCTGGTGGGATTCGGGGAGACCACTGAAAAGCAGGTGCACAGACACCGTTATGTTCCGAAATCTGGCGTGGGAGGTGTTGTGGGTAAGGCTGACCCCTACAGGGTCAGGAATAGAACTTGTCATCTTTGTTTTGCTGTGTCTGCTCTCATCTCAGCTGTAGCAGTTTCTTCAAGCACTATTTAATAGAGAAAATACCCTATTACTCCTCAAAATGTGCAGCTGCTGGGAGGTTCATGCGGGATGATTGTAGTTGGTTCACAATTCTTTTTTGGCTTACGATTATAACAATGTTAGTCTGGTGCCTGACAGCAGCTGAGAAATAAGAATGTCTGAAAATTTACCTGTTTTGCACAAATGTTATTTCACCATCCCAACACGAATGCTGCCTTCCTGTGGTAGATCCGGTGTTCAAGAGTGTGAAGAGGTGACTCACCACAGGCTGCCCCCACCCCTGAGGCCAGTTAAGGTGTTGGGTTTTTACTGTAGGTGTTTCCTCACCATGAATTATACTGAGTTATAGCACAACCGTTTAGATTTAGCACAACCATTTCATTTCTTCGTTGAACGTTGCCAACCAGAGCGCAGTGATTTCGTGTCCCTGCCTGCGGAGCTGGGCATGGTACAGCCCTCCAGGACGGAGGGTGATAGAGACCCTCGGTGTGTTGGGTGGCTGCTAACGAGTCCCAGGCTCATCCCAGAGCATCTGCCTGTCCATCCCTTTCCTACCCCAAGAGGTCTCTATAGTCACACACAGCTTCTCATGGTAGCCACCAGCCAGCTCTCTGCAGACAGCTGGAGGAATTTGGGACAATGGGGCTAATCCCAACAGAGGAGGTGGTGTGTCAGCTGTTTCACTATTCTGGCTCTCCCTTTTCCCCTATTTCAGTAGGTTTCTGCTAGAGGTGTTTGTACTTGTGCTCTCCCAAAAGACTGCCTTTCACAGAAGGAATTTGCAAGGCAAAATGCACGGGTATGGGAAAGTCCAGTACGGATTGTCCAGCCCTGGGAGGGTGACTGGGAATGGCATGGGTTACGTGGTGCTTTGAAGGATGCATGGGCAGCAGTGGCCTATGATATTCCCTGATGTTTTGGGACTGACATCTGGTTGCACTGTTAAAGGGTGGATTAGAGCTACTGCATCTCCCTCGGCCAGCCCTGAGTCAGCTCTGGGGGAGAGCAGAGTCCTTCCCTCCCCCCGCCCATGGGATGCTGGTGTGTGCCTTCACCCATCTCCACGTCTCCCTGCAGCATTATCCAGCCTGCTGGATCTCTCTCTGGGGCTGAACACCACGGCTACTTCCAGAGTAAGTGCTGAAGGGGGAACCAGGGACCAGACCCACAAGAGCATTTCCCAGCCAGCGCCACCTCGGGCAGAACCCAGTAGGTATTTCTCAAAAATCCGTAGGCAAAGTTTGCAGTGCGTCATTTTGGGGAATAATTTACTGCTCTTTAGGTGGGGCTTGTTTTTCTGCTGAAAGCAATCAGTTCTATCAATTTATATCTCTATAGTGAGAGATCATGTAGCAAAATTCCGATATGCTTATGCAGCAACTTCCTTTGCTGGCCTGTTCATCTATAGCCCTGAAGTGTGTAACCGGGCAGAGCTTTGGCCTGTGACGAGGGTTACATCAGATAATGAACTGAGATGTCTGATCTCAGCTAAAGGAGCAGATGCCAACGCTTTCTGAGATAAGCAGCAGAATGATACACTCCCTTTTCTGCTTTTTCTAGATCACTCTTATTATTTAAACATGGATCAAAAAGAGCCTGACCTTTAATGACCTATTTTCAGCTTGACTCCCGTTCCTTAAAACCCAGGCTGTGTGACCTGTGCTCTAATATTCACTATTTCTGTGCCGTCCCAGTCAGGGCACCCACTAAAACTGTGCAGATTTCACACAGGCTGCTTTTTTGATTGTCATGGGAGAAGAGCACGCTGAACTGATGTAAAATCTATCTAATATTTGTTATTCATGAAAATGTGACAACACTGACTGCAGCACAAGCTGCCCAGACTCAAATTTATAGTCTAAATTGACAGAGAAGTCAAAGGGTATAAGAAGAGTCAGTGAGGAGATGCCTGGGTTGCAAACTATTGTATTATCAACACAATGAACAAATTTATCCTATGTTTCAGTAGACTCAATCAATCCTTATGGAAAAAAATACTGGACAAAATTTGTCTTAAGTACCTCTTCTGTATTTTGAAATGATTTAATACAGGCACATATTTACATCCACCTTAGAGTAGTCCTCAGATCTGTAACAGGTTGCTACAGTTCTACAGGTTTACAGAGAAGGCTTACAGCAAATTACATTTAAATCGGGTGTTAGAAGAGTCTGTGATTGCAGGGAGAATTACACGTGGGAATATGCTGTGCAGGAAGAATCTCCAAGATGTATGATTTCTAGTAAAAAATTAGGAAAATGCATCCTTGGTGGTTTAGAAACAGTTGATTCTGTCCTTGGTTAAGGGGCTGGGGAAGGAGGAAAGAACTTCAATATATCATTAGTTTACTTTCTGACAGTTACTGGTTTTTGGCTGGCGAGCCCCCTGGCCCCAGCGTATCTCCTTGTGAATAGTCTGTGTGTTCCGTGCTTGGGCTCTTGCTGGGTCCTCTATATCTGAGGTCAATTTTTCAACCTTCTGGGGTGAGCACTGTCTTGGTTTAAAAGCAATGAAGGTCTCCCATGGGCAGGGTCTCTCCCAAAGAGGAGGAGGGTCCCTGAAGTCAGTGCAGGCTCTGGCCTTCCAGCTGAGGTGGCCAGCAGTGGGTGAGGGCCCTTTCCCAGAGCAGCTCGGGTGTGGGAAGAGGTGTCAGAGGAGATGCTATAGTTCTATTGGATAAGTGTTACTGGACAAAAAAAAATAAAAAAAAAATCAGGGCAAGTCTGGCTGTGTGTAAGCAAAGGGCCCATAACTGGGCAAAAAGAGAAATTTATGACAAAAAGAGTTATCAGCCTTGAGCTAGAACAGAAATGAACCAGCAGTTACTTTCACAGCTATCCACGGATTGAGCTGGGCAATGAGGAGCAAAAAGTCCACCTTGGTAGCAGTGCTTTGGGTCACTCAAACCAGGAAATAGCAACTGGAAGGGCCTGTTAAATGGAGATGTTTGCCTGGAAGATCTGGGCTTGGTACAGCAACCCCCTAGCAGAATTCTCTAGGGTACAATAATGCAGAAGATCATAAATGATCCTTTTGAGCTTAATGTCAAATGTGCATCAGATTAAGAGGAGCTTGTCCTTAACATAAAACAGTTTGTGGAAGAGTGGGAGTAGATAAAACAGAACACACGGTTTCCCATGAGTTTCTTACCAAAGCAAAGTGATTTATCAATGGTCTGGTGTGTACGGGCAGGTCAACATTCATTCTTCGTTTATGACTGTTGGTCTGTTGTTTGCTCCGTAAGAACTGTGTCTGGTTTTTTGCACAGGATATAGGTCCTTAAAATGAAAAGGTAGGTGGTTTTGAACTTCTTTATCTTGCAAGCATAGACAATGGGGTTCATGGCAGAATTGGCATGGGATAACAGGATTCCCAAGTACATCAAAGGCTTTGGGATCTGCCACTTAGGGTAAAAGTAGGAAATTGAGTTTATAATGCACAAAGGCAACCAGGATATTGCGAACAGGAAGAGAACAAGTGCTAGAGATTTGGCTGTCCTGAACTCCTGTCCATAAAAACCTCCTGCCCCTCTCACGTTGGTCGTACCTTGACTTAACTTTGTCCGGATGATGTAAAAGATTTCCGTGTACAGAGCAGACATGACGAGCAGAGGAACGAGGGTCCATATGAAGAAGCCAAAATAAACCATGTAATCCATCTTCATCACAGAGGTAAATCGACAGCTGAGAAAGTCAGAGTTTCTTGGTTTTGCCTTGTTCCATCCAAACATGGGGACTAATCCTACCAGCAGGGACACAGACCAGCACAAACCCAGCGCCCACCAAACTCTTCTCTCTCTAGTGATTATTTTGTATCTGTTGGGGAAGAGAACCCAGGTTGTGTCAAACAGGTTTTTTAAATAGTTAAGGATGGTTTCAAGAACTCGCACTTTCAAATTGTGACCACAGGCTCGTTGTCACAAAATGGAGCATTAGCTTTTTTTGGAGAGAGCAGGGGGAAGGACGACAAAATCTTATTTTGAGATATGCCCTAACTCTTCATTTGTAACAGCTACTTTGCAGCACCCACATAAAGCAATATGCTGAAGTTCCTCTCTTTATAACTGGATATTTTCAGCCACTTCATTTCTTGTTTCATTATGATCTCAGTGCTCCTCTTGCCTAGATAGTGCTCCTCTACTATTAGCAGTCCTGTTTTATTTCTCAGATCCCTGGGTGTACTTTTACATTTGGTTTATGCCATTTGTAGGACCAAACTGTTCTTTACTTCTTCAATTTTATAGGTCCTTTTCCCATAAAAAAATATGACTACCTTCATGTCTGAGGTTATGCTGTGGATTTCTAGCTTATGTATTTTTCCATTCAAATATAAAAAGTGAACAACTTCTTAAGTTTGCCCCCTGATAAGCCTGTTACTTCTTTTGTGGTTTTGGCAAAGACTAAAAGGAATTCTATAGAAAAGGCTAGCCTCGCAAACCCAAAGAGACCTATAGTACTCTCCACGTCCTACGCAGTTAACAAACGGCTGAAGAATTCAACTGTTTGACCACAGGCTCATCCTGTGGCCAGATCCTGATCAGCGATGACACCAAGCTCCCATGAAGACCCCCAGGGTCCCTCGGTGCTGCATTAGGAACCACAGGCAGCGGGTCCTGCTCTAGAAAGCTCATCTCAGGTGGGCTTTTAGGCACAGGTATTTTGTCCGTGCACAAACATGCATTTAGAGCAAAGATTTGTTAGAAAAGGTCCAAGTTAAGGAGGAGAGAGGAGATGGCATCCGTGGGGTGGAGGCTGGGCAAGTGGAGGGGCCGTGGTGGCCCAGCACTCACCTGGTTGGCACCTTCACTCGCAGGTACCGGTCGATGGCGATGGCCAGGAGGGAGAAGATGGAGGCGTTGGTGAAAACCACCATCAGGCAGCACATAAACAGGCAGGTGTAGAAGTGGAGGCTGATGCCCAGGCTCACCACGATGGCCAGGGGCATGACGAGGAGCCCCACTGCGATATCAGCCAGTGCCAGGGAAACGATGAAGTACAGAGTCGTGTTCTGAAATGTCATGTTCAGCTTCACGACCCAGATGACCAGGATGTTACCCAAAGTGGCAAACAAAGCTACCAAGCACTCAGTACCGATGTAAATCCCATCCAGGCTGCTCAGCATCAGGCTCTCGTTGGCCATGGCTGGTTGCTGGAGACAATCCCACCTGGGCTTGAGCTCCAGAAGGGACCATGGGCACCGATGATGACCCCGCGTAGGATTCGTCCTCGGTGTCTGGTGCTCAGTAGTTCCAGTGACTCTGGGGCGTGCAAACCTCTTCCAGTGTCTCACATCCTCAGTGCTCGGGCAGCAAATCAGCTCTTCCCTTTCCACAGAGCAGCAAATGCCTCAGCATCCAGGAAACCTTCCCTGCTCCGACACATCTCCTGAAGTCACAGCATTCCTTCAGCAGCCTGGTGTCAGCAAAGTACTAGGGAAAGCTATTTTGAAGGAAGAGAACAGAAAAACTTCAACCAGCCTGCTTAGCAGAAACCTATAAACAAATACTTAACTACTTCCTCTTCCAGACCACGGTGTTAGAAGTGGGAGAACTGTAACCAGCACTGACTGTGCAAAGCTGCCACTTATCTGGGGAGATAATTGCTTTGCAGTCACTATAGGAAATGAGACAGTTCAGGGGACATTAGAAAAGTTTATCATTAACTTCTAATACTTGACTTAATTCTGGGCATACTGGTTCAGTTAAGGCCCTGAGGTGGCCAAAAAAAGTGCTCTTTACTTGTAATGCAGTTGATGTTTTCAGTGAGAGCCCTTATTTCTGCTGGAAATCAGCGTGACAACCAACCACGTCACGTTTGGGGAGTGGCATACTGTCCTGTGGTGGTTCGGAGAAGAGGGAAAAACCAAGGAAAGGTGTGAAGTGGCAGGGAGAGGGAGAGGGAGTGAAAGCCCTGACCGCTTTGCTGCGGGTGAGCCCGGCAGCGAGTGGTGCCTCCTCCTTGACGTGTCTGCAGTGAAAGAGCTGCCCCTGTTTCAGATGAAACTGGGGAGAAATGCAAGCCTGTGAGCTTGTGTCAGCCTGTGGCTCGCAGGGCGACCTGGCCCGTGGGCAAACAGAGACACACGCACTCCAGGAACAGGGAAACAGCAATTCAGCCATTGGGTGGATCGAGCCGTGTCAGCGTAACGAAGCCTTGAGCGAACGCGGGTGCTATTCTGTGTCCCAGACACTGAGTCCTCCAGCTCTTCCACCCAACCTTCTGCCAAAACTGAGGAAGTGAAATCAGCCCTGGGAGGAGACAGAGCCAGAAATAAATGAGACTTCTTTATTCTCTGCTCTCAAAAGAGCTGGACAAATTCCGCTTCATTGAAATCAACGGTTTGAAGGAGCTCTGAGACGGAGCGAGCTCCCCGTGGCAGAGCTGTGCAGCAGGTAATTCACCCTCTGGGCAGCACGGAGCACCCGGGGGGGGGAGATGGTGCATTTGTGGCTAAAACAGACCAGCAAAACCACCACATGCAACAAGCGGTTTGTTCACAGTGAGATGCTGCCCCAATATAACGCTGACTCTCGTAGAAAAGGGTACAACAATGCGCTGAAACCTCAAGGAGGCAGAGAGGGAGATGTCAGAGGGTTTGTTATAGAAGATCCGATAAATGGATCTTCATGACCAATTTGCTCTGCTCACCTTTAAAGAGGGAGTTGTGTGTGCAGGTTGGAAAGGGTGCTGAATTCTGAATGAGGGGCTAAATTTAAAGCGGATTGGGGAGGTGCTGGCTTCTGACCCAGCTGGTGGAGTTAAAAAAAGAATTCAGCACAGCGTTTCATAGTTTTGGATGTAAAGAGTCTCAGATGTCCAAAATGTCAGTATGCAGCCTGGATGTGATCTATAACGTGATGGAGCCTGTTATTGGGATACTTGCAGTGGTGGGCAGTGCTTTGGTGATGTGGGCAGTGAGGCTGAACCCAGCTCTTCAGAAGACCACCTTCTTGTATGTTTTTTCCCTGGCACTCACTGACATTGCCACGGGGATCTGTGTCACACTGCTGGCTGTCATTGTGAGCTTGGGAGTCCTCATCCACCCCTGCCTCTCCATGTGCTGCCTGATGATGACCTTTTCCCGTGCCTCCATCCTGTCTCTCCTGGCCCTCGCAGTCAACAGGTACCTGTGAGTGCAGCCGCCGACCCGGTGAGTCTGGGTAAAGGTTCTCTTTCATCATCTT
Source organism: Gallinago undulata (assembly GCA_026546715.1). NCBI lineage: Eukaryota > Metazoa > Chordata > Aves > Charadriiformes > Scolopacidae > Gallinago > Gallinago undulata. The sequence goes on from JAOTQQ010000013.1 coordinate 6,231,671, forward strand.
TTCATCATTTCTCTCCTCCCTTATATTTTCCTTCTACCTTATTTGCAGCATCACGGGGGTCCCGGGGCATCGCTGGGTCTCTGAGAGAAACTCGTACAAAGGAGAGGTTCCCAAACTGTAGGCAGAGGAGCACCAGGAGTCTGGGAACTCCTGGAGATTCAGCAATGCCTGAAAATCTTAGAGAGTCAGGGAAGGGTTGCTCATGAGTGTGTATGTGCTTGAAGTCTGGATACGGTGGTGGGTTTTAGGTTTTCCCTGAGGGACAACCATACGAGTCATAATGAAACAGTATTTCTGAGGAAAGGGTTTGTCTGTGGGTTCCCATTTGAAAGGGATCGGTGACTGTTTGGAGGTTTCCCTGTAGTTTCAAAATACATTTTAAACATCAGAAGTTGTTAAGGACCAAGTGGAGAGAACTGTGTTTAACTTGAATTAGAGCGATCAGAAATGAGTGCTTAGAAGCACAAATTCCTGAATATTGTTGTTCTTTTTTCTGAAGAATCACATCTAAGGTGGCTGGTGCTCCCTGCCCGCCCAGGTACAGGGACAGCCCTCACCCAGAAAAGGATTTGTGTGGTCCTGGGGCTCTGCTGGCTCCTGGCTCTGCCGGTGGGGCTGGTCCAGCACATGGACCGTGAAGGCCACATTCAACAGAAGTTTGCTGAGGAGGTCTCTGTCTCTCTCTTGATGGCGATGGTCCTGAGAACTCCTTGTCCTGGTGCCAGAGCCCTGAGCCCTTCCCATCCTCCCGCAGCCCCAGCGCTCACAGGGTCCCCCATGGGCTGTCCCTGTGGGGAGGGACCAGCTTCCTGCGGTGGAATGGGCTGAGGATAATCCTTGTGTATTTCAGATAGGTATTGGGGTCAATAGTGGTTCTTTACAATCATTAACGTTAATTATTCAGTCTTATTCTATTAAATCTGTTTATATTTTAACCCGTGAGTTTACTTGTTTTTCCCGATTCCCCATCCCGGGTGGGGACGGGTCATCGGGTGAGAGAATAATTGCCTAAAAGACAATAAAATGTGGGTTCCCCAGACCCATCCCCAGAGCATGGCTGGGCCCAGGGGGGGTTGGGGGGGCGGGGGCGGCCGGCGGCCGCCGGGAGGTGGCAGCGCTTCCCCGCGGCTGCGGCCCCTCGCAAGGAGCGATCCCGTGGGATGCTCCGGGAAACGGGCACAGCCCGGGTGGCCCTGCACAGCCCGACCTTCCGCTGGAAGGAACAAGGAGGTGCCACGTTTCTGGTGGCACAAAGGGCAGCACCGCAAAATGCAGCCAAGGGGACCCCGGTCGGGGGCGGGGGGGGGGGATGCCCAGAGCCCCTTGGAGGGCACTTCACGGCCCAAAAATGCTCTGACCGGGCTCAATAGGGCACCTGCCTGTGGAACAGAAGGAGCAGCCTCTGCACGAGGTTTTGTTCGCACCAGCCCATAAAATGTAATAGTTTTTTATCACCCCGAAGCTTTTTCTTAGGAGGTGGGTGCTTTCCCTGGGGACACTGCCCCTGCCGAAAAGCTGCCCGCAGCGCTGCTGGTCCTGCCAGGGCACAGGCTGGTGGCATTGCTTTTTTTCTGTCCTTTTTAGCAGCTGTGGACGGGAGATGGGTTCAGAAAAGCACTTCTTCATCCAATAGGTGTCCCTGTGTCGGTGTGAGAGCGGGCTGGAGACCTGCTGCCGAGCAGAGGGAAGCCCTCGTTGCCTGGGCTGCAGAAATGAGAAGTGCTTCAGCAGCTCATTGCACGACCCTCGGGCCCCAAGGGGCTGCTGCAGCCGTGGCTGCGAGAGGAGGGGACCACAGCCTTGTCCCCAGGGACGGAACGAACCCCTGCTTCTGCTGCCCCAGCTCCCCCCGCTTCTAAGGAGGAATAAAAGACCCAAAGGAAAAAAAGCTGCGGCTGCAGCCGGGGGCGATGCCATCATACCCAGCTGAGCTGCACCTGCCCTGGCTGGGGCCAAACCGGGGCGTTCCCACCCTGTACCCCCTGTTCCCACCGGGTTCCTGCCGGGGGAGGCACAAGGTGCACTTATTTTCTTCAGATGTTTCCTCCTCCAGGCAGCATCTGTTTCCTGCCCTAAATATGGAGAGAACTGGGTTGCTGGGCTGCTGCCACCGCTCTCTCTCTCTGCTGTCTCTGCCCCACATGAGCGTGGCTTCACCCCCAGCCTGGGATGGCCCGGGGGGCTGCGGGTGCTGCATCGTCCTCGTGCCCACACATCCTCCTTCTGTGGGCGCTTGGCTCCTCTCCCACCGCCCTCCTTCAGCCCCAGCATCAGGAAACACTGGGCTGGAGGTTTTTATGGCGATCACTCTGACAGCAGGAGGGGCGGTGAGTAAGAAGGATCAAGCTCAGCTTCCTGGGGAGCCAGGGTTCATTTTTCCATTCCTCCACGGTATCGGGTGGGCATCAGCCACCAAGCAAAAGCAGAGACTCTGTTGGACATCTCAGCAGCCTGCTCTGGACAAGTGGGAGGATGATGCTGAGGTGGATGATATGGTCTTCATCAGCCCCTGGGCTCATGGCTGTCACTGGGAGCTTCAGCACCCGCCAACCCCCAGCCCTCTCCAGCTTCCCAGGGTGGCTCTGTCCTTCCCTGTGGCCACTGTGCCATTGAGAGTTTCCAGCTGCAGCTCAGAGCTGCGTCCGGAAGAGCTGGTGTAACCCAGGAAAGGTAGAGGAAAGGACCAGAGCCCTCTTTGCTCCCCACGGGCTTTGGGGCACCCAGCTCCCCCGTCCCCTGCCCCTGCCAGACTGAGCTCTTGGAGCTGGGGCCACCCCTGGAGCACCCACAGCCCGAGGGAAACCCAGCCATGGATCTGCTGCCACACACCACTCCCTGTGAGCGGGCTGCAGCTGGAGTGAGTTTGTGAGGCAGCAATTTAAGGCTTTGGTTTAGATTAGGATTGGGAGGGGTATTTTTAGACGGTGTTATTTAGCTGAGGCGGCGGTGCCCGCAGAGCTCGGCACAGAAGGTGGCTCCAGGAGGAGCCCGGAGCGGCTCCCACCAGGCAGAGCCCGGGGATGATGCCATGGGGTTAAGGAGCCTTTTGGATCCTGGTCCCCAAGCACTTGATGGATTTGCTGTTTTAAAGGCTGTAGTCAGCTTGCTCACTTCTTGGATGGCTCCAGCGAAAGGCTTCCAGCTATTCCCCAAGGATCCTCCTACATCCTGGTGAGATAAGGATCAGGAAGGGAAGGTCTATCTGCAGCCTCAGCTGCAGCTTTGAGCCCAGATTCCCTTTCCATGTTGGGGGTGGAGGGGAGGACAACAGATTTTCTAGAAAAAATAATATTTCTCAGTGACACATAGACGCAGAAAAAAAAATTAATTCCCACACCAGTGATCTTATGGTGTGAGTCAAGAGCAGTGACAGCAGCCTCTGTGCCGGGGGGGCTGGAAAGCAGTTGGAGGCAGCGAGAGGCAGCTCTGCCTGCGCCCCCCGTGTGTCGGGGCTCCCGGCCACCCCCGCAGCCTGCGCCCCCGCAGCTCAGCCTCACCGCTTTGAGGCATCACCGGCCTCTTCCCTTACCTTCCAGCAGCTGCTGCTCTCCTGCCAGAAGGCTGCATTCTGAGACTTGAACATTTCACGTTTACCTTAAAGGAAAAAAAAATAAAGAAAACAGAACCAAAAAAACCCTGGAGCTCATAAATGGAGAGGCAGCGAGAGGCGGGTGCTGTCCTGGCTCTTCCCTGCCTTGAAAGGAAGTGAAAGCAGAGAGAGAAGGGATGTGAATGTGGAGCAGGGTCACATCTGGTTTAACAGAGAGTGATTGTGGTCTGGTGGAGAAGGAGCCTGAATGAGAGTCTGGAGCCTGGGGATGATGCCACACTGCTCTGTGCCTCAGTTTCCCCATCTGTGGAAAGAGGAAGGTCAACCAGCTCTTGACAGAGTGCTCTGTGAGCTGGGAAGGGCTGGACAGAAGCAGGGTCCTTTGGTTTTCCTTCTGAAACTTTCAGTTTGGGCATCATTTCACCGACCCCTGTGGATATGGGGGGCAGAACGATGTCAAAAAACCACTGTCGGTATTTCTTACAGATGGGAAAACCTGAAGAAAACTCTCCCCCACTACCCATCCAGCTTTACTGGAAGACAAAGTTCACTGTCCTTAGAATCCAGATTTTGTTCCAAAGATGATTTCAACCACTGTCAAAAGCAAATTGTCAGTGGAGAATCAGATCTGGAAAGCTCTTCTTCCTCTCCACATCCTGCTCCGTGAGCTTGAACTGCGCTGGAAATGGGGGGAATTCTCCTGGTGACTCACCCGCCGGGTTTGGAAGGGTCAGAAAAGGCTGCAAATGTGTGTCTGCTGCCGAGGGCTCTGCGGGGCCACCGCAGCGCGGGGGCTCGGTCCTGGCTGGTCCCGGGTGTGACGTCAAGCGGAGCAGTAGGGCTGGAGGGGGTGAGACGTGGGGCTCGGGGAGCACGGCGGTGGCAGAGGATGCAGCGGGGTGCACCGGTGACAGAGTCCCGCAGCGTGGGACCCCTGCGGCCTCTGCCCCCTGGCTCTGCCCCGGCACAGCCGCCTCCTTGGGGGGGTCTCACTCCAGGAGGGCCAGGGACTCCCTGTGCTGTGCCTGGGCAAGGGGAGATGCTGCTGCAGAAGCGAAACCTGTCCTTCAGGAAAAAAATAAACCAACAAGAACTGGGGCGATACTTACGCTCCCTGTGTGGTTTTGCTCGGCTGGATTATGTGGCTCTGGATTTTTAAAGCTCCCGAAACCTGGGAGTGAGTGTGTGTGTCTGCTCGGCTCCGTGGGGAGCACAGCGCCCGCGTGGGAGGGAGCCCGGGCTGTCAAACCAGTACGGGGGGGGGGTTGCCCAGGGACGGGGCTGCGGGACGGCTCCCGGGTGCTCCCCTGGGACTCCCAGTACAAACGGGGCAGGAACGCGGGGACAGGGGCCTGGGCAAATCGTATTGTTGTGTGTTTCACAATTAATTGCATTATAATTGGAGGTTTTTTTTGGTTTTCTTCAGGTGCGGCTACGGCGTGGGGGGAGCTGCAGGCAGGGCAGAGCAGGGGCACAGCTCCCCGTGGGATGCCAAGTCCTCTCACCCACACGGTGAGGACCTTCCCCAGCCCATGGGAGCGCTGATTCCCCCGTTATCCCTCTCTCCCTGCCCATGGCTGCTCCTTTCTCCCAAAGTACCCGGGAGTGAGAGAGCTGTATCACGCCGGGGCTTTCCTGCTGACCCGTTCCTCGCAGGCCAAAAGGGTTTTGGGGCTGCTGAGAGCAGCTGCCCCCCGCCTGTGCAGTAGCCAGACCCCGAGGCAGACCCCTGCCGCGGTTCTGCCTGGCTCCGTGCTTCCCTCCTCACTTTGCAGAACAAACAGGACTGAGGCGGTTTCCTCTGCTCTTCCAAGGGGCTTTGCAATACTTGGGAAATGCAGCTTTTTGGACAGTTCTGCCCCAGAGGTGCTTTGCACAGCCATACAGAGACATCGCCCCCCCAGCCACAGCAGTTTGGGGTGTTCACCTCTAACGGGGGGGAATCACCTCTCCATTTCTTTCTGAAGGCGGTTCTGGGTGGTGGTTCCCAGGCACCGGGTGGGTGGCAGCAAACAGGGGACCCTGCTGGGGTCCCTGCCGTCACCCACCGCCCAGGGCTCCTCTGCACAGCACAGAAATTGCCACCCTTGCTCTTCATTAGGGATTGTTTTAAAATCCCATAAAAATAGCATGGAATAAATCCCAGGGAGATGAAAGGGAGGTTTGAGCTGGCAGGAGGCTCTTTAAAGAGGCACTGTTTATACAAATTGTCTAGCTGATGTGAAAGAAACTGTTTTGACATTTTATAAACTCTTCTGCCGATAATTTCGCATCTAAGTATGGCAAGGCTGGGGGAGGGGGGAGCGGGGGGGAGCGGCAGAGCCAAGGGCCTGAGCTCTCTGCCCAGCTCTTATTTTTGACCACCATCAAACCATCGAGCTGCAGAGGACTGCAATTCACAGTAGCCACTTTCTCTTAAGAGGGAGAGGGAGGGAAGTGCCATCACTCTGCCCGTAAGCTGGAGGATTCGTGCCTCGGGCACAGGCAGCTCCTCTGTCCCAGCCCCGGGGCAGGAGGACTCAGGGGGGAAGCCCCATTTTGCACCTTCTCCAAGTGGGTTTGTCTCCAAGATGGGCTGCCCTGATCCTGCGTGAAAGGTGTGGCTCCAACATCAATCCCACAAATATATGTGCTTAATACGGGGTCACTGAATTATCCTTTGTTTCCAATGCTTAGCTGTGTCTCAGCCCACGTGTGTCCCGGGTCAGACCCAGGTGAGCACAGGGACTGCTGCTGGGCGCTGGAAAGCCCTCCAGAAACAAGCTATCTTCATGCTGCTCAGACAGAGGTCTGCAAAGCATTCACTCATTTTTGACCAATACACGCCTGCCTTCCTTTTTCCTGCGTGAAAATCCAACATTTAGACAAATGATTGAAGATGCAGCCTCTTCCACCCAGCCTCGAGCTGAAGGCATGGCCATTTGTTGTCACTTAAAAGTCCATTAGCACGTTCCGAGTAGCGCTGCTGGTTCCTTTGCCCTGGCTGCCTTTCAAGCCAGACAATTATTTTCAGCCTCTCCAAACTCTCCGGGGGCTTGACGGGAGCTCGCCCTCCCTTCTGCTCTCACCCGTGCCCGGCGCTGCCCTGGGCTGGACGGGGACGGTCACCTTCATCCCGGGTGGCTTCCCAGAGAAAGGATCGTGCTGCAGCTTGTGAAGCACCTTTGCGTCCCAGGATGAAAGGTGCTTACCCTACACAGAATGTTGTTTTTATTATTACCAGTAATAAAGGGGGTGACGCCTGGATTCTGCCCGGGGAAAGACCTCTGTGAGGCCGGGGGGTCTCCTGGCTGCGTGAAGGGGGGTGCAGGAGCAGCAGAGTGAGGAGCGTGCGGTGCTCGGGGACAGCAGCTCCCGGGGGGGCTGGTGCCACACTGTGCCACCTCTGCCTCCTGCGAGCCACGTGGCAGGCAGGGCTGGCTGCTGCTGGAGCCCCCAGGGGCCACTGAGGAGTGGTTGGGGTTGAACTGAGTCCTGTTGCCCCTTTCCCATCTCTCTCTGTCCCCTCCATCACCCCAAGCCCCCTCCTGCCCTGCAATCCCCCTCCAGAACTGGGGATTCCTGGGTCGGGACCAGCTGGAATTC
>JAOTQQ010000013.1:6254821-6271222 GCA_026546715.1 Gallinago undulata
ACGGGGGGGGGGGGTGGGGTGTCCGGTGGCGGCGGCGGCGGCGGCGGCGGGGGTCCGGGCAGCGAGGCGGTGTCAGCGGGGCCGGGCTGAGCGCTCCCTCCCCGGGGGCGCGGCGAAGGCCAGCCGGCCGCGAGGGGGGAGGCGGCTTCACCCCGGCCCCGGCCGCGGCGGGGCGGGCGGAGGGCAGCCCGCGGGAGGCGGCCGCCCGCGCTGGGCCCCGGCCGGGGCGGTGCGGGGCTCCCCGCCGCCCGTCCCGCCGCGGTGCCGGGGGCTGCCCCGTCCCCCGGCGCAGGCTGGACAGCGTCCATCTTGTGCGGCCCCGCCGGCGAGGGGGGGCGGCCAGGCGCCGGGCGGCCGGCGGGGCCGAGGCGGGGGCGGTGGGCCCTGGGCGCAGCGTCCGGCCGGGCCGCTGGAAATCACCAAAATTCCTCTGGTGTTCGGGGTGGTCAGGTGCGGGCCGCCCCGCCGCTCCCCGGGGTGTAACGGGGCACGAAGGCTCGGGCGCTGGCGGCCTGGAGAGCACGGAGGTACTGGGAGAGCGGGGCGTGAGGGCGGGGAGGGCCGGGCGAGGGGCAGCCTTCCCCGAGCGCCCCCTCCTCTGCCCCGGGCGGAGGGCAGGGGTCTGGGGGGGGGGTGGGGGGGTGGGTTTGGGCAGGGGGGACGAGCCAGGCCACGGGGACAGCCCGGTGTTCTCAGCACAAGCCATGGCGGGACAAGGCGCGGGTCCATCCTCATCCTCCCGGCCCGGGGACCGGCTGTCTCCGACCACTTCAGCTCTGAGCTGGTTTCTTGCACTTCCTTCGGTCGCTTGAAGGAGGCAGTTTAAAGAGAAACTCTTCTCCGTGCAGGGAAACTTTTGCGTTTAGGTACTTCTCGTTAATTAGCCCCTTTGCCTGCAATATTGGAGCTACAGCGCGGGTGGTTTTCGTGCGAGGGTTTCTGTGAGCTGCCGCAGCCGGAGGACTGGGGCTTGGGCGATACCGACCGACACAGAACTGGAATTGGCGCTTGGGTTTTGCTTCGCACACAACTTGGAAAGAGCTGCAAACAGGAAGGGCAAACTATGAAGACTCTGTATTTTTTTTTTTTCCTCTTCAGTAGCTTAACAGGGAGATAATATTTCTTAAAATAGTCATTTGACTTGAAAGCGCCTGTCTGCCTTCGGAGTATCGTATCAGCACTCTGTAATTTCTGTTGCTTTTGTATTTCTGTCTGAGTGGTAGTATTGCTCGGCATAAAAAGAGACACCGCGCTATTTGAAGAGTTGAGGAAAGTGGCTGTGGAGCGGAGCGTGGCTGCCTGCCGTAGGATGGTTCACTGGTGCGAGCTTTGTCATTGCTTTTTCTGACTGAAACGGCCTGTCATTAACTCTCTGGTGCTAGTGGAGCCCAGGGATTCTGCAAGGGCTTTAACGTGGGAATTCGTGAGACTTCTAGGCAGTAATGGGTGAAGCTGCGGAGAAACAGAAAGCAGTGTGTTAGCAGTCCTGGTCTGTGCCCTTAGTGAGAAGTTATCTCAAATGAGGCAACTTAAGGGGAGGCTTTAGATGGAGCTCCCTTGCCTTTGTGATATCTGTACCTCTTTTAATTTATAGAAGCGGTGAAGTTCACTGTGTCCCAAGTATGAAACTCTGTCTGATTATTCTGACATCATTATCACGTTGCTATAGTGACTTCATTACGCTGGGAATGCCGTGATCACATCCTGTTGCTATGGAAAAGATCCGAGTAATAAATAAAAACATTTAATGTTCTGCTCATCACTGTGGCAGAAAAAAACGCCATTGATTTTTTGGTGTGATTGCCTGAAGACTGACAACGTACTCCAGCACGAGTTTTTGATGCCGAGTTAGAAAGCAGGCAGTTGTCACTGGCAGCTCTCAGCAGATCGTCCCTTCCTCCTCCCTCTCGTCCCGGGCAGCAGAAGTTGTGAAATCCTGGTTCTGGACACGAGAACGCGTGTGTCGTTCCTCAAGGTGGAGTCCACAGGAAGCGCTGCGCTCGCATAGGCTGCTGCTAAAAATAAGCTGTTTTCATGCGCAGTGTTTGCTACGCCCCGGCCGGAGAGGAGCGTGTGGGCTCTGCCGGGCGAAGAGCAGCCACGGAAAAGTGAGTTGTGCTTCTTAAAAGTCGATACTTCTTACGGCCTTTTTAAAGACAGGAGAGCGTGTGTCGGGAGGGTGCGGTTGGTCTGGTCGAGGGGCCGAGGGGGGTGGGAAGGAACCTTGGTGGCACCGAGCGGGACCAAGCGGTGGTGATGGCAGAGCCGAGAGCCGCCGCTCCGGGGACGGGCAGGAAGCGGAGCGGGTGTCTGTCATCACGTGTCCCGGCTCTGGTGTGGCCCTTTTCGGGATAAGTAGCTTTGCTGAAGATTTGAAGAGGACTCCGTGCCAAACGGACGAAATTACTAGCACGGTGTAATTCCAGTGACACGTTAATGCTTTTATTTGGAGACTCGTGTTTACGCAGTTTATCAAAATGGTTTACCTTTGAAACCATAAGCTGCAAATACACGGTCGTAGCCTGTTTGTGATGCATTTTGTGGCTGTTCATCCCGTCCAAGGATGAAAAAAATTGAGCTGTAATTAGATAGCAGTAGTGTAACATGTGGACATACTCTAACATAAAAGTTTTAATTGTATATTGAATCATAGTCTTAGGCATAAACAACTCTAAACATTTGTTTGTTCTATATGTTGCAGTGGTTTTGCACCATGCACGTGCACAGTGTGCTTGGTGGCACTTTGAACTTATACTCAGTGTTTAGAGAATAGATTGCTTCTGTGCAACTTCACAGACACTTCAAAAAAATCATCTTAAGGAGAAATCGTAATATTCTGAGAACAGGGACGTGTCGTCTGTTTAAACGAGAGAAAAGGAAGTGAATCTTCTGAACAGACAAAGTTCAAATCTTTACTCTTTGGATCTGAAATATTTTTGACTTGTAGCTGAAGTTCAGAGCTGCTCTTGCTCTGGTGTTACTTGTGACCTCTCTGGAAGCTGAGGAGAGCGTGGCTGGGCTTGGGCTGCCAGGGATCCAGATCAAAACTTCTTTGAGGATAAATATGGGAGACTTCCTATTTTACTGCGTTCTGTTCACTTCTGATGAACCAGACTAACGTTAAACGTCAAGCACTTCTGGTAGCTTTGTGTGTTCAGTTTTGCAGAAGCAGATTCAAGAGAGACCTTTTTAAAACTTGGTCAAGTGCTGGAGTTGTGTTTGAATTTTATTTTTTTTGGCCTTGATTTGAGGTGGGTTTTGTTTTGTTTGTTTTTAAAGAGGAGATAGCGGGGATGGTGGTTAGAGTACAGCCCGAATTAATTTTACGCTGAGCTCTAAAGTAGTTACTGATTTGCTTTTACTCTTTTATTTTAAAAGTAATAGGAAATTAAACAGAATTTTAATGAAAGCATCGTCTTAAAGGGCTGCTCATAAATCCCAGTGTCAATTTTTACTTGGGCGTTTGTGTTTGCACTTTGTAAAAGCTTCTGATCCTGGAAACATGACACCTAATGGCTGGGATAAGTAAGGATGTTAGAAAATTGGGAAGAAAAGTTAATCTTGCAGAGCTGTCTTGTTTGGTCCAGTCTGTCTTGTTCAGATGCTAAAACTTGTGTGAGGTGTTCTGTGTTATTTGCTGCGGTTCTGAAGCCTTGTGGCAGCCAGGATTTGAGATTATTCGGGTTCCTAGACTGCTCTCTGCATATAAATGAATGCCCTAAAAAGTGCACATCTCAAACAGGTTTCTCCTTGGATTTTATCCTAGGATCAGGAGTGCAGAGAGGATAAAGGAGGCCGTAGCTGCAGGCTGGAAGGAGACTGCAGGTGTATTAACCCATGGCCTGCTGTTCCCCCATACTGATTCTCTGCAAAACAATCTTGTATTATAAGAAGTAACGTAGACTTCTTAGGCATCTAATTTTTTCCTTTCTCCTTTAGATTTCTTGAGTTATACTTAAACAAGCTCTACAGAATGTATGGTTGCTTCTGATTCATAAAATAGACAAGATCTTAGCATAAGTGCTGGTTTTCCTTGCCATGCCCTTGGATTTTTAAAAAATGCAAATAATATGCTTTTCAGGGTTTAGTTAGTTAACCTGGCATTCAACACAGCATTTGATCCAGTAATGTAAAATTTTTAGGAGGAATCTGGTATCTGGTTATAGTATATAAAAAATGGTAGTTTATTTGTATTTCATAGGTTATCACCAGGACTGAAAGCATCTACAAAAGTAAATGGCCTTAATGTGAGCTCTGGGGCTGCAGCTGAGTGTTCTCTGAGTTGATTTGCTTTTGCTCAGGTGTCAAAGGAGGCTGTGAAGAAGTGTCCTCCAAGGTCAGTGTGGATTTGCATGGGTGGTGGTGCCGAAGGGGCAGAGCAGGTAGTAGACAGTGTCTTCTATGTGCCAAAAAAAGTGATTTTTTTTTTCAAGTTATGTGTGGTGTGATGTGTAAAGTAGTCATTTTGTGCCTGTTAAGACCAGCGTACCCTGTCGTTAGAAGCAGAGGAAGTTGAGGATGCTTGAGGAAAGCTGCTCGTGGATGAGGCAGGTATGTTCTGGAACCTTGTGGTGGGAGTTTGGTTTTACCCCAAGACCCTCAGACGTCTCGATGGGTGCGTGGCCCTGCCCGTCGCTCAGAGCCTGTCGTGTTGTATGGCTTGGTAGGGTGAGAAGCAGGGGGAGCTCCAGCAGTCAGAGCTTCAAGCTCTGATTTCATGGTCACCAAATGCAGTTTCATTGTTCCCCTTGCATTTGTGCTCTTAGATGTTGAGGTCAGTCGGGGAGCTTCGTTAGCTGGAAACTGAGCTAGGCCCAGAAAATATATATCTAGTTTTGAGCCAGATGACTTCTTGCTGTGACTCATGGTGCGGTTGTGCAAGCACCAGTGCTGGTCAAGGGAAGGAGCTGCAAGGAGAACACGAAACTGCAGTTCCTGCCTGTGTCTGACTTAGGGCAGTGTCTCTCTGTCACTCTTGTGCCAGGACTGCCGTGGAGGTGACACGGTGGCTTCTGCTTTCCCTGCTGCATCTGGAGAGAATATGACTTGCCACTTCTGGGGACGGTGGATAAGTAGGGGAATATTTGTTCTCTGTCCTTAGTGGTAACAAAGTGTTATATGCAAGGAACAGCCTGCATTTGTGGGAGTTGATATCAAGCTGCATTTCTATTGCAACAAATTTAAGGTCTTCACTGCTTGTTTTTCAGTTGAAGCTGCTTGTTGTGTTGGTGACTTTAGAGACATCACCCGTGAGTTGGGTTTACGTGTTGGCTGGCTGGCAGGCACCATCCGCAGAGAAATGGCTCATAATCAGAAGATATCCATGCTTTCCTGTGATAATGATAATTTTGTTAATTATTGTGTATTTTCTGAGCTCCTTTCTGAGGGAAGGGGAGAGCAGGGAGAAGCTGAGCAGACCCTGGTGGCAGTGGAGCATCAGTCAGGAGAGCACGTCCCTGCTCAGCTGCTGGTACCCAGTATTGACACTGGAGCACCGTGTTCTGGTGCTGGAGCTGCGGATGCCATTTCACTTCCAGGTTTGATATGAAATGAGTTTTGATCTCCAGAGCTCTGAACAGGACAGAGGGTGGTTACTGAGAGATTGCTTCTCCCCTTGCAAATATTGCAATAATTAAGGTTGTATAAAGTAGTCCATTTAATGATATTAAGATGAAGAGGCTGTGGGAAGATGGGTGGTGTTCAAGGAGGAGTGTTACATTCCTAATCAGAAATGGTGTGTTTAAACGTAAGTTGCATTCATCTGCTGTGGGAAGATCCTCTGAGGTGTGTGTGGGAAGAAATGGGGCACTGGAAGCCTTCCCTGATTTTGATCACTCATCATTTTGGGGTTTCTAACCTCCATATATTCAGGTTGCACTCCCAGCACCGGGGCAGCCAGTGCCTGTAGTTAAAGGTGAGATTTAAAACCGTGTTGTTTCTGTTTCCCCCGTGACCGTGGTGCCCAGAGCATGGCAGAGGGCTCTCTTGGCCCTGCCTGGGCTGCTGGAGCAGGCAGGGGAGCTCCACGCCGGTCTGAAGGTGCCCACACCAGCCGGTGCTGTGATGTGTGTTCCTGCTGCGCGCGAGTGGTCCGGCAGGTCCTGGGTGGTGTGTGGGGAAATACCGGCTCTACCTGCACAGGCGCTTCTGGGCACAGCGGGAGCCGCTCCGCCTGAACCCGGGGAAAGTGCATATTTAATTCTTCTGATTGAGAAATCCCGGCGCTGACAAAAGCAGACCTTAGTGTGTTTTGAGAACTGCTGTTTGTTTGCTTTTGATGAACAAAGTCCTTTATCTTGGGGGGGAAAAGTCTGACCCTCCGCAGTGCTTTTGTAATGGAGAAGCGGCAGGTAACGCACAGCAAAAAAGGAGCCCTCGGGGCTGCTTACAGCCCGCGGCTGCAGGTGCTGGACGTGGTTTTCTCACCTTTTTTGCTTTGTTTGACTGAAAATACGAGGAGCCGGGCAGTAGCAGTCCTGTTGAGCAGGTGGCCTGAGTCATTACGGTTTGTTATTTATTTTGAATATTGATAAAAAGGAAAATATTTCAATCCATCTGGGGCCCTGAAACAAGAGCACTGGGTATGTCCACAGGTTGCGTTAAGGCTGAAACTTCTCTTTATTAATGGCTTAAATGAGGCGGTCAAAAGTATATGCTGGCCTGGTGCTTTGTATGCTTGTGTAAGGAGCAGGATGAGGATTTCTGCAATAGGTAATTGTCACCCTGTCAAAAGTGACTGGGGAAAAAAACCTGCTTTTTGGCAATGCCACGCATCTGGTAGCACACCTCATGTTTGTCAGTCGGTTGCGTTGCTTCACTGCTGCTGCTGGAAAACAGGCAGTGGCGTTTCACTGGAGAGTGGCTGGAACTGCAGACTCCAGGCTGGCTGGAATGTTTGGTTGGTTTCTTTTTGGTTTTTTTTTGTTGTTGTTGAAATATTTGTTGGATCCAGTGATGTTGTGTTCTGGAGTGTTCTAATACTGAAAAAATTTGCATTTGTCATATTTAAATCAGGGTAGTGCGTGTGAACTCATAGCTATGAAATCTGCTCTTTAAAAAGATCTGAGCATCTGTGGCTGGAGCTGCGAGTGCTCCCCGCGTCTACAAGTAAGACCCCTCTTGGTTTTGTCCGAGCGAATGATCTCTGTGGAATCAGGCATCTCTCACACGTCTGACACATCAGCTGGAAACAGACCCTTACTCTGGAAAGCACCAAGTATGTGGGAGGAGCAGTTCAGCTGGATGTATTGGTTGCAGTCCCTTTTATGTTGCTTTTTATGTAATATTCTTTTCTTTAATGCAAATGAACTTGAAGTTGTAGGGAGGGGCTGCTGAGAAGAGGAAGACTTTCATTACAGACAGCTGACATGCAGAATAATATCTTTTTATATGCCACCTACCACGTGATAGTTTAAAGTAACTCATAGTTCACTGGGTAAGGTTATTTCTGGTGCAATTCTCCTTTTTGCATAAGTAGTGCCATTCCAGCACATCTTGCTTTGCCCTGAGAACTGCTGTGTTGGTATGTGCTGGGTGACCGTTACGGGCCTGAAGAATAGAAATCTGCATGGATTTATGAAATAAATACAGGGGAAGATAAAATAAATTTAGCCAATTGTTGCTTTCTGCTTTGGATTATAACACTAATTGTAGTTGAAAATAACGTTAAGATTAAAGATACACACTGCAACAGTTCAGACAGCATTTCTCATGAAATATTCATGCATTTAGGGCTTTTAACTCACCAGATCACTTAAAAAGTCACAGGCATTACAGTGTTACTATGTCTTTGTCTTGTTTCACAGATACGCTGCATTGGTACATTGATCTCTAGAATGCACTCAAATTCAGAATAAAGCTATTGCAGGAATCTCGTTTGAAATGATCAAACATGTTTTAATGCTCCAGGGCGCTTTCCTCAATAGTGTGATTCCAAGAAAGTGGGTCTTTTTCTTTATTCTGTACTTTCGGTACTTTGTAGCCTTTATCTGTTGAATGAAGTGTTTGCTCTGACCCCTCACTAACACAATACCAAGTACCACTGAATTTAGCTGGAGCGGGTGGGCGGTAGCTGAGTGTGCCATTTGCAGGTGTCAGAAAAACTAAGTCATGTCTAGAGAGCCGAGAGGCTGACACCTCTTTTGTTCTCCTTTTCATGCCATAACTGCATCTGTATGGGCAGAAGTTTAAAAAAGTTCCTAAATATGTTTTAGAAGCGGTGGGGATATTGCCTGTGCATTTGTATGGCCAGTGTGTTTGGAGATTTACTTAGAAAAAGCAGTTGAATGGGAGTTTTAGCGTGGATGGAAGGGTGTGCTAACTGAAATGGAAAGCACAGAAATTGCGAATAACGGCAATTAACATTCAAATTAAGTGCGGTATGTTCTCAGGTCTTGCTCAGAGTCAGAACTGACTGTCTCCAGGCCATATGCTGAACAAATTTGCATAGTAATATGGGAGAGATTTTTTTTTCCTATTGCCTTATGTCTTATCATTTCAAAGACATAAAAAAAAAAAGACTCTTTTTGTTCCTGTTTGAATACCATTGGTGAGGTGGAGGGGAAGAGCTGGCTGATGCCAGTGGTACTCATCGTTAGCTGCTGGAGGATGTGTCCTCCCTTCCTTGTGAGTTAAACATAGCATCTCTTCTGGGAGCAGGACTCCAACTGCCCGTGGTTTCTTCTGTTGTTGTTTAAAGACAGCTGTATAATAATCTATTTTGGTTGTAATCAAGCTTGACCTATAAATACTGAAATGGCTCATATAAAACTGATTTAAACTATCAGAGCTATTTCCTTTAGGGGTTAGTGTCACCTTTTATTTTCCATAAAGGAAATTCCAGGATAAATTGGCAAAGCAGTTTTGCTCTTTTAAGCCCAGCAGATTCAGGAGGATTTAAAAACTTCAGGGAAGACCCAGTGCAGAGACCAGATCTGCCAGTGGTTTGTTTCTCCACCCTCCTGGCCTGAAAGCTCTCGCTGTGATGCCCTTCAGGCTCCAGCACTGAAGTGTTAATAACATTTTTGAATATTCCTTCAGTTAAAATCTTCACATAGAAGAAAATTTCATTTTGTTGTAAAAGAAAATTCAGTTCCTCTCTGCCCCCAGGTTCCAGGAAGGAAGCAGCATCAAGGGACTGAACTGACTACTGAAGGATTAAGTACCATATTGAATAACTCCATTTCTTTATAAAAAGTAATGAAACTATTACTTTTTCCTCTATTTTATGTTAATTCTGTACATTAGCTTACTGCTATTCAGCTTAAGCCCTAAAATTTGCCATGAAAACATTTCAAGGGGTGCAGTTCTGCTCTGCAGTGCTAAGGTACATCCATTGGTGACTGTCTTGGGTGCTCAATACATGGATACCCATTGCTGTAGGGGTTTTATTTAAACTGATAAACAATGTAGTATTAATAAGTGGCCATATGGTAAGTGGGGCATTTAATTCAAAAAAATCATTGTTAAAAGAGGCGTTTAATTAGCTGCAGTTGCGTGGGAACAGGCGTTGCTTTGGTTGCTCGTGGCTGACGCATTAAAGAGTAAAGTATTTCTAAGGCAGTGAAAATCTCTAGGTGCATATGTAAACCTGACCTTTAGATAGGTCTGCATGGTCAAATCCAGTCTGTGCACACAAACTGATTATTGCAGCTTTGCCAGTAAGATTTAAAGAATCTTAATATTTTCTGGAATTTGTAAGTTAGCCCAGTCTCCTGGAAAGCCGGGCAGTGTCCACGCTCACAGACGGTGCGTTTTTAGAGGCTTAATATGAGTCTTAGAATTTATTACTGAGGGGTAGAAATACATTTGAAAAGCACTTTAAACCGCTACAGTTTTTTCAAGGAGCTTCAAAGAAACCTGAATCGGGAGGAAGCTGTATTGGTTTCTCCATCAAAGGTGTGTGCTGCTGGACACCCAGCAAGGACCAGTGTCTGGGCTTTGTGACCAGTGCCTGGGTCCTGTTACTGCAGAAGTAAAATAATTAAAGTGCAAGCTGAAATTGCAGCAACAATCTACCTACCTCATGTCACTTATTTACTCTAATTACATAAACCAGGAAGAACATAGTTAAGAACGTTGCCAAGCTACTATCAGCACAACAAATTATTCTTACCAAGTATAATGTAGTTGGTGTTTTGCTACGACTGAGCCTCCTAGAGTCTGTCTGGAATTTAAGCTGTATTAAAAAAGGTCAGAACATTTTTTTTTTCCACGAAAGAAAGTGAAAAAAACCAAAACTTTACAGGGCTTAAAACTCAGTGGCAAGTTGTGGTAGACGACAGATGGAGGAAGTCCCATAAATGGCTCCTGTGTCTAATGTTTATGCCCTTTAACATTTACATGTTTTGCTGGCGAGGAAGGAGGAAAGGAAATATTTTTCTTTTCTTCTTCTGAAAAAGCTGCTGAGAACTCCTCTGGTTTGTGTAAAGCCCTCTGCCGAATACTCGAGGAGCTCTAGATGAGGAGAAGAGGCAAAGTGGGGCCGTGGCACGGCTCAGGGGGACCCCGGCTCTGCCACCAGGGCCCCTCACCGGCAGTCGGTTGCTATAATGTGGCCACACAGTGCTTCCTATGAAGCTGTTTTATGCCCATAATCGAGAAAAGCCTGTTTTCTCCTAAATCTGCACCACTGAGGTGGATGTCCTCCCTGCTGTTCGCCGATGGGTGCTCATTAGTATTGGGTTTGCGGCGGCGCTGCAGCCCGTCCCTGCCAACTGCAGCCGGTGACGTCGCCCCTGGGCTAATTTGGGGATGCAGAGCGTGCTGGGCTTTGAGCTTTGCTTCTGCCTTCCTCTCCCTGCCTTTGCCCGGCTGGCACGCGTCCCGAGCAACTTTTCTGCAAAGGGAGACCTACAGGACAAAGCATAAATTGGCCGTTTCAGGACGGCAGGCTTCAGCTGCCCAAAGCGCTCGTCCCGCGCCCGCTGTCGCGCAGCACTTTGCGCTGGGGAGGAGGGCACTGGCTGCCCCTGCGGTCACCCTGGGGATGTTTAAAATTGCAAGTGCAGCGTGGAGCTGGGAAGCTGGCTGCAGGGGGGGTTACGGACCGAGGAGAGGATCGATCTCGGGATGTTTTGCTTCACGTCACTCTTTTTTTTTCAAGTTACAGAATTGCTGCTGCTTTCAAAGAAGTTTGTTTCCCGGGGGTGTAGTTAATTTGCTGGGAGCCCCCGCTGGGCACGGCGCCGGAGCCAGAAGGGACGAGGCTGCTGCCGGAGGACTTTACTCTCAGCACAGGCGTTTATGGCCTCGGCCCTGCAGCCGGAACCCTCCCGGTGTGGCGTGGGAGATGGGAAATTAAGCAGAAAGTGGGGTTTTGGGGGTGATTCAGAGGAGCACACGGTCGGGCCTTGAGCTTTTGAGAACGGAGGTGTGCAAGCTTTGAAGGCAAGGCCTTGGGTTTTTTCCAGTTGAGCACCTCGGGTACCAGCTCGGGACAATGTCATTTCTCTCCTGTGTTCCCAAATACCTGTTTGGGTCCTCAGGAGCTCCATTTTTCACGTCTGCTTTGTGCCGTGGGGGTTTTGTTTTCATCCAGTACTTCAAAAACAAACAAACAAAAAGAAGAGTGTATTTAGGTTTAAATTAGTGAATTGTGGTCGCCTCTCACTTGGACAAGGAATGTTATTAAAACATTGCAGCCTTCTTGTTTGTAAATTTATGACTTACTGGGCAAAGTTCTCTTCTACAAATACTAGACTCTTACAATATTGAAACATTGTTACACTCGTCACTAATCACCCTGAGTTCAGTTCCTGGTTCCTGGCGGTTTAGCCCAGTTCAGGATTAATCCAGTTCAGGATTAGATTCCGTTCCTGAGTCTCGTTGTAGGGAATCACAGCTCCCTCAGGAGTTGCTCCAGCTCTTCCCGCAGCGAGGCTTCCCCCAGGAGCGCCTGTGCTTCCCAGTGTCCAAAATCACCTGTTTGCTAATCCTGAAGTTACCAAAGCGGAAAATATGTTGATTAGGCAGTGTAACTTCCTGCCTGGAACCAAAATGTTTTCCTTGTTTTTACAAGAAATAACTCGGATTTTGGCCTGCGTTAAGTTTAGAACAAAAGTGTGTAACTGTGAGGGGCTGGAGGGGCAGAAGCAGCGTCGCCCTGCGGTTGGGTCGTGACTCGTGGGCAGCGGGTTATCCGGAGCTGGTCATACACTTGTTGCCTTCAGCTCTCTTTGATTTGATGCTGAAAGCAGCCAGTGGAAACGGTGATGTTTTTACTGTTATAACTGTAAAATTGAGGGTGAGATTTCTGCCGTAATGTATAAAATATGTGTGCTATGATAGAGAGTTAATATAGAAAACACATTTACTTGGGTGTCAGATGTCAGAGTGATAATGAGCAACAAAATAGAGGCAGGCTCTGAGGCTTGTGTGAATGGAAGTTTGTCAAATTGTACTTTAAAGCCCGGTTGAAGTCCTGCTTTCTGCTCGGTCGTGTCTTCCCCCCTCCCGCTCTCCTTTCTCTGCCCTTGGGGGCTCGGGCGCCCTGCGGGAGGTTTCGCTGAGCCCCGCAGAGGGGGAGAGGGGCTGGGCAGTCCATGGCAGCGGTGCTTATTATTTAAGTCAATGACATGCTAGCTGACGGGCTAAGTCTATGGTGGTGTTCGTCTTGTTACTTTTTAGGGGAGCTCTCTGTTAATTAATTGCACAATTTGCAGACAAACACCCTTTCGTTTGCAATCCCCCATCCCTCTTCCCGACACATTTCCGTAGCTCACGTGTCACAATTGCGTAATTGTTGACAGCTTTGATTAATATTAGGGAAGTATTTAATGTGCTTTCAACTTCATCGGGTAATTTAATATCTAAGAACACGGTGTATAACAAATAACTAATTAGGGAGCAGCCGGTGAGTGGGACCATCACTCGGCAGTGCCGGAGCTGGGCGGCCGGAGCAGCACGGTGCCGCTGGCAATTTGCAGCCCGCGTTTGGCAAGTGCTGGTCCTCGGAGGAGCCAAGGGGAGAGCCCAGGTCTCACGTTTCCAGCTTTCCCTGCGGTAGCTTTCTTTCTGTATGTTTTTTTATTGTGGAGGGGATCTGCCAGTTTTAGTGTGATTTTGATCATTGTAAATCTTGCCTTTGCAGAAGCGCTGGATTTTGAGTTTGTTTTGCAAATACGGCTCTGAGTAATGAAGGGATTTTGGTGGAGCACTGAGCAATGTTGTTTTTTTTTAAAAAAATTAAATAAATCCACCCCTTTTCATGGCCTAGTTTATAGTAACTTAAAAAACTGGCATGAGGAGCTTTTACAAGTTCAAAATTAAACAGGTTTGTTTATAGTAGCCGTGATTCAGTATTTAACTGCCAGGGTAAAAATAACCAAGCCGCGTGGCTGCAACGCCCCAAGGCTCTGCCCCTCTCCCGGGGAGGGCGATGCTCCAGGGGTGGCAGGGCTGGCCCGGGACAGAGGTGCTGGAGCTCACACACATCTGCGTGTTTCTCTCCCCAGTCTGTAAAATGCTGACAGCACGTTTCCCCTCGAAAATGTGAAATATTTTGGTTTCCGCATGTGCAGAGCAGACCGCTAGAAAAAGGCAGGTTTGGGTGATGAGCAAGCCAGCGCTCGCAGGAGGTCAGTCTCGCTTTTCTTCCCTAAAACGGGGTGAGTGGTGTTGCTCCCTGCCCCCCTCCCCTCTTTCCCTGGGACACTGCCGTGCATCTTCTCAGGGACTGGCAAGAGGAAGACTCGTGTCGGGCCGGGAGCGCAGGTGCTTGTGGTTTGGGGTGTGCTCCTCCGGGGCCTCGCTTTTCTCTGTTCCTTTTCTCTCAGCCTTTTTTAAAAGTAGGGCTGAGCCTTGTGCTTCGTGAGTGAGAATGCAGCCTGCGTTGCTGAGTTGTCATCTGTCTTCAGTCCTGTCCCTGAGGCACTGTCAGCGCTTTCGCTAAAAATCCCTGTTTCCAGGTCTGTACAAATTGGATCCAAGCGAATGCTTGGAGCGGGAGCTGCCAGAATGAGCTCTGCTTTGCTCTAGACCAACTTCCTATTAGATTTGGGAAAATATTCGGTAGGGATTATGACAGCTTCGTTGTTTGTTTCTAAAACGCTTTGATTTCTGTGGCTCCAAGGTGGCACGTGCCCGTGGCTCTGTTGGGTGCAGAGCTGCTAAAAAAAAAAAGGTTTCAAAAACCCAAATTGCTAGGTTTTCATTTCAACTTCCTATGATTCTAGCATTAAAAAGGGAACAACTGCTTCCCACTCTTGAGGACCGGCGAGATGCTGTGTCTCCTGTCGGGGTGCACCTCCACGCTCTGCCCTCCAGCCTTCCTTTTCTCACGCCTTGAAGATGCTCTTCAGGCAGCGTCACACGCGTGGGGTCTGTGCGGGGCAGGGCTGGGGGGCTGGGACAGCCTGTCCCCCTCCATCCCGCTGTGACGTGGGGCTGCCCAGGGGGCTGGGGAAGGAGTTGGGACCGGGGCATAGCAGGGCTGCTGCGTGTGTTGATGCGGGACAGGATGCCGGGGTTGGTTCAGAGAGACCCTGATAGCATCGGGGCCTGACGCTTCTGCTTCCTCAGCCTCCCATGGGGCCGTGCTGCCGAGATCCTGCCGCTCACCCGCAGAGGCACGGCGTGGGCCCACAGGCTCTGTGCTGCTTACAAGAAAGAAACGTGATGGGTTCTGTAAAATAATTTCACTTTGTAGGTGTTGCAGCAGTCCCTGGATCGCGAGCGGTTGAGCGATGGTTTCTCCCGTTGGTGACCGCTCATGGTCACTGGGCTGCTCTAAACTCAGCTGGCTTTCACCTGCTTGCTTGGTAGCAGCAAGTACTATGTTTTAATCTCTTAAAATGCGTTGCAAACTTGATACAACCTTAAGCAAGGTTAGGCTGACCTCAGTTCGTCTTTTATAAGTGCAGCTTCATGTAGGGTGTATTATGGAGAAGACGGAACGTGGTGATTTGGTGACTTGGTGATGTGGCTTAAGCAGTGCCCATCTCTCCTGCAGAAGCAAGTTGTCTTTTCTGTTGTGAGAAAAGCAAACTGGGGAGCGCAGGAGGCTCCCGAGTGCTTGGAGATCCATGGCAGCTGGCTTTTGGGTGAGGGTTTGATTAATCCCGTTTGTCAGAGTGGATAGAGTCTGATAATCTGTTAAAAAGTGGTCGTGCCTGTTTAAACCTACCTACTGGATGTGTGCTCAGTGTGTGGTGGAAGCCCAGCCGGTGCCCTTGGTGGCGTTCCCAGCCACACTTTGGCCACCCCGAAACGCTCTGAGTGGGAGCTGCGGAGGAGCAGATGCTCCCACTCTGCCCAGCTTCCCCCTCACCTCTCGTCCAGCCGTGGCCTTCTGACTCACTTAGGACCGACTCAGTTCTTAAATATCTTTGCTGATCTGTTAGCTGTCACTTGTTCTTCAGAAATGTGTTTCCCCAGGTTTCTGGGGTAACGCTTTCCCACGCTGGTGTGGTCTCGGCGTGCTGCGGGGGTGAGGGCAGTGGGCAGGGAGGTTCAAGGGAGCTGGAAAAAGGGATGTGGGAGCCTGGATCCTGTTGGCTTTCAACAGGAGTTGGTCATTGAATGGTTCTTTAAAATTCCCACCCCTGGGTTAGCTGAACGGTGAACAGTGAGAAATTGGGAGAAGAGAGGCATCAATATGTAGGGGATGAACTCCATGGTGTCGAGGTAGAAGGCATTGCTGGAGGAAAGGGAAAAAGCGAGACTTTGGAAGTGTCTGTGAACTTCTTGCAAACGCGATTATCAAATAACAGCTCCAGGGGATTGTGGACGGAAGTGGCAACTTTGCATAAATCCTGTAAAAAGTGATGTAAAGAAGGAATAGACAAGCGGTTTGGCTTAGCAGGGCTGGACCCAGCCAAGCTGCCGCTGCAGGGCGGTGGATGCTCCGAGAGTCGGTGGCCATGGGTGCTCTGTGCTCAGACCAACGCTTTGTCACTCAGTGTGACACCTTGGGTGGCTGAGCTGACACGGCCCCAGGAGCTGCACAGCACAGGGACGAGTTTTATTTCTTGCTTCCGAAAGCCAGGGCAGTCCTGTATTAAGCAGAAATGTAAACTTTATGGTTGTGAGCTTGATTTTTACTTTTTAACCTGAGAAAGTTCAATTTTGTATCTTCTTCCTATGGCTTATCGTAACTGCAAGTCCAGTTTGTAAAGAGTTTTTAATGACATGCTCAAGTAGAAATTGTGTTTTGCCACTGGCTTCCACCCGGCCCCCTGCCATCTTCCAGTGTCATACACACACGGTTAAATTGTGCCAGAGTTCTTGTTTATAAGGTGATTTGGTTCCAGTATTCAGAAATTGTGTAGAGCTCCATTGATAAAGCAAAGGGCAAGTTTTGTGACAGGCGTGTTTTGGTTTAAAACCATAAAGAGAAGATTTGACACTTGCATACACTGTCACTTGAAAAATGATTAAAATGATTAATTCTTTTTTTTTCTT
>JAOTQQ010000013.1:6272614-6295848 GCA_026546715.1 Gallinago undulata
GTAGAGATGCAGGTGCTCAGAGCTGTGTTTCAGATTTACAGCTTCATCTGCCTTTGCATCCACCTGCCCATCCCTCAGAGATCCTTCTGCCGTCGTGCCTGTGCTGCCTTTCTTTTTTGTGTACTTCACAACAGATATCCTGCATCTTTCCTTCACATCTCCCTCAGTTCACAGGGGAGGGCTCTTCACGCTTCCTTCAGGAAGGAGCTGAGCAGTTTGGGACTGATGCTGACTCTGCATTTCTGTCATTTCCCAGACAGTGTTGTGACAGCAGCAGCAGCAAAGAGATGCTGCTGTTAAAGAATAAAGAAAAGAAGAGATGAATCCGGAGGTGTCAGGTGTTTTGCAGTGTAGAAGCAAAGTTTAACTCTTATATCTAAAACTGAACCCTGCTGATTGATCCCTGCACTGAAGTGGCCATGCAGGAGCCGGGTGGGTTGGAGGGGCCCTGCAGCCCGGGGCAGTGATGGGTCAGGGGGATGAGGTGTCATCTCTGCCCCATGGTTGTCCTGCCACAGACAAGTGGCTTTGTGTGAGTGGGAAAAGGGAGCACGAGTGAGGAGACGCACTCACCTTTTGCTTTATTATTGCATCACAGCGTTCAAAACTAATGAGATCGATTTCACAGCATTTATGACAACAGTCAGAGCTATTTTTTTTTACGCTGCTTCATCATCGTATGCTTTTCTTGCCTTGAAAGAAACGCTTAACACCCATAACTTCATTCCATTTTGAACCATCGCCGTTGCTTCCCAGCATGTGACTCCACTTCCCAGAGCTCTGGGTGGAAATGAATGCGACTGTGTCTGACTCTATTTAGGTGGGCACAGGCAGTTGCCAAATGAGAAGTTGGCTGGGATGCAGCATAGTCATTTTTTGAGCACTCTATTCACGTTGTATAAACAGATAACATTAACATACTTGTGAAAGAGCTACAAGATAATTAAGGCGCGTGGGGTTTACAGTAATAAGGCTCATGCATTTCAGGATCTTGGTTTCCTGTTGCACCTGAAAAGAAAAATAATCAGCAAATACTGTAGAGAAGAAATGAGAAGTTAGTCTTGTACTACTCCCAGCTGAAACTTTCCCACAAGTATTTTTACTATAAATAAGAAGTGAAAGAGTTCACAGCTAAATTTAACCCTTCACTTGATTGGTTTCTGGGTTTTCTTGGGTGGAACAGAGTGTGGAACTGTAGGAAGATGAAGATATCCCGAATCCATAAGTTGCATTTGTGGTCTATAAAAAATGCATGGCCTTTTAATTTCTAAGGATTATCAAGGGGAAAATGATTGCTAGTTGGAATTCCCCTCTCCTTTCCATCCAAAATCATGATTTTTGAAAAAAATGAAAAAAAAGGAAGTGGATGTTACTTCATGGGGAAATTTTCAAGCAGAAGAGCTTACAGCTCTAACCAAAAATGTCGATGCACTAGAGGACATTGCTTGCTCTGCTTTTAGCTATTCAAAGTTACCATTCTGGAAAATCCCTTTCAGTTTGACTTAGTTTCACAATTTCTATGAAGTTAAGAAGCTGCACCTCATGTAGGTTTCAAGAGTTGAAGAATGAAGGAAAAACTGCCCCAAGGTGCTGAAAACCGGGGGCAGCTGCTGGTGTCACCCTTAGTCCCCCCGCTAAGGCTCGGGAGAGGGAAGGGCAGCTCTGCTGTGTGGCTCTGAGCCGCAGCGTGTGCTGGCCAGCCCTCAGATTCTGTGCTTTGGACTTAAAATGAGCCTAAACTTGTGTTAAACCGGCCGCAGAATTTGGGTGCCTCTCTCCAGCTGCACGCAGTTTTTTTTTAGTTTTGTTTCAACCTGTGCTTGTGTCACATTTAGCCCATAAAACACGCTGTGGTTGAGGGGTGAGGGTTAAAAGCAGGATGTTTGGGCAAGTCTGCAGCGAGGCATTCGCTGCCAGTCCCGGTGGCTCCGGCAGGGACCGGCTGTGGCTGCGCAGCAGCACGTGGGGCTCCTCTGCTCTCTCTGTGCTACGGCTTTCCCTTGGGAATTTACATGATAGAAAAAAACCTGTCCCGATTTGATGATTATATAAACTTGAGACACAGATTGTCGGGGAGTTGTCCACAGTTGCGAAGCTAAAAATACGATCCCTCTTCTTCGCAGACTGTTGTTAGCGGTAGTCGACAAGGTGATACATTTTCTATCAAACTACTTGGAATACGTTTTTATTTTTAAAGCAATCCTCGAACTGTCAGCAGCGAGCCCATAAATCCTGCGCTAACGTTAGTTTGAAATGCCTTTGAGAGACGCAGCTTGCCCAGGCTCATAGCGCTCGTGTTTCCGAAGCCTTACTTGGGAAGAAAGCGCTATCTTGCTGGGGGAAGAGGGGGAGATAATTAGCTGCTGAGGTCATTGTTTGCTTGAGCTCGTTGATAGGGACAGCCCGGCCTGGCATATAATGTAAACATAGTGTAAAATGTTTATCACCGGCATTGTCATTTGCCTTATTTGTCAGGGAATCTCGGTGAGAATGAGGAGTTTTCTGGTGCTGCGCAGCGAGTGGAGGGAGTTGCAAGATTTCCATAAAAAGGCAGAGCCCTGGCTGGGGCGCGGGGAGGCTCTGCCTTGGCAGCCACCATGGGCTGGCCTTTTCCAGAGGGAAAATACTGACCCGGAGCCTTCCCTGCTGGGGGTGGGTAGGAGACATCGACCTCTCTCCTTGCGTCTTTCTGAGCTAGTTGTCTTGTCCAATACTCGTTGTTTTATGCTGTAAAATGCTGAGACTGGAGGACAGGCAGCGAGAGCTCGTGCTCCCCCTGCGCTGGTGGCTGCGCTGTCTTTGTGCCGTGGTGGATTCCTCCTCTTCCTCTCCCAGCACCTGTGGGCTCACGGCTCCTGGGCATCTGGGATAAATCCTCTCCCAGCACCTGCAGGCTCACGGCTCCTGGGCATCTGGGATAAATCCTCTCCCAGCACCTGTGGGCTCACGGCTCCTGGGCATCTCAGATAAAGCGGGGCTGTCAGA
Organism: Gallinago undulata; assembly: GCA_026546715.1. Lineage (NCBI taxonomy): Eukaryota > Metazoa > Chordata > Aves > Charadriiformes > Scolopacidae > Gallinago > Gallinago undulata. Next base: position 6,275,600 of record JAOTQQ010000013.1, read on the forward strand.
GTGGCCTCCTGAACCCAAGTGCCCAGGTGGAAAAATAAATCCCGTAACCGTTACTAAAGAGATTTCTGTTCTCAGGAGTGTTTGGAGAAGGGCAGCGTGCTGCTCCTTTCAAAAGACATAAACGCGTATGTGCGGGCACGCTTTTAACTGTTGGCTTTTTTCCTGCTTTCCAGATCGTCGGTGTTTGAACAGACCACACCATGCGTGAGTACAAGCTAGTGGTCCTTGGCTCAGGAGGTGTGGGGAAGTCCGCTTTGGTGAGTTTCGGGAAGCAGTTTTGAAACCAATACGCAGACTTCAAAATTTGGCCTATCTTACTGGAGGCAGTGCTCGTTAAATGCATTGGGATCTTTGTATGATGTTTAACACGCAGAGTGACCCCCACGGAGCCCCTGTTACGCTGCTGAAGTGTCTGTGGGTTTGTGTCACCTTTCTGGATTAGCAGCAGTTAGCGTTTCCTTTCTGCTGCCCGCGTGGGTCTAACACGGCCAATGATTAATGTATCTAAGTAATCAAGGCCTGGCCCGCACTGCAACAGCGGGTGAAGGCTTCCCGTGCCCGGCAGGGCATTTGCGGAGGTTGCAGCCTTGGGTACCTCGAAGGCTGCGTGTTTTCCATCCTGGATGGGACCCGACTGAGCCGCCTGGACTGAAAACACGGGGCAAACTGAGAGGTCTCCTTCGGCGTGTGCAGCGCGAGGGATAAGCAGACCGATGACACTTTGCACTCCTTAAGTACTTGTGTTGTTTCTAGTAAGAGGTTTACACAGCAGAGTTGATAGCAAAGCATTGTAAGAGGGATTTCTGTCACCTATTTATCACAAACCAGTCAAGCAGCTCACTCCAACAAGGAAGGCGAAGAACTGGTCAAGTGTAAAGTTATCTAAAACAAGGAACTACACCGTGTTCCTTTTCACAGAAGATGATAATACCTGACCAGCCGTTCGTGTTGTAGACACTGCTTCTTCCACACTTGTTGATTCTGCTGAAATGGGTGGTTCTAATTTTGATAAATCACCTGCACAATCCAGATGAATAGGAAGAAAGATTATTCAATTACGAATAAATTTTGATGTACTCTTTCAGAGATCCCATCCTAATCTTTACAAGATGTAGGTGTACGTGGGTTTTTTTAAACACTGTAGTCTTTCGCAGCAACTGGAGCAATCTGTATTACTTTTTCCACCAGCGCCCTCTCGATTGAGTGTCTTTGCTTTTCTTACATAATGGTGAGAGACTCTCGAGGTAAAATACAGCACTTATTAAAGCTGGCATACTTGAATTTCCATATCTGTAGCGTAAAGACTGAGTCAGCATCAATCCCTGGTCTTATTAAAGGCTGAAATGTGAATACTTAGTCTGGTAAACAAAACTTACATTCTTTTTGACAGTCTAGGTGCTAAGTAAGCCTATCTTGTTACACTGATCCATTATTTTTATAACAGGACACAGTAAGTGCCAATTAGCAGCTAAGAGTGAGTAATATTTAGCTTTCATAATGACTACTTATCTACAAGCAAGGAGAGGTTACAAGGTGGGATTTAAAATAATATGGAGGTCACTTTAAAATTTCTTTCTTCAAGCTGTATTAACTAAAATGTCTAACAAAGAGGCTGGTGTTCCTTTCAGTCCTGTGCTTTCATTACAATATGGTGTTGTTTCCCTGCAAATCCATCTTATTGTTTTAACTCTTCTGTGCCAACGCGGTGCTGGTTGTGGGTTTGGTAGCGATGACAGTTCAGTGGAAAACCCTTCAGAGATGTTAAGGCACAGCTATTTTGCAACTTCTTTGTAAGTGTTTCCTGTGCAGTAGTTCTGTCCCCACTTCTACTGAGAGTGAAGATCTTCTGGAGTGTCAGTGGGCGGACAGCGTTACCGAGAGCATCCAGTTGTGCACATTACCAAAGCTGGGGGGGAGAGCCCCCAGATTGACAGAAAGTTATAAAAGTCTGGGATCCACACATAGCCTGGAAACGGCCCCAGGTTTCTGTCTTATCCCTCAGCCTGCCCTTTCTCCTATAATCAATAAAAGTAAAGTACATCAGGGATTAAGAGTATTCCATAGTAAGATAGGTTATGAATGAAGTTGAATACAGCCATAATTATGATTCTACGTAATTGGTGTCTCTGAGCACACAAGCACCAGCTGGGATAACAAAAGTTAGAACAGTGATTTATTAGAAATAAAACAATTTGAGAGGAGAATACATGGGTTCAGTTAATTTCCTTTCAGAGCAGTGCTGTATTTGTAGACATGAAATAAGACCGAGAGTGTTACAGTCGAAGGATGAAACACTGGGAGTGGTTTGTCGTGTGGAAGGCTGGTTCACAAGAACCATTCCCAGAACAGAGGGGACAGCCCGGTGGGGAATGTTTAGAGAAGATTCACTTTGAGTGGCGGAAATAGATTCGCTTATAAATGAGAAGAAAGACTTTCTCTTTGAAATGAATGATGTCTCCTTCTTTAATGGCTTCATACAAATTGAGTATCTGGAGGTGCTTCAGATTTAATGTGTTGCTCTGAAATATGTCCGTGCTCTGGGCACGTCATCCAGAGTAGCTCCCCTCTAACCCGACTGTGATTTGAACTGAAATGTGGATTTTCCAGGATGTACTTTTCCACAGTGTACGGATTGCCAGTTCTTCTGATTAAACTTCAAGTCTTCCATATTTGGTGATTTTTATTCTTCTAAAGTTGCAGGCACTGAAGTGAAGGCATTTTTGAGGACACCATCTTTTATGAAAAAGCAAGCAAGCAAACAGTTTATGTTTCAAAAAAGTTTTGAAAACCTGCTTGAGTAAAGTGATTCTTAAAACAAGTTAAAAAATTGAAAATGCATATGTCTCTCTCTGCTCCCCACTGTTGAATTTTAACAGCAGTGTTGAGCAGTTTATGTGGTGATACTTTTTCATAAAATGCTTCCTGGTGAATGTTGCTGGTTGTGTTCAGTTCACTTATTTTCTTACCTCTTTCTCTCTCCCCAGACTGTACAGTTCGTTCAGGGAATTTTTGTTGAAAAATATGACCCAACAATAGAAGATTCGTACAGAAAGGTAAAATAACGAGGGCCAGGCTGTTACTCAGGCCTTTTTGCTGTCACTTGACACAAAATTATTACTGCAAAACATGAAGATACCAATATTTGTTGTGCGTGTGGTGTCTGTGAAAGCTCTTACAGAGGATACATGCACCATTCATCACAGCAGGCTGGAGCACTGGAGCAGAGCCATTGCCTGGTGTTGTTTTCTTTTAAGGATGGCTGTTTTGCCATTTAGTTCAAATGCGTTGGTTTGAAGGCATATAAAATTCCTTACGGCCGTTTTGGATGTGGGCTTGTGACTGCTGAGCAAAAGTCCTTGTCAGGATCCCTGACGCTGCCGTAATACGTAATGCTCCCAACAGAGCCGCTTTCTTCACGGGGTTGATGTCAAGTAACCCATTGTTTCACAGATTAGCATAAAAGTTACCATAATTAAAGGTACCAAAGCATAAACCAAACATTTGTAGCGTTTGTGCTTGTGATAACTAAATGTAAATTGGTGTGTGAGTTCTGCTGTTCTGACTTTTCTGGAATTGCCCTCATTGAATCTGAGACCTTTCTCAGGGAGCGGAAGACTTGCTAAGCCAAACTGTGAGCATCACCAAATACTGTGCTGTTTCTTTTCTTCCTTACTCCCTTCTCTCCCAGCACCAAAGAAAACTGAAGTTTAAGGTTCTTGGATTTGTATGAGTGGATTTTATCTCGCTTAAGTTGAGATGTTTACAATGAGCTGCTCAATTAGGCCTTTATAATCAACAGAGTCCTGGAGTATAGGTGTGCTGACCCAAACGCCTGGCTGGGGGTGTCATTAACCCTCTCTCAGCGCTGGGGGGGCAGGTGGCTGGCTCACTGGCAGGGGTCTTTGCGGCAGAAGTGAAAATTAAGCTGATATTCCTCTTGCCTGTCCCATTTCAGACTCTAGTTTTAACTGCATTTCTCTCTTCCCTTTTCTCCCTAGCAAGTGGAAGTAGACTGCCAACAGTGTATGCTTGAAATCCTCGATACAGCAGGGACAGTGAGTATCGTTTCTTCTTCCCATTGGTCTGGAGCTTCTTTGTTAAGAGAGAGGTCAGATGTAAAGGGTTGCCGTCCCACTGTCACTTGCCGTCCTGCAGAGTCCCGCCACGGAGTAAACAGACCTTGTAATGGCTGAGTGCACATCACAGGGGGAGGACACGCTTCCTAAAAGTTAGTTTTATTTGGAAAGCTGTGAAAATTATTACCAGCAATGCAAAGGCGTGGAAGCAGAAGTGGTTCTGGTGAAGCCGCTTTCACAGGCGTGGACAAAGGCAGCTCTGCTGGGTGCAGACCATCCAGCATTTCGTTGCATTGAACCTTTAAGTCGTGTTCATGCTGGAGATGGCTACTGTCTAATTGTGCGTGTTCAGAGTGATCAGGCAGTGCCTTCCCACGCAGTGGTGCTCACAGTAAGTCACGAGTGTGTGACATCTGGGCCTGTTCCCATAGTGTGTTAGAGGAGAAATTGAATTTCCCGTCCCTGTCTCTTGCCTGGGGAATCCTGATGGCAGACTGGTGCTTAACGCCAAATCAGAAAATAAATGAAAGATCTCTACAAAATATGTCAGCCAACTCTTGACACCTTGTGTTATGGTTTGGGGCATACAACAGTCTGTCTGCAGATAGACTTTTATTGCTGCTCTTGGTCTGTTCCCCATTTTTTCAAGAAGCCTTTTTCTCTAGTAGGGGGAAAAAAGACAAAGGGAAAGAAATGTGTTAATGCTTTTATTAAGTTTGCATGCTTTGGTGGATTTCTGTAAGGGGTAAAAATGTAAATGCATGCTGTACGGTACTATGTTCTTATTCGTTGCAATAAAAGTATTCCTTTGTAAATGTTCATTACCTGCATTCACTAGCTAATTGCTTTTTAAAACATTTAATTACAGGAGCAATTTACAGCAATGAGGGATCTCTATATGAAGAACGGTCAAGGGTTTGCACTAGTATATTCTATAACAGCACAGTCCACTTTTAACGACTTACAGGACCTGCGGGAACAGATTTTACGGGTTAAGGACACTGAAGATGTAAGTAGGATATTTTTTGCTTTGCAAATGTTTAAAATGTTTTAATAACAGAGCACACAGGAAGTAAGTGTGTGACGTAGGTGAGGTTGCCAGTGGCTTCTGCTGTGGTCGCCATGTGGCTGGTGGAGACGTGCGGGAACTCTCTCTCTGTGTAGGCTTCCTCCAGAAGGAGCTGAAATGAATTTTTTTGTGCCTCACAGTTGGTAACGTATTCAAGGCTTTGCCCTGAGGAGTGTGAAAAAGATTGCTGATTTTTTTTTTTTTTCCACCGATGGCTTAAAAGTCGCCACCACCTTTGATGTCGGTGGCTCTGGGGTGGTGTCAGCCCCCGAGGAGCTGCCACCTCTCGCTCCCGGCCCCACTCTCCGTGTGGCGTGGCCTCGTGAGCAGGGCTGGGACACGGATTCGGGCCAGCCCCTGCTAAGGCATGTGCATTGTATTTAAATATTGCTCAGGAAAACGCGGTTTGCGCAGTGAGTGGGATGAGCCGAGGGCACCTCCGCGGCTGCTTTCTCCTGGATCTTCGGTGTTCTGTGTCCCCATCACCTGGTTTTGAATAGCTTTGGTTCCTCCTCGGTCTAACAAGCTGAACTTCTATTTATGCAAAATGTGATTTTCATTTAGGTAGGGATTACACTTGCATAAATCCCTGGTAGCAGAGTCCCTCGCTGGGCGGGTGGGAGTCCAGCGCTCCGCTCAGCTGCGCTCGCAGGAGGGGAATTTGCACTGTAAGCTGGTCGAGCTCGTGGGACAATAGAGACTGTCGCTTTTGTTTTACTTCACTGATTTGATTTAATTATTAAAATACATTTATTTATGTTGGTTTAGGGGGATGTTACTTGTTGAATCCAAGCCTGAGAACCTTTTGAACATATAAGCCGTGTTCTGCTGAGTTAGGGAAACGTGCTCTTTCCTGTACTTGGTTTCAGAACGTGTCTTTTAAAATCACAATCCTTAAACCATTGAATCACGTATGTCTACCGAAGTTTAAATTCCAGTCTTCTACATGAAATAGTAAATGAACAAAAGCTAGTTGTTACTAGCATTGCTACTCTAGGTTTCTGATGTAAAAAGTAAAACTTATTTCTCAAAAATAAAACTGGGATCATTTTCTAATCAGTGTGGCCCAAATACAGAAATTAATCTTGAGTGTAGTTGAATCAGGGAGTACAAATACTAACATTGAAGTAGATTAAAAACATACAGCGTGTTGTAAATTACCAAAGGAAGTGGATGATGATTTACTTTCCAGCTGGAAAGTACTCGTTTTCTGTTCAAAGACTGAAATGCTTCAGGAAATGGAGCGGGTGCACACCCATTATCAGCCGCTCTGTAGGTTTTTCTGCTCTCGCGCAGCGCAGGGCCAACAGGATGCTGCTGCCTCGCCTGCCAAATCCACCCCAGCTCTGCTCTATCGCCCCCTCAGATCTCTGTGACCTGCAGGTTGTAAAAGCAAACCTCAAAATGAGCCGTAACGCACGATTCTGAGGGAGGTGTGTGTGTCTCCAGGTGGCTGTGACAGTGACCTGTCAGTGCCCTGGGGACGGGTCCTGCAGGGGGACGGGTCCTGCAGGGGGACAGCGCTGCCATCTCATCGTCATGTAGATGTGGGAATGGCAACCAAGGATGGGTTGGTTTGGTTATTACGGAGGATTTTGGGGAGCTTTGGGTGGGTTTTGTTTACTTGCTTAAGGCCTTTTCAGCCTATTTGTGACATCTCGGTGGGCTGCAGCCGTGGCAGAGACGGCCTGAGAGCAGAGAAGGCCTTCTGAAATCATAGACCATCAGAGAGATGATGTCTGACACATCTTAGGACTCTTTTTAATTTATCTTTTTGCCCCGTTTCTTTTTCCTGAGGGAGTTTTAACTCGCTGTCTAAACGTAACTGATGAGAGCAAGTCTCCTGCTGCTCCCGCTCCCCGGGACTTACTCCGATACGCTCCGAGACAAAGGGGTTTATCCCTTAACGAGCACAGACAGCTCTTGGCTCTGTGCTCCCCAAGCAGGTGCAGTCACAGCCCCGGTGAGGACCTGGTGATGCTGGGGGGGGGGGCAAGTGACCCCTCCTTTCTGCTGGCCCTTGTGCTGCTCATTGGTGGGAGGGCTGGGCGAGCTGAGGGACCCTCCTTCCCTGCAGCCTCCTGAAACACATGGGTAAGGAGCATTTACTGCAGCCAAGGTCCTTTTCCTACAGTATTAGATTTCTCTCTTTTTTTCTGTAGGAAATGTCACAAGGAATATGGTTTCCCCAAGGCACTTTCTTCCTCATGGAGGAGCGAGAAGGTGACTCACCCCAACGCTTTAGAAAGCTCACGGAGGGGGCAGGTGCCCTTTCGCCGTTGCCTTGAACAAATGATTTGCCTGTTTGCGTCACGGCCGCGGGGTGAATCTTTTGGACACGTATCAAATGTGTATCCTAATATTGCATGAGATTATTTATCGGAAGTGATGTCCTTCCAGGAGCTGAGCTGCTAGATGGTCACTAGCTGGAAATTTAATTATTCTAATCTAAATATCAAGCACAGTTATTTGTGCCTTTTGTAGTGAACATCCTGGTTTCTGTGTGTGTACAAAACCTGTAGGTCGTATGATACTGCACCGGGATGAGAGAGGCAGCTGGTCCTGTGCACGGGGCTGTGGGAATACTGGGCTGCACAGGACTAGTCCTTTTCATTCCACGTCCAGGGCAGTGCTTTTCAAAGGTGCTTCTGTTTATTGTTGTGTGGCTCGACAACAGGTTGACAAGACTGGTCACAGGGGGTGAAACACATAATGTGTGTCTTAAAACAGACGCTGTACGTTCTGTTGTCTAAAATGGGCTGCTCACCTGCTCTCACATGCAAGTCCTGAAATGCATTTCGGTAGTAAATTAAGTTTTTGACTAGAACAGTGTTGAATGTAGAGACCAGAAAAGAAATCTTTACTAACTTAAGGTTGTGCTGAAGTATTGCCAGTCGCTTTGATGGTGTCCTCCACGTGTTTCATATTTGTGACCCAGGGTGTCTGGACGGACTCTGTCCAACCCTTTCCCAGCAGCCGCTGAATTCCAGTCCAGTCCGTGGGCTCTGCTGAACTTCACATTGTTACTGTTTGTCATACTGTCTATATTGTCTTCTCCCCCGGACCCGTGCCTTTGTAAGCCATACCATGGGAGTCCATGCTGTATGGTAATTTGCTGACGCATCTCTTGTTCTTGCTTCTCTCCAGGTTCCGATGATTCTGGTTGGCAATAAATGTGACCTGGAGGAAGAGCGTGTAGTCGGCAAAGAACAGGGTCAAAACTTAGCAAGACAGTGGTGTAACTGTGCCTTTCTAGAATCGTCTGCAAAATCTAAAATCAACGTTAATGAGGTAACTATCAGCTGTTCCCATGTCTTTCCTGCTTCAGCCATGTTCAACCAGCACACAGTCCTTCATGTAGTTCTTAATTGAGAAGATTCAGGATGATTCTGAAATACCAGGCTAAGAAAGGCTTCCTGTGCCATGTATTTAGCTACTGCTTTCTGTTCGTTTTGAGGAGATCTGCTCCTTTTCTTTTCCTCTGTAAAGGGCAGCTGACTTCTCCAGGTAAGTGCTTTCTGTGACTTGTGGCAGAGGTTGTGAACAGCAGAGGGTCCTGCTCAGCTTAGATCAACTCTGGTTGGAGAGTGTACTTCTTCAAGGTAACTGCTGTTGCTCTGCAGAACATGGATTATGCCCCTTTTGTATTACACATCGTGTTGCGTGGTGTTGGCTGGTTTTGAAATTATTTGCTTTTCACATTCCTGTTACATGTGGCTGCTCAGGCCGACGTCCCATCACAGTCCTCCTCTGGCAAACTGCTAATTCACTGAGACCGTGTCCCAGCATATCTCTGCACAAGCAGTTCCCTGTGTCTGAACGAGAAACTCCTCTGCAGTTGGTGTGCCTTTTGCTGCTGCCCGAGGTCGAGCAGCACCGCTGAGGGAGCTCTGCTTGACATCAGCCAACAAGTTTTTATTCTCTGCTGTGAATTATCTGACTGTGACAGGGGCCAGGTTTCCGCCACAAAAGCTAAGGTGACCCCGTTGAGCGTAGCTGGTGTGGTGCCAGGAGATAACTGGGACTGTGGAGGAGGCAGTGTGATAAGCAGGAGCAGTAGGATCTTGGACCAGCCCCAGCGTTAATTTGGCTGCTTGAGGGACATGCTCAGCACAGCATTTACCTGGGTGGAAGGGAAGGGAGCTCCGGGCTGCAGGAATTGCAGCTCCCGTGGCTGGGATTAGCCCGGCTGCAGTGCACACTAATCTAACCCAGTAAATACAGCTCGCTGAGCCAGCCTCCTGCCAGGAGGGATCTTCTGTGTGTTTGTGGCTGAGCTGTAGTAGAACTATGACAAGCAAGAATCTTGTGGCTCAGTCATCGACCAGATCACTGTGGAGTGTAAGGATTTCTGGTTTATTTGTATTTCCCCAGTTTGTGGCAGAGACTGGCCTCCCGTTAGCCAAAGATGCCTTAAAGCTCCCCCGAGCGCGGTGCAGGGACGGCAGAGCACCGGGCTGTCCCGGGGCAAACGTGTCCCTGTGGTTACAGATCATCATCCTTAACCCGTGTGTCCCCTGGCTCCGTACTTCCCTCCTGTCTCCAGCAAGACTCACAGCATAGAGAGGAAAATTATTATCTGCAAGATTAGTTTCTGGGTTTATTGTGATCTTAATTTTCTGGTTTTCTGCCAGTTTATATTGTCTGATTATGAAAAGCATAAAAGCTGAGGAAATGAAAGAGAAGTAACACAAGCAACCTATTGTACTGGTTATTTGTTTCATTTGAAACTGTTTAATTGTGCACTGGTGCTTTTTCATGTAGGTAATAGCCAGAAAATCTCAAATTTCCAGTTGCTGTGATTTTTTATAAACTGGTTCTTTGTTTTCTGAATTTCCTTGGAATCAACAAGAATTTGTGAGCTGTCAGCCACTCCAGGAAGGAAAAAAGTAAACAAGGACAAGGGTGGAGCCTTCTGAAGGTTTAAATATTTCGCCTCAATACTGTGACCCGGCTCCAAGCATTTTTGCAAAGCTCATTTTGCTATAAATGGGTTGAGCATTGCTGGGAAAACAACTCACAGCAACAGCGTTCACAAGAAACTCCTCTCTGGAGCTGAAAGAGGCCCCTGTAATCCTTCTGGAAATGTACAAGGCAGATGTTTTGCTTCTCGTGAATTTTATTAATAAAACTCAAAAATATTAGACCAGGCAAAAAGGTGAAGTAATTAAGAGCTTGACTTTTTTTTTTTTTTGCAAAGAGGAATAATAACAGAGCATCCTCTGGAGCAGGTGAATGAAGACCCCTTTTGGAGGCAAAAGCCAAGGCAAAGGGATGCCTTTCCCTGTGCTGAGATGACGCTGCGTCTCTCTCTGCAGAGACACTTGCCAGCCCAGGGACCGCCAGAGGGAAGATCGTCCTTAAGGACATTATGCCTGTCTTATAAAAAACCTTTTGTCGTTCCCCAGTTTCCTCCCACTTTTCCGAAGCAAAGGGCTGTGTTGCTGTTTAATTCCCGTACTCTCCTAAAGCCTTTGGTCACACACAACCCGCGGGAGAACGCTGGGCTGCAGGGTGGGAATTCCGCACACGGATGGGAGCCCTGTGCTCTCCTGTGCCATAAGCAGCTGCTTGAGAAACACCGTTAAGTAAATGCAAGCAGCGTCACTGAATTTCTGAGACTGCGGCCCCCGGGAAAGAGCATCAGCTTTGCCAACCTGCCTTATTTTTGACACTTGTTTAATGTTTTACCACTTTGATTTTTTCAGTTTGTGTTTTTCGTTTTCAGATCTTTTATGACCTGGTCAGACAGATAAATAGAAAAACACCAGTGGAAAAAAAGAAGCCTAAAAAGAAATCATGTCTGCTGCTTTAGATGCCCATCGTGCAGCAGCTCTGAGCCAGGTAAGAGGTTTGAATCCCACCCACAGCTCAGGCCCACGAGCTGCTCCCGGCAGAGGGGGAACTCGCTCCCCTTCCTTCCACTCCTCGTCCTTCCATCTGCTCCCAAATACAAAATTTTGCATTTGTTGGACTTTTTAAGAAAAAGCATTTCTACTGACTGACCTGGCAGAGGAGTCTCTGCTTCTCTCTCTTTCCCCTTTTGCTTGGGGTGATGAGTGTGACAGAGCAGGAACTTCCCTTTTACTCTTGCAGGTTCTCTCTGTCTTGTGACCCCGCGTTCGGGGCCACCATGGCTCAGTTCTGCTTCCGTTTTATCCTCTGCTGAAGTTTGGCAGCATCTTTGTGACTTGTTATTGTTGCAGTTGCTGTCTCAGTTCTCCGTGCTCTGGGGAAAATGGCAAATCAGTTTGGGTGGGACATGGATTTCAATGGCACAGAAATAAAAAGCTGCCCACCAAAAAAAAAAAATCAAAACACCCCCAAACCAAAATGAAAACACAAAACCACCCCAAGGTTGGAGATGGCTATAAATAATCTTCCTGTGTATCTTGGCAGGGGACTCCGTGTGCTCACAGCTGCTCTCGTGCACTCCCGAAAGAAACCACATTTCTGTAGCTTCAGGTTCTGGTTGGGGTGGTGGCACACACGTGTGCTGCAGGGCTGGGAGCGTGCGGGGGCAAACGGCCCCTCTGGGCTCTGGGACGTGAGAAACGGGTCTCCCGGTCATAGAAGGGTTTCAGGCATGAACTCTGAAAACAAGTGGCTCCACCTCTGCCAGCTCTGAAGTTCAGGCTGTTCATGTCGTGTTCGTGTAGCCCAGGTGTCACTGAGCAAAGGGAGCTCTGCACTAAACCCGCCTTCTGAGGACTCCTCACTGATTGATGAGTCTCTTACCCTCAGCTTTGAACGCCAAAGAAGAATAGCTTAGGGTTGTGGGGAAGCAGTGGCCTTAGGAAAAGCAATTGAGGAGCACCTTTCAAGTGGCTTTTCCTGTTCCTAAGGTGATGCAGCTGGATTTGGGCAGTGTGCTGTCCCGGTGGGCTGGTAGAACAAGAGCTTGTTTCTCAGTCACAGCTCCCAGAGTCTCTTTCCTTCTGGTACCTCTGAACTCGAGGGCGGTAGGAGCCAACCCCAGGGCTGGGGGAGATGAGCTCTGCCTGCTGAAACGCGGCGTGTCTTCCCCCTCGGCTGGGGAGGCTTCCAGGAGACCGTTGGGCAGGTCCCTCCATCACCTTTTCCTTTTTTTTACTTTTTCTAGATTGCAGGAATGAAGAACTGTTGCCTAAATGGAAAGTGCCAGCATTCCCGACTTCAAAACCTTATGGAAATTAATAACATATCTGAAGAAGGTTCTCCTGTTTTTATATACTATGAGAAGAATTTAGATCTTGAAATGGTTTGCACACAGTCCCTGGAAAAAGAAATTGCTCTGTGTATATCTCTTGGAAATCTAAGACAATAATACTCCTCCTTTGCAATAGCAGTTAACAGATGTGAAAATAAATATAATTGACTCTAGTGTATGATTATACAAAGGAGCATGGTTGCATTTCAAATGTTAGATATTGCTACTATAATTTTTCATATTGACCCTTTATCATAATTTCTCCCCATCAAGCACTAAAAATGTTCCACTGTTATATTTTATATCTATAACTATAGATATATATTATCTGAAATCTCCCTTTGAACTCACTGCAACAAATAACTTTTTTGAGTCATTGACTTCATTTTATATTTAAAAGTTATGGAATATCATTATTTTCATTCTGCCATTATATTCTAATTAAAAAAGTTTGTGCATAATGCTTGGGAAAAATGGGTCTTTTATAGGAAAAAAAACTGGGATAACTGATTTCTATGGCTTTAAAAGCAAAAATATATAATATACTAAACCAACTCTAATATTGCTTCTTGTGTTTTACTGTCACAGATTAAATTACAGCTTTTATGAATGATTAAATTTTAGTACATTTTCATTTTGTTTCTGTGTTTTTGTTACGGTTTCCAGGCTTTGTTTTTTATCCTTTTTTTTTTTTCTTTTTTTGTGAATTCCTCTTCCATTCTGGTAGATGGAGTATTTTTATTTAGCAGACCCCACCGGTGTGTGATTGGGCTGATGCCATATCTTCACGCCCCCCTTGCTGGGTGTATTTAATCCTACCACGCTCTCAAGTACAGAAAAGCTACTGTTAATCAGTTCTGTATATTCTTTTGAATGTTTAATGATTGTATTCTGCTGAAAATACTTCCTCTGTACAATTATTTTTATATGTACAAATTTGGTTGGATGCTGTACGAAGGTCTGACTCTTACTGTGCTCCTGGGTGTCCCGGGTGGTGTCCCTGGGGACAGAGCCCCCTCCGGCTCAGCATCTCCCCAGGGAGCTGCGAGAGGAACGTTGGTCCCGTCTGAGTACAATTTCCACAAAGCAAACAGCTGCTGAATGTTTTTTTTGACAAAACCTGGCCAACCTTCCCTGGGCTGCACAGTCAGCTGAAGGGCTTCCTGCTGCTTTTGGGTTGGTTGCTTTTTTCTTTTTTTTTTTTCTTTTTTTTTTTTTTTTCAATACCTGTTGGTTCCACAGAGTTTAAAAGAGCAGATATGAAGAGACCCGTGGATGCTTTGCCTCCGTCCTCCGTGTACCTGCAAGTGAAAGAGCCACCTCGGGAGCTGCGGGGCCGGGAACCCCGGTGAGATGCTGCTGGGATTCCCACGGGGTTGGAGGACTCGCTCCCGCTCCGCTTCTGCGTAAGTGAGAGGAGAGATGTATCTTCAGTGGAGAAGAACTCGGGGCCGACTTTGTCCTGTTTGTTCAAATGGGAAATGCAAATATAATGAATAACTGGTGACCAGTGGTTCCTGGGCCCGGTGCATTGGAAACCAAGGGGAAGAAATTTCTATAAATAGGTTTTTCTAAAACTGTGTTCCTGATGCAGCTGTTGAATTATACAGAGACCCTGGGTTCTAAGTGCAGCCCGAACAAGACTGGATGAAGAGATTTGATTGACAATAATGTGAACGCATCTGCCTACGTAGGAGCTCCTGGGCCAAAGGCAGTTCCTTGGTGGGTTGGCTTCTCCCGACCTACGCGCGTCCTTTCTCAGGAGGAGCAGCAGAATGGGCTGTGCAGGTTGGTTACCTTTACTAAATGTAAAAATATTTTAGTAATAAAGTAATTTTAATGTACCTGCCGATTGTTAGATGTCTCTTCTCTAAAAACAGAAACCTAACCTGGATTTTCTCGCTGCGCTGTGCAAGTTCCTCCAACCCCATTTCATAATCACCAAGTGTTTTATCCGGAAAAGCCGTCGACGTCACCCGCTGCCGGCAAAGCCGGGGGTTCATGGGGAGGGGGGTGCTTTTCCACAGCCCTCCAGAACTTGGTGTCTCTGCAGCATCTCCCTTTGGAGAACTGGTTGTTCTGGGGGAGGCACATCCAGCCTCTTCAGTGGTTTGTTTTGTCTGAGGGGGATCTGCCCGGAGCACCCAGGGGTGGGGGTCTGGGGGCTCCCCAGGGAGATGCTGCTGCTCCCTTCACCCCCTTTTCTGGAGAAGCTGGAGCGGGAGAGGTTGGTGGGTGCCCGGGGGGGGGGGAGGCTGAGCCGGGGCGGGGGGGCTCTGCCGTGCGAAATGAGCACCAAATTGGGTGCGAGAGCTGGAGGAGGAGGAGGAGGAGGAGGAGGAGGTGGAAGCGCTTCCCGAGGCTCTGCCGCTAGATGGGGGTGTCGGGAAACACGAGGGGCCGGGGCGGTGTCGGCGCGGGGGGGTCACAGCGGGGTGACAGGGGTTTGCGGGACCCGCGGGGCCACCGGCACCGCCCCGCACCGCCCGCCCGCGCTCCCGGGGTGCGGTGGGGCTTTCTCCCGCGATGGATTTCAGCACAAGAGCCCCCTCCGTCCTGGGGTTACGGCCACCAGAGCGTCTCCTGAAGCCGCCGGTGTTTAATGTTTCCTTGGGTTAAAAATGAGTGTCGCGAAGAGCGTCCTAAGGAAGGGGTGACACAAAAGCCACCCAGCAGTAGTCCCGTGGCTCCGCTCTTGCCCAGCATCCAGGCGAGACACGTAAGGCTTTGCTGGGGGACAGGAGCACGTTTAAGGTTTCAGTGAAGCCCCACGGTCCCCAGAGTCACCCGGCTCCTGCTGGTGGGGTTTGAGCTGTGCTGGGGTGATGCTCGGGGGGCTGTGCAGACGCTGTTCCTGAACTCCTCCCTCTGTATTCATCTGTCTTCTGATACCTAAAGGTTACTTTAAATCACCTTTTCCCACCTGACGTGGTCGGATCAGATGGTAACGGAGCCGGGGACGGGCAGGTTTGGTCACCGTGTGCCCGTGATGCCCAGGGCTCTGAGCTCCCAGCCTGGGGCAGCTCCGTGCAGAGCCCCGAGCCAGCTCTAGAAACAGCCTAATTAGAGGCTATTCCGGGGCTAATTAGCCATGGTGCAAGCTCACAGTAGCCCTGGCACGGTGCTGTGCTAACGTGGCTGCTCCTGGCCAAGGCCGGGCTCTGGGCTTTAGCTCAGTTACTTGCTAACCCAGTGTTGGGAAACAGCTTTTGTGTTACCCTGGGACTGAAACGAGCCTTTTCTCCCTCCCTTTGCAGAGAACTTGCACACAAGTAAACTCGGCTCATTCCTCGTGCCTGCCGGCAGCAGCAGAGGCCGGAGCAGCGAGTGCCACCCCTCGTCTACAGCGTCCTGGATCCTCTGCCCCTCATCTCAACGGGATGTGCTTCGGTGGCAGCAGCGGCAGATTAAGCCATTTGTCAGAGATTTTGGACAAATGGGTGACAGAGCTGGAGTTGAGGTGCCCGTCCTGCTGCCCTGGCCGTGCCAGCTCTCGGCCAAATCCCGATTGCGCCAGCCCCTTTGGGGACTGAGGGATCTCTCAGATGTTCCCATCTCCTCCATGGCGCTGTCCCCAGCACGGCTGCTCTCCCAGCCCCCGGCAGAAGCCCGAGTTCAAGCATCCGTGGCATTTTCTTCGGGTGGTACCAGTGTTCAAGGTCAAAAGCCACCCCCCCCTTGCTGGGAGGTCACGGTGGCCCCGGGGGCGAATAAGGAGCCCGTTGTGTGGCAGCAGGAGGATGCTCCGGGTGCTGGCAGCGCTCCCGTGCCCGCGGGCTGGGCGGCAGCGGCACCGGCATCTGCTCCGCGCCACCACGGCCCCGCGACCGGCAACAAAGGACAAATTGATGGGGCCGAGCGCGGCTCCGCGGGCTGAGACACTGGGGCATTATGGAGCCGGCCTGGGGGCGAGGACCACCTTGTGCTGTGCCCAGGGACCACCTTCGCTCGCAGGGGGCTCCCGGGACTCGTTCCCATGGAGCTGTCCTGCAGCCAAGAAGCCAGAGGAGCCTCTGGGCGTCCTTCAGAGTGACCCCACGGAGAGCAGCAGCCTCCTCCAGCCCAGCTCCTCCGCAACATGGAAATTAACAGGGATTTCTGCCTTCTTTTGTGACTCTGCAAGTGTTTTAAATCTAAATCAAGCTTCTTGCAACCCATTTTGAGTGGGTGATGGTGGAGCTGAGGGGAAGCGGGCGGTGTTGCAGCTCTGCTGCCCTTTGCTCCCCGCGTTGGTACAAATGGCCAGACAAACCGACTTTGGCTGCGTTAGAGCTTCCCCGTGGCCGGTGTGTGGATACAGCATTGTGGGGGCTGCAGACGTCCAGCCCCCTACGCCCCTTTTTCATTTAGCTGGGGACATAAGCAGTGTCAAGCTGCTGTGTCAGCGTGGCTTGAATTCCCAGGAGGACTCCTTTGATTGGAAGCAGTTTGTTATTAAACATGCCCGCAGAGGTGCCCCCCCGGGATCGTCCTGTGTGAGAAACGACGTTGGAAACGAGGGAGAGCCGGCTGTGGCTGCCTCACACACGGGTCAGTCAGTCTGCGGGGAGAGGGAAAGGCACAGCGTGGTCACGGAGCCACGGGCAGAGCTGGGGTTTGAGGAAGCGGCGGCTGAACCCACGGAGGAGACTGAGCTGGAGCATCTCCCCACCAGGCACCCTCAGGTCTCTCTCTGCAGCGTGCACCTTGGGCGACCCACTCCATACTCTCTAGGGCAGAAGCACCAGAATTCTGGCAAGAAACCCAAACGGCAAATAGAAGTCTCTTGTTTTCTGAAATCTCACTGGAAACAAACCGGGGTTTCAATGGAGACATGATAAAGCATCCCTTTTCCGCAGGACCGTAGCACCAGGAGATGCTCATTTGTCCCGTCAGGCTGTCACTGAGCACACGGTAACACGTGTTTTCCTGGCCTTGGAGTGAAGTTTTTTCTGATCTAATTGTATCGATCTGGTTCTGACACAGAATCCATTCAGGGCCCTGATGCTCGGGGAGGAGGAAGGTGCCCGTCGGCCGCAGCCACTGGCCCACAGGTCACCCCACGGGTCACTCTGGGGCTGCTCGGGCTCCTTCCCCCTGAGCGGGGCTGCAGCACTGCTGGGTTAAAAATCACAGTGGCACCACGGGGTTTTCCTGGGGCAGATTTCACACCAGATTTTGCCGGAGTAGGACCTGGGTTTGCTGCCCTCCTGAGCTCAGGGTGTTCCCCATTATTCAACACACGATGCAGAGTCTGATTAGCAGCCACAGGCGGCTTTCGGCCCTCTCCTTCTGAAACAATTGGTGTTTAGGGTTTGACCGAGAAGGATTTGGTGTGAGATAAGCTTCCCAGAGTGGGGCCAGGACTGAAATAATAATTGAGTAAGTGTGAGGTGGTGAATAAGGCACGTAAGGATGAGTCAGAGCAGCTGGAGGCAAAGCCACTGCCCTTGGCAAGGAGGGAAAAGGCTCCTCGCTGTCTCCTCCGCTGTCTGCCAACGCTGGGACCGAGCTCTTGGAGCTGCCAGGAGCGGGTTTTCCAGGGGGAAAGGCTGGGGAGGGGTTTCCCCGGGGGCTGTGCTGGGGTGCCCGGCCCCCCGAGCCCCCCTGCAGCCTGCGCTGGGTGCAGGGCTGGTCCCCACCGCCGGGCCCAGCATCAGCGAGGGAGGCAGGACGTGCCCAAACATCCCCCTGGAGCCGGGGCCTGGGACCAGCCGCCTTCCCTGCCTCTGGAAGTCAGGGGTCTGCCCCTGGAAAATGCAAATTCTGGGAGCTGTGCGTTCCCAGCAGGATTGGGGCTGGGCTGGAGCCGCCTCACTTCGCTTCCGCTGGATTTCCCACTTCCTTTAATATTTTATCAATGCCTTTGGTGGCTGCTCTCGGTAGGGATGGCTCTATGGGAAGCAGAAGAAATCAAGTGTTTATTTTTAGAAGCTGCAAAAAGAGTTCAACCTGAGGCAAATACAATTACTTCAGGTTGCATGCAGGCTTCTGAGAAGCAAAATAGCAAATTTGCTATTTTCTAAATAGCAAATGCCCTAAAAACCAATGCCATGAAGCTACTATGCAACGAGAGCATCCCTTAACCCTTTGAGGAGGACATTTAATTGCAGGGGGGTGGGAGCTGGTGCTGGTGCCTCCTCCGGACACCCCGGTGCTGCAGCCCCATCCCACCCCAGCCCCTGCCCCGGGGGGAGCCGAGCAGCCGCTGCTGCCCCTGGCAAAGCCCCCCTGCCTCTCTCAGCCTGGGAGCCTCTCTCTGTCCTCTGGGGTATTTTTCTGCTTGAAGGGGCTTCCCTGATGCTATTCCTGGACCAGTTTTAGGGCGTTTGTTGCCTGAAGCTCCTGGTGGGTTGTTTCTGGCGAGCTCGTGGCTGGGGACGAGGAGCAGGGGAGGGCGAGAGCCTCCTCGGCTGAAAGCTTTCACTCTGTAATTATCCTGAACAAGAGACTCTGAGCTAAATCTCTGTTTCTCTCGCTCTGCCTGATCGAACACAAAGAGGAGAAAAGGACTGAAGCAGACAATTAAAACAAGCAATAAAATTGCAGGGAGAGGGCCATGGAATGATTTTTCCTTGACACGCTCACCCCCAACAAGTGCCACATGCCCTGTGTATAAATAGCAGCTGCCCAGACTTGCTTAATCATCCCATTGTTGCTTTATAATATGAATTAAACATTCCTCTGGGATTGTTCGCATCCTAATTAAGTCAGGAACTTACAAAAGACGGCGAAGAAACCAAACAAGTGTGTGCTGGGGGACGCACAGCCCGATTCTGCTAAACTGTCTGCCACCGTGTTTAAAAAAAAAAATATCAAAATTGCAGGAGGGCTGCGGTTAAAAGCATTTTTAATGGTCAAAAGCGACGGGGACTGTGGGATTAACTGCCCTGGGGGACGGAGAGCGGCTCTCTGCTCCGGGGGCGTTCGGAGGGAGAGCTGTCTGGGGGCGCTGGGAGGGACGAGCGTCTCCCCCCGCCAGCGAGACACGAGCCACCGTCCCTGGCAGGAGCCCACCCGTATCAAAGGGCCAATTAATCTGCAGCTGCTCCGCGAGGGGGGACGGGGACGGCGGGGGACCAGGAGCTTCTTGAATGGCATTTGGGCAGCAGCTGGGGGCTGGGGCTGCGGCATCGCCCTCCCCCCCGGGGGATGGGGAGTCCTGGAAACCCCAGCGGGGCCGGGGGCTGCGCAGGTGGGGGTCCAGAAACGGGCCTGCCCCAATCCCCTTGTGATAATACTGTGTGGCAGGGCGACCCCGGCCCCGCTGGCCTCTCTGGCGCTGGAGGAGAAACCAGCCCATCCCCTGCCAAAAGTGTCCCCAAGGGAAGGAGCTGCCACGGTCACGTCCCCTCCCCGCTGGCTGGGCTGGGGCTCGTCCTCCCCATCATCTCCTTTCGTGTCGCGAGGAAGACTCCAGCACATTGTTCCAGCTCAGACTCATGCACCCTGCAGGGATGTACTGCGAATTGCTTCCCAAATTATGTGAGTAATTAAAATCAATGAGAGGGTATCCTGTTAAATAACATAATTAGATGAGCGTAGCAAGCGCGATGAGAGCAATAGCGTTTTTGTTCTCCTGCCTGGAGACAGCTTTTAACTCTTTCCCCCTTGTCTTTTCCCCGGGGAAGGCTCCTCGGAGCGTCCCCGGCCGTGCTGCTCCGCACGCTCCACTCTCCCCAGCGCCGGGGTTATTCCGGGATCTCCGAAGCCCCTCCTGGCTCCCCGCAGGGCTTCTTCCAGACACAGGATTTTCTTTCCCCTCCGCCTCCATCTCTGTTCCGTGGAGGGCACGGCCAATGCTGCAGCCCAAAGCCCATCAACTGAAAAATCAGCGTTGGGCGTCCACTTTAATTTCAGTCCAAGGCAGATGACACCGTGTCCCGTGCGGTGCCGCGCTCCGGATTGGAAACGGAGGGTCCCCCGGGGGTGAAAC
>JAOTQQ010000013.1:6295948-6310411 GCA_026546715.1 Gallinago undulata
GTCCAAGGCAGATGACACCGTGTCCCGTGCGGTGCCGCGCTCCGGATTGGAAACGGAGGGTCCCCCGGGGGTGAAACTAGAATGAATTTTGATGTGCATAATGAATTGTCCGAGCCCTGTGGACGAGGCACAGCCGCAGGTACTTGGTGCGGAGGAAACCTCCCAGTCCGGGCATCTTCCCACTGCCCAAACTGGGACGTGGGGCTGGGAAGGGGCCGCAGGAGCTCGGGCCGGGTCAGCAGCGGGGACCAAAGGGCTCGGTCTATAAAACTGTGGAGTCACAAAGCACTGAGGGTTTAACACGTTGTCTTCATTCCGGAGGAAACTAAATGGCTGAGGAACCCAGTGCTGGGAGTCGTTTCTGTTCTATTTCTGCCCGTTTCGGGGCAGGGGCCGAAGCCTCAGTCCATTAAGAGCTGCACGTGGATGGCTCTTTCCACATGGAGTGCTATGGGGGCTCTGGGAAGGGTAAAGGCATCTGGCCAGACGGCTCTCATTGCAGGCCTGGGATCTAACTAATTAATTTATAGTATCGCCTTCATGACTTTGCTGTTTCCCAAAGGAAGCACCAAAACCTCCTTAACTTGGTGCTTATTTTTTCCAGCCGCGATGTAGGGAGAGCGGGGAGTCTGGTGCTTTCTGTTTTATTTTAAGCTTGTTTGTGATTTTCCAAGGTAGTGAATTGTTGCAAAGATGTGTCACATCTAATTACACTTGTCACATTAAATCATATTATGGCAAAAAAGCCTGAACCCCCGCTGGGAACATAATCCCCTCGGGAGGGACAGGAGGAGACGTACCTTTGACGTGCTGCAGGAGCCACGGGCTGTTCCAGGAGAGATTCAAACGCGCCCACAAAGGGCATGAGCCCCAGAGAGCCCCCAACACGTGGCGTGAGGTGTCTCCTCCCGGGTGGGATGCTGGTGCCATCGCCGTCGCCCACCGTGCTGCTGGGACAGGGCGGCCAAAGCGGGGGGAAAGGAGGGAGGAGGAATCACCCCCCGGGTGTTTTGCCAACCCCCGTTTTGCTGTTTTACAGTCAGGGTAAGAGCGTCTTATCTTGTCCATCGTAGAGTGATTTAGAGGCACCATAAAACCTCTGCAGAGGGAGGGCTTCTTCTCCACTTGTCCTCACAACGCACCTTATCTCCGGCCAATTCCCCAGGACCCTGTAGCTGCAAGAAGAGTGTTTGTCCCCGTTCCTGGGAGGAGACACCTTAAAGAGCCAAATCCCAGAGACATCCTGGGAAAAGCTCTGCTGCTCTTGCTGAGGGCACTGCTGACCTCAGGGCTGGTTTGGAACCGGCTGAGCAATAACTAGAAAGACCCCCCTCTTGAATTCTATGAAATCCCAGGGACCTGATTGCTCCTTTGGAGAAGCAGAGCTCAGTCCAGGGCGCAGGAAACTCGGAACAAACCCTCCTTTCCCCACAATTAGCCGGAGTGCGTGCAGATCCTGCCTGCAGGAACACTGGGCTGGTGGCCTTTGGGTGCAAACTCCCAGTAATTGGTCTGGAACAGCAGGAGCAGAGGAGGGAGGGGGGAGTCTGAGCCGGGAGAGCTGCAGCCCAGAGACCCCAGGAGGGGACCCAGCCCCCGCAGCATCCTCGGGGCCGTGCGGGGTCGTGTGACCCCTGGGGAAGGGAACATGCCAGGTGCTGCAGGGACATCAGTGGTGGTGGCTCCGGGACCCGAGCTGCTCCCTTGGCCCTCGGAGGGGTGAGGGAGAGACCGATCCCCCCAGGTCCCCAGAACACTTTTCCCGCGCTGGCTGAGAGCAGAGCTCTGGGGCTGGGGGCGGTTGGTGGAGTCTCCGGGCTCATGGACACGCTCGGGGAGCTCGTTCCCTGCCACCTCTCCCTGCCCCAGCCCCTGCCCCCGCTGCTGCCAAGGTGGCCACCGGGCACCGAGTGAGCGGGGACCTGGTTCCAGGCTGGTCAGGAGGGACGTGGTGCCACCAACGCCTCCCGTCTGGAGCAGGGGTGAGAAAGGTCCCGCAGGGATCCTGCTCCCTGGAGACCCCCCATCCCTCCTCTGAGGGGCTTGTCCAGCCCCAGAAGGTTGTGACAGACCACAGAGGACAGAAAATACGACGTGGGGGTCTGGAGTGACCCTTCAATTATCCCAACCAGGCAAAGGCAGGTTGGTGTCAGCAAAAGCATTTAAGAATAAAGCCACCACCTCCTCGGGGAACTGCTTCTCTCAGTCCCAGCCTCTCCTCCCGCAGCTCCCCCCAGGAGGTGACAGCCCTCCCTCCTGCCACCCGGCTCTGTGTCCCACCGCACGGCAAAGGGACTAATTAAACCTGACAGGATGTCACGTTCGTTATCTCCGGGTTCGAAATGTCACATTGCCAGCTCCAGCCCCATGTCGCGAACGCGGCGAAGCTCTCCGGGAAGGTCCAGCCGGAATCGCCAGCCTGGGCTGTCAGGGAGGGAGCAGATCTCCCCCCTTGGTTGCCTGAGCAGTGGGACCCCCGGGTCTCCCCCTGACCCCCCCAGGGCCAGCAGCAGAGCGGGTGGTAGAGCCGGCGAGAAGCCCCTCTGCGCCACGAGCGCCGGCTCTGCCCCAGCCAGGGTGGCTCCTCCACCTGTGGGGACCAGGGACCCTGCTCTGGCCACAGGAGGAGGTGACACTGGTAGCCAGAGTCACCCCAAAACTGCCCTCCCTCCGCTCACACAGCACATCCCACCCCAGTGGGGGGGCCAGGGTGGGCTTTGGTGCCAAGGACGGGGTGAGGGTGGGCAGGGACCCCTCTGCCTCCCCTCCCCATCCTGGAGGAGCCCGTGTCCTGGTGACGGGGGTGTGTGTGTGTGTGTGTGTGTGTTAATGGTGCATTCACAGCATGTCGGGAGGTGCCTCCCGAAATCACCTCCAGCCGGCCCAAGGTGAAGGCCAACACGGGATCAGGTGTTTCTTTTTCCTGGGATATTGATTTCCCCCTTTCACTTTCCTGTTCAGTGAAAGCCCAGAAATCTGAGCCAGCCCAAGGCTTCGCTCAGCACCGATACTGCAGGAAACGCTCCCAAAACGGGCGCAGAGGAGGAGCTGCTGGAGCAGGTCAGGATGGACCCCGGGCGTGGGAAGGCAAAGGAGGGACTGAGGGCATCGTCCCCAGGGGGGCTGGGGCTGAGCGGGGGCAGAGCTGGGGGCTGTGGGGCAGAGACACGGTGCTGCAGAGAAACGGGGCTTCTTTATGCTTTAAAGCCAGCGCAGGGTACTGCCTCCAGCTGGGGGGTCCGGCTGCTTGGTGGGAAATGCCACGAGGGCACAAAGGAACTTGATCAAAAGGAAAGAGAAAGGAAATGCAGCCCCTTTGTGCAGAGACAGGGGTGCTGGGGGTTGGGTTTGGGGGGTCCTGCGAGGAGCGGGGAGTGGGACTCGATGCTTAAAGAATGCTGCTGATTAATAATAGGATGAGGGTGATTGGGAACGTGCCGGGGCAAATCAAACGCTGCCGGGCTCTGAGTGAAACGGGGCTCAGTTCAGCAAGGACGTGGCAACTGGCCTCTCTCCTGCCGGACTCGGTGCACGGGGAATTGAGGGGAAATTGTTAAATTTGCTCAGTCTGCAGTCAGAAAGGCTTTCGGGTTCATTAGGCACATTGGCACGGGGATGGTTAACGGGGACAGAGCCGAGTACCGTGAGGGAAGACGGGCACCGGCCCCGGGGAGGCATCAGCAGCGCTGATTTACAGGGGAGGGGGTTCCCGGCTGCGGTGGGTAAATAGTAAATACACCCTGTGCCAGGGGGGAGGAAAACACGGGGGCAGCAGCCAGCCTGTGCTCCCTTTCCTCTTGCCCGGCATCAGCTTAAGAAGCCCCATCCCATTGTCAGAAGAATAAGCTGTGAAATGGTTTTGAAAATAAAGGCTTTTTTAATTACAGGCCCATTGGAGAGCCTTCTGGAGACCATCTGGCTGGGGGAGGGAAGGGAAGGGACGGGAAGGGATTCCAGGTGCTCCAGGAAGAGTCACCCCCCTTGTGCCGGGTTATTAATCCTCGGTGTTTGCATGTGATCGGTGTCAAATTAACTCCACCGCGTTTGATCCCAGCCAGGATTAACGTACCCCGGGAACAGAGATTTCTCATAAATCTGGATGCCCCGGCTTCGTCTGCCTTTGCTGCCTTCCTCGGAGAGAGTTCATGGGGGAGCGTGTTTCTGTAATTACTGTCCTGTGTTTGGCATTAGCCATTCCTATCAACGATGCAGAAAACAGCCAGGGCCTCATTAAAGACTGTCATTGTGCTAATTAGGTAGGTTTCATACTTAATAATGGGGAACTATTTCATGGCAGTTTCATGAAAAAAAAAGATGAGAAAAAGCCATTATAATTTCAGGAAAAGTCCCTGGAGAAGCAAAATGGTAATTCACAAATCCTACCCTGATCTATTAGCAGATCCTGCTCTGGAGACTAAATTAGGTAGGACGTCTGGCTTGGCTGATACTCTTTATTATTTGAATGCTTCTTAAAGAATATTTATTAAATTATTTTTTCTCTTAAGAACTTTGAGATCTGGCTACATTTACTTGCAATTTTCTGGCGGCTGTTTGAAGCCCAGGTCACACGGAATTTGTCAGTGCAAACACCCTGGAAAATCCTATTTTGATGCAAAACGTTCTTTGGAGGAACAGGCGAGAGGCAGAGAGAACGCACACACGCGGGACACCGCGCTGGGCACGTGCTCAGGTGTCCCTGCAAAGTGCCCCGGAGGGAACCTGTTCCTTTGGAAAAAGAAGGAATAAAGCAAACGCCACCACCGCTGCCCTCGGGCCAGTGTCCGTCCTTCGGGGTCCCCAGAGCCCAACGCTGGCCTCGCTGGCACTTGCTGGCAGGAGTGCTGGGAGGAGCGGGGGGTCCCGGGGGGTGCCAGGACCCCGCGGGGGCTGTGACCCGGCTCCCGGGGGGGCGGGTGGGAGCGGGGAAGGGCTCTGCAGTGCTGTGGCTGCGGCAGGAGAGGATATTTTGGGTGGGAAAGGAACACGTGGGCGGCAGCTGGGGCCAAGAACTGCCCTTTCCGTGTGAAAGCAGAAACAATAGCGCTTCCTCCCAGCAGGCACAGAAAGGGCCAGGCTCAGCAGCTGATCCCTGAGCAGCTCCCCAGCGTGGGCAGGGTGACCTGCGGGGCCAGAATGGCTTTTTCTCAGGAGAACCTTCCCGTTGGCTCCTCGCGAGACCCCGTCGATGGGGGAGAAGCACCACGATGGGTGCTGGGGTGGGGGATCCACGCTGGCAAAGTGGGTTTGAGTTAATCATCCCCGGGCTGTGCAGCCTCTGCAGGGGCTGGAGGAGGGGGCTGGCGGGGGGTGGCGGGTCCCCAGGAACCACTTTTCCCATGGACTCGCTTCCCAATGTGCATTTTAGGCTCCAGATCTCCCTGTGTCCTGCACAAACACATCCCATATTCTGGACAATTCATGGCCTTGGAGAGGTAATGACCTGCAGAACTGTCCCCTTCACCTCTCAGCCAAAGTGTTGCCATGGCCCTGTCCCTGTCCATGTCCCTGTCCCTGTCCCTGTCCTGCCATGCTCAGCCTGGCCCCTTGCCTGCTGCCCACCACACTCATCACAGCTGAGGGCAATCCTCAATGACAAGATTAAAAAGCCCCTGGTGTGAGAGTTCAGTTCCCTAGAACCTGTCCCCATCTGGTGTGATGCTCCTCTCTCCTCTCTCCGTGGGGCTCAGCCTTCGGTGCCAGGCAGGTAAGGCCAGGACCTGCTCCTGGGGACGGGGTGTCTCAGGGCTCGGAGCTGTTGCTCTCTTATAGATAAAAGTTCCACTGCTTATAGAAAGCTCCTTCTCCCCTTTGCTGACCCTGTGGAAAGGTTGGTGGGAGCTGGGAGGGTGTATTTGTAACAAACAGGATGAACTGCTGATAAAAGAGGAGGAAAACAAAATGAAGAAGGGGGGAAAACATTCAGACCTAAAGCCTGTGAGGAGGAAAAACAAAAGCCTGCTTGCAACTCAGGTTCCTGAAAAAGTGCTGAGCGTGGCTGTCAGATGCTGCCCTGCTCCTCTCCTTGTATGGGCAGAAACAGGGCTTGTCTTGTGCCTATATTTAATTTGCAAGGGGAAAAAAAAAATCTCCCTCTGTGTCTCTGCTGCACTGCCCTCTCTGCCTTGGGATGTTACAACAGGAATAGAATTGCATGTTTAAAAAAAATAATACTCCTGCTGGCACATGAGCCCGTCCTAAACTGGGAGTGAGCAGCAGAGGTTTTTGCAGCACAGCCCCTCGGCTGATGGACTGGGGGTGCAGGGCAATCCACAGCTCCGGGCTGTCTTCCCAGCGGGGCTCAGAGCTGGGGACTCACCTCGGTCACCACTGACTCCTGGGGACAGTGAGGAGAGGGCCCATGGAGGGCACGGCAGGACCCGTGTGGTCCTGTCCCCCTCCCCGAGCCGGGGACTGCACGGCTCACTCTCAGCAGCAGTTTCCCCAAAAATGTTTCTCCCTCGGCCTTTCTCTGTGCTGGGGGAGGAGGAAGAGGGATGTTGAGGCCAAGGCTCTCCAGGGATGTTCATGGGCTGCAGCGGGACGTGCCTCCAGAGCAGCACTGGGACCCTGGCAGGGAGCTCTGGCTGCAGCTCCTCTCCCTGCTGTGATTTATGACCTCTCCTTGGATGGAAACTCTCCTGGCTGCTCCCCAACCTCCCCGGTCCCGGCCGGGAGCAGGCTGACACAACCCGCTCTGTTCCCGGCTCCCACCCCACCAGCAGAGCCTTCCTGCTGGCTCGGCCGGGGTCTCATGATCGTGAAACCCCGGAAGGTTCTGGGCAGGAGACAAGTGGCCCCAGGACGGAGATGGCCCCACAGGACACCGGAGACTGACACCACTTTATTGGTAACTCTTGGAGAGCCGGACACTGAAGAACTTGGTTCTGTCCAGAGGCGTTTGTACACAAAGAGCAATAGGAAACAACAACAATAAACGCCTGTTGCAACTTTGTATCTTGGTGCAACCTTAGCAATAAACTCTTGCAACACGGAATCTGGTGTGGCCGGTGGGGAGAAGGGCATGGGGAGAAGAGCAAAACCCACCGAGAGCTCCGGAGTCACAAACTTCCACGAAAGGAGCCTCACGTCCTACTGGTTTAACTGGGAAGCGAAGGAGATGCTGGGAGAGCAATGGAGACGCAGTTTGAGGGAGAAGCCCCAGAGCTGAAACACAACGAAGCTGGGGTTGGACACCCCCCACTTAGCAACTGCTCTACTCTCATAAATTCAAACTGACTTCTTTCAACTTAAATAACAAGTGCTTCAGGTACAACGCTTGAATCGCCTGGTCTATAACCCAGTTTTAAGTGCACACAAGCAGGAATAGATTTTTTTTAAAAAAAAAACCCCACAATTATATATATATTTGCACACTCACACACACATGCACACAGTGAATTTTGTGCCACAGCTGCTTTAACTGAAGATGACGGAATGGATCTGAAGTGGCCATCAGAAGCCAGGCTCCAGGAGCTGGTCATCTGGCACCACTCACCCTAAAGCTGCTGAAGATTCGGATTATTTTTGCAAATATGGGTCCCCCCAAAGTCTCCCCACAGGAGGCTGCATCAGCTGCTGCTCCAACTGCCCCAAAATCATAGTTTTCTGGAAAATGCTGCTTGTAGGAGACTGGAGCCCACAGCATACTTTGCAGAGGACTTTCCTTTTGTCTCATCCATGTCGAGAGCTCAGGGGTCTCCTGAAAAGACGTGTATGGCCTCCAGCTCCTCCCCAGCGCCAAACGAGTGCTTGTCAGAGCAGAGAACACCAACAAACTCAGACCCAAACAGCTGTATTGATGTCAAACCCAGACTGGGTATAGTCTATGGTATCGTGGACTTTCTTGATGCCCATTTTGGGCCTTTCACTATTGCTCTCTGCCTTTGGGCACCTCTCCGCTTTGCTGTGATGGTTCTGGATGTTCCCATGAAGTGGGAAGTAAAATGTCCCCTTGAGTTTGCTCATTTTTTTGGGTCTCTTAGAAATTTCGGGCTGTTTGTCTTCAGGAGGCAGCCAGCAAGGTTTCTCCTTGAGAAGCCTGTCTCGGTCTGGCCGAACGCTCCTCAGGAACTTCTTGAAGACGTTGGCTGTGAGAGAGAACTTCCTGCAGAGCTCCTGGGACCTGCTCACGGACAGAGACTCCTCGCTCTTCTCCCCCTTCTTATCCAGCTCTGGCAGATCCAACCAGTTCCCAACCAAGTCTGCGAAGATGTTATCCCCCAAGACCAGGGGCTGCCGATTCCTGCTCTGGGACATCAGGGAGGATGTCCAGTCGTGGCCATCCTCACACCCTGGGCACTCCTGGTGTGCTGGCCACCCCCGAGCTGTGCCCTGGCCACTGGGCTCGAATGTCCGTGGGCGGACGTGCTCTGCTCTGCCGGACACAGAGGAATGTCCTTTTGGGTGACAAACATCCCCACCGCAGAGGCTGCTGAAGGAGGAGGGGGTGTCTCTAAGGTGGTCGCCCTCCAGGAGCCCAGCGGGATGGGACAAACCCACCGGCCGTGGCACGGCACACACGAGGGATGTGGGGCTCTGCTCCTCCACCGCCGCCCCCCGCCGGGCCGGGGGCACGTCCCAGCCGCTCCGGCAGCGCTGGTGCTGCTCGGCGCCAGCCACGGTGCCTCGGCCCCCCGAGATGTCCAACTGCTCCAAAGCCGTCTGGACCTGGAGCAGCTTCAGCTCCTGCAGGGCCCCCATCATGCAGTTCATCTGCTCGTGCAGCCCGTCGCCCACCTCCTTCATGGAGAGCTGCCGAGGGAAGGAAGGAGACATGGAGTCAGTGAGTGCCCCAGGAGAGAGCAGGAGAACCGTGACCCGAGGGCAGGAGAGCCAGGCCAAGCAGCTCCCTCCAACGTCCCTTCTTCCTACCCACCGCCTCCTAGGTACACCCAACCTGCAACACATCCATTTCATGGAACAGCAATTAGGTATTTCCTAGATTTTTTCCTAGGAGTTTCCCTCTAGGAATAAAAGAAGCTGACAAGAAGTGGATTTTTTTTCACCTGACAACAAAAATAAATAGTTTGAGTTGCCATTAATTGCTTGGCAGAAGCCCAAGGCGTAGAACTATGAATGGCTTTGGCGGCCGCCCGTTTCAGCATATTCTTCTGCTTTTGTGCCTTTTGTGCTCTGTAACTCCCTGAAATCAGGAGTCAGAATAACGAACAGAAGTGTCTTCCATGGAAACCTTTGTTTCTTCACCTAAAGTGCTAAGGTAAATGAAAAATAAACCCCAATAAGAATCAGATCGTTAGTATATAACATGGCTTCAGATCTTAAGATCCTCGTTACAGGCACCTCTCTAGAGGACAATCAGAGACATTTCAACACACTCCAAATTTTGGATAAAACAGCCAACAAACTCTAAAATTACTTACATTTAACTAGTAATCCAAGCCAGGACCGTTAGTAGCCGTTCTGCTTTATCCCCAAACCTTGCTATAGAGATTTAATTTTCTATACCAGGCTTAAAATAAGCAAGTTATTTTCCAGAGCTTCTAAACTCCCCCTCTTCTCTTTCGCTCTGTTGCTTTCTCTCTCTCGTGGAGGCTCCGGCTCATGTTCCCGAAGCAGCACCATAAAACAAATGGGCGATACTTTCCAACAGCTGCCACTTGGTTTTTGAGCAGGAGAGGGAGCGGGGCCTGGGAAGGAGAAGGGACGAGCAGCAGGGGACAGCAGGGCTGGAGGTGAAGACACGTCACATCCATGCAAGGTGGTTTGCAGAAGAGATTACCCCTGTCTCGGAAAAGCTTCAGCCTACGCTGTCATAAACACTTTAAAAGGCTCGTCACGATTTTTGTCCAGCAGCAGATCTCAAGCTTTTGGGGTGAAAAACGACAGAGGCATCTGATGTTCAGCTTTACATCGCTCTCCGGTTTAACGAAGCCACTTCAGTCACTTGCTCTATTTCCCTTTCTGTACGTGGATCTGAGCAGTGAGAGAGCAGTCACCAAAAAACTGGATCCTCTGTAACAATCCGTCTCTGTAATGGAGAGCTCCTCAACAGCTCCTGACCACGGATCTCCATTTCAAAAACTCAGAACCCAAAACCAGCCGCTAAGTCACCGTGATTTTTTCAGAGCTTCACTCCCAAGAAACCTATTTATCACCCGGAATCAGCACACAAGCTACGAAGACACAGAAAATCTGTTTAGCTTCCTGATTACACTATCAGATGCCCCCAGCTATCTAATTTTTTAACATCAGCAAATAAACCTCTCCC
Source organism: Gallinago undulata (assembly GCA_026546715.1). Lineage (NCBI taxonomy): Eukaryota > Metazoa > Chordata > Aves > Charadriiformes > Scolopacidae > Gallinago > Gallinago undulata. Next base: position 6,306,177 of record JAOTQQ010000013.1, read on the forward strand.
TGCAGACATGCAAATAATGCCCCACTTAGAGACGAGCCCAGCTCTTGGGTTTCCCGTGCAGAAGCTGGGGCCATATGCTCCACCAGCCTCAGACAAAACTATCACCTTACCTCTCCAGATCTGCTGTAATGCCTCTCGTCCTAACCTTCCTCGCCTTATTAATGGAAGTCTGTTTTATCTGGGGCTTTGAAAAAGCTGGATTTGGAGCCAGCCTGGCCCCTCATTGGCCACTTCCCACCAAATCCCCTGGCCAGCGTGGCGTGTAATCACGGCACGGGGAGCGAGGAGGGTCCTGCGGGAACCACGGGGCTGATGGAGCCCTGGGCATCTGCCGGGCGGCTCCGCTCCTCACCTCATTGATTCAATTAACTCCCCTGTGATGGGGGGCATCGTTACAAGCCGTGTCTCCGCCAGCCAGGCTCTGTTAAGCGTCAGAATTTCACGGGCAGCGTTTATCCTCAGAGTGGTCGCTTCTCACAGGCAAATTCCATCTCCCCCCGACGGGACCCGAGGACCGAAAGCTCAGGCTCCAGCACTTTTCCTTCTCAACAAACGAGCTCGTTCTGCCGAATCTGGGGCCAGCACCAGCCTGGGAAGCCCGAGCTGCTGGAGAAGCAGTGGAGATGTTCTCCTCTGAAGACACTTTCCCATCAGTGACTTGGAGGTTTGGATGCTTCTCCCGATGCCCAGCGCTGCCGGCACCGAGGGCTGGGCTGGGACACGTGGGGGACATGACTCCTCTGCCTGGTTCCACCAACCTGCCTGGGGGTGGGACCAATCCTGCCCTTTGTGCTCAGCCTCAGCGTCCCTCTGCACACTCGAATCCCACCATCAACATGAGAGTTTTAAAGACCCCGAGGCTTTTATCTCTGCTTAAAACACCGCTAAACCCTTGGGTTGTGCAACTTAAAACCCAAAGCAACCAACCCCCTCTGCTTTATCTTCTGCTCCTCATGGTATCTGTTCAGTCTTCTACAGAACGGAAGGAGGAGCCCAAAGTGAAGTCACTGCCTGGTGACCAAACAGTCTGCAGGGGCTTGGATTTCATCCACTAGTAATTACCCTGTGGTAATTAAGAGTACTCACCCTGGAGAGGAAAAAAAAGAAGTTTCTTCCCCAGTGTGTAACCCTGCTCTTTGCCAAGAAGATCTCAGTGCTCCCAAGCTCAGACTGGCTTCTCTGAGACTCTCCAGAAAAGGAACAATCCCCCCAAGAAGAGAGACCACCACCCTGGCAAGGGTTCAAGCTTGAACTATCTGAACTGCTGGAGGGAAAAAGGGCTCTGGGAATAATCCAGCAGATTGGGCTGGAGTCAAAGAGATGCTCTGACTGCGAGGTGATGGGGACTCCAGGCTGAAGGGACGCCCCTCGTAGCCCTCCTGCCTCTGGTCACACACTCCACCGAGAAGGAACTAGATAAAAGTGCAATTCCAAATAGAGCATGAACGTGACACAAAGCCCCAGAGAGCCCGAATCTGGCACGGAGAGAGACCCCGACCATGTAGCTGGGGTTGCACAAGTGACATTATGTAAGCTGGGCACCACGGGCCATCGATGCTCTGAAACGTGTGTGTTTGAGCGCTGGGAATCCCAAACCTGACGTTGGATCAGCCCCGTGCTCGGCCGTGCTGCGGAGCAGAGCACAGAGCATCCGCTGCAGAACTTCACATGGTCAGCATCCTCCTGTCCCTGGTCTCTGGGACGGCTGGTCTCTGCCCAAGGTGCACTTGAGGGGGCTCCGGGTGTCTGATTTGGGACACTTTGTGCTTTGATACAAGCGGGTGTTTGTTTGGCACCTATTCTTCCCAGAAAAGCCAAATTAGAACAATGACAACTTGCAGATGTTCAAATTTACAAAAGGGCTAAAAATCAGATGCCTCAAACTGCATCTTGTTATTATTCCTGAAACTTTTGCAGTCCCTAAGAGCTGGCACGAGAAAGTTCTAGTCTGATTCTGAACGAGCCAATGCAGACACCTTTCACAGCCAGCCCAGGGCTGGGCAGAGCCGAGAGGTGCGTGTCCCCCCCGGGCGGCTGGGACGCGGGGTGCGAGGTCGGGTGTCTCTCCCCCAGCAGCGAGGTGTCACCCCCCATCGCTTCTCCTGCGACCGCACGAGCCGGGCAGCTCCGGCCAAATCCTTCTCGGAAGCAAAGCTTGCTTCGACTACAGCCACCCCAAACCCTGAAAACTGAGGTGCAAAATTCAAAAGCTTTCCAAGCGCTGATGATCATCAAGGAATATTGAGCATCAGGGGAAAAAAAAAAACAACAATCAAACAGTGAGCATCTTGCAAAACTGCAGAGTTCAAATATAGGGTTTTTTTACACTGGAAATCTACCATCCTGAGAAGCAAAGGTATCAGTCGCTTTGTAAGCCATGCCTTTTTAATGATTTCCTCAAAAAACTTATTCCCAGACCTACAACCACAATTGGTTTACATAGTTTATAGATCAATGATCTCCCACCACTGATTAACACAGCAGGAGCACAACCTGCCCCAAGGAACATCCCATCCTCCAGCGGGTACCGGCATTTTATCAAACTCAACCCCAAATTCCTGAGACGACAAATACGGGAGATTTCACTTCTCGCTTCCCACCTCCCAGGTAAATAAGCGACTTCTTTAACTCGCTTTGGTTTAGACGGATGTTTTCCTATTAGCATCTACACGTGCTGAGTTCTCAGGACCCAGTTCCCACCGATGCCCTGGAGCCCCGGCTGTGGGTATTCCCACGTTCCCAGCCCATCCGCGCATCTGGGACGGCAGCAGCTTTGGGATGCTGGTGGGAGGAATGGGAAACCCAGCCAACGCGCCCCGGCTCTCAGCCCAGCAGAGGGAATCGGAGAGAAGAGCTCTGAGCCTGCTCGTGGCACTGAGGAGGAAGACATCTGTCCAGCTCCGAGGCAGGAGAAACGCAAAGAGAGGAAGTTATTGCTGGGAGCACAGGAAAGAGCAAACGGCAAAGAGCAGTTCTGCATAATAGTGCTGATGGACAACAGCACCGGCCACAAACAATCGGTATTTAAAGGGGATGACATAAGAGACCGAAATTATTTTAGAAGTGCTGAGCTGATCATATTGTGTCCGTGTTTTCCTCTGGGTCACTAACTAGATTAATCTGCAGCCAGGCTGTGACTGCGGGGCATAACTCCGGGGAGGTACCGCAGGGCTTGGGGCTGCTGCCCAGCCCCCCGTTGCACCTTCCCTCCCCTTCCCCCGATGGACGCCAAGGGCCTGCAATCTTCTTCTTGTCTTCCCATTTCATCCCAAGAATTTCAAGTGTCTCCGTTACCTCCTGTCTTTCCAGAGTATTTTAGGCGTAAATGAGGATGTTAATGGTGAGCTCACAATTTATTCAAAAGAGGAAGGATGCTGAGACTTTACCAAAGATTTTTTTTTTCCCCAATAGTTTAAATAGATCCTAAACAGCTGTTAACCACAAAAGACATGGTTCACATCACTCAATTAACTCTCTTCCTCACTCAATTGCCTTCCTGTCCATTGCAGTGATATTGTTCTGTGCTTCCCAACCACACTTACTACGTTTAAAGGCAAATTAGAAAATCCATCCTCTGCAACCAGAAAATAAATGGACCAAAAAGAACTTCAGGCTTTTATTCACAACCCAGCGATAAGAGAGAGCACAAGCCTCAACCTACAGAGTGACCATTGAAGATGATGGTTAAAAGTGTTGGCTTTCAGCCCAGGGGTCTGCTCCACCGGGGGATCTGGTCTTCAATGCCTAAAAAAGTTAAAAATGGGAGTCTAAAAAAATCCACAGTTGTCTTTAGGAGTCTTCTCTGGGAATAAACAAGCAAACAAAGCCCAAGACTGCTTTTTCCCTCCCCAGGTTACATGTGACAGGACGTCTGCTGTCAAGTTACTCCTTTGCACCTTCCCTTAAGGTAACACCAAGGAATGAGATTCTGCGATAACCACCCAAGTTTCTAAGGCCACCTCCAGCTGCGATGGGTAAAGCCACCCTTACAAGGACCATTTTATGGGCAGAGACACGAATGGAGCTGCGTTTCCACACGGTGCAGTGAGTGGTGATGTCGGCCCCTGAGGTCTGTCACTCCTGCCTTACTCTGCTGCAAATCATAGAATCAGAGAATGGTTTGGGTTGGAAAGGACCTTAGAGATCATGGAGTTCCAGCCCCCCTGCCCTGGGCAGGGACACCTCCCACCACACCACGTTGCTCCAAGCCCCATCCAGCCTGGCCTTGAACCCCT
>JAOTQQ010000013.1:6325824-6375924 GCA_026546715.1 Gallinago undulata
TTGGCATATTCAGTTATCTGTTCTCTCCTCATTTTTTTAAGACATCTCGTGGGATTGATGCTGAAAAAGTGAATCTGGTTGTCAACCTGGATGTACCTGTGGACTGGGAAACATACATGCATCGTATTGGCAGAGCTGGGCGCTTTGGTAAGAACAGCTGGGTGGATTTCCTGAGCTCACACAGGCTTCGCTGCCTCTGCTGAGGTAATGACACTTGGCTGTGTATCGTAGGAACTTTAGGCTTGTCTGTGACGTACTGCTGCCGTGGAGAGGAAGAAAACACAATGATGAAAATTGCTCAGAAATGTAATCTTCAGCTTCTTCCACTACCAGGTATGCTCTGTCCCGTGAATGCAACTGGGTTCTTGTGGGTTGTTTTCTGTTTATTCAAAGCTTCAGACAAGTGCACAGGGAACTGACGTGTACCTTCTTTGCTGAAATTGCATTAATTTGGTATAGGTTTTTCATACTCTCTGCTAATCACTCCTTGTGTAACTGGTGCGGTTGAGTGAAGCAATAAAAGATGAATTTAGTGCATGCGTATGGATAGGGAGATGAGCTCTGCATCCAGCTGTTGCTTAAACAACTACATAACCACTTGGGTTTCCAGAAATCTGTTATTAAGCCTTTCTCAGACTGTAAGTTCCAGTAGGAGAAGGAAGGAATAATTGACACAACAGAACATTTTCCCTCTTGCATAAGTTCTAATTTTTAATCTGGGTAAGTAGGATATGAAAAATAGGGGACGGGTAGTGCAGTGCTGTTTGTCTCGATGAACTTTTCAATGCCTTCCATAAAGAAAATGCTCTCGCTATTTGAGGTCTTTCAAGAATTGAAGGGGTTGGTTTACAGCCCGAACTTAATGTGTCTTAACATCTTTTCTGTGATTTTTGCAAAGCTTTTCTTTGGTACTCATTTGAGTTCTAAAGAGTGGGGATGCACTTAATTAAGTGCCTGCTTGTTTTCCTTTTGTGCAGAGCCCATACCCCCTGGAATGATGGATCAATTTGAAGATGGGGAGGTAGAAGTTAAACCTGTTGTACATACAGGTGTTTCCACAAATTCTGATACTGTGTGTCTTAAACCAGAGGAACCAGTGCCGCAGCCTGTCCAAAATACTTTTTCAGAGGTACCTCGGCCTCATTCTAATCTCCCAGGTGAGAATTCTCCTGTAGAAAGGCCAAAAAAGGCTCTGAAGCAAAAGCAGATAAAAAAGTGCCCAAAGTCTGCAAATACAGAAAAAGGTAGCAGAAACCCCCAAAGTTCTGGTTGCCGCATAGAACAGAGGGATCAAGTTAAAACTGTCTCCAGAACAGATGGACAACATAATACTCAGGCTCCAGATGAGGAGGCCTTAAAAAAAAATCTTCCCAGAATTCCATGTTTGTCTTCTTTCAAAAACCAACAGAACAATCCCTGGGACTTTGCAGAGTTTGTTGAGGACTATGAGTATTTCATCAAAGAAGGGTTGGAGAGAGAGGTTGAAATTTTAAGAAGCTATTCTGGCCCAGGGGAACAGTGTGAGCTCCCCAGAAATGGCGGTGTAGAATGGAAAGAGGTGGGACATGACAGAGAGCCGGTAGCAAATGGTGTTGTGTCTGGTGACAGCGATGGTTCATACAGTTCCAGGGCTTCCTCCAATAGTGGGGAAAACAACTCGTGCTTCGAAGTACTTTCAGATACGGCAGAGAAGAATGCTGTTCCCGCAACCCGTCGGGGTTGTGCCAGCTTCTGTTCTACACCAGAGAAGCCTCAGGACCTATCACAAGTCCCAAAGCAAAAACAAGTGAAAAAGAAAGTTCCAAAACAAAACGCTAAACAAAAGCAAAGCCGTAACCATCGATTTCCTAGTCCTTCCACCAGAAAAACTGAAGATGACTGTTCCTACAGCTCTTGGGATGATGGTGATCCATATGAGGCTTGGAGTTATGAAAACTACTGGAAATCTTACTACCAAGCGTGGCAAGGTTACTACGCGGCCGTGGCTCACTACAGGAGTTACAGACACTTCCACTGGCTGAACGCCTATCGCCTCAACTCAGTCTATCTTCAGGAGCTGCTGAAAAGTGGTGACTGATGCAGTGACACTGCTGTTCAGACAGACTAGCTGGTACAATGGCTGGGCATTATCTGTGGAAAAAACTGCTAGTTACAAGTACATGGACAAACATACACAGACATTGTTAAGACTGAAGGAAAACGCTGTCTTTTTCGTGGGTGAGCTGTGTCTGGGGTAATGCTTTTTCCATGCATTCCAGTGATGGTGTTACAAGTAGTTGTTAATAAAAGGAAATGAAAGACAGCTGGATGTTCAGTTGCAATCTTTACAACACAAAGTAAATGAAGGAAGATAAAAGGCAGCCACTTACACATAAGAAATCTCAGGAGAAAATACAACCCAACCCCAGTTTTACTTCCTTGGCTTATGTTTTTGTGTGACTTTTGGCTGAAGGTGAAGTCACCATAAGACGACAGTCTCTTTGTATTTGGGGATCATTCCATTTTCTATAATTCTGCTGAAAACACCAGGCACTGATTATATACCAGTGCCAAACTGGAACCTGCATCTCTATGCCTGTATTGCTCATTTAAATCCTGTTAATTAACACTGTATAAATAACACTTCTATAGCTAGGCGTATGGCAAGCTGCGCGGAGAGGAGGGTTTAATTATTTTGAAAGTGTGCAGCAATTATAATTGGTCTGTCCCTCTGGGTGCAGCAATATCAGACTTGCCACACTTACAGGAAAGCTTTAATTAGAAATGAAATTACCTATTAGTACTAAAACTAATCTGTGTTTCCTGTTTGGGTGGCAGTGCTTTGTGTGGAGCTGTCCTGAGGCAGAAGAGGGGGTTGGCTGGCTCAGGGTGTCCACCCTGGGCTGACTGCACTGATTATGAAACTTCATCCTCTAGTTTTAACGTGGTTGGGATCATAGATTTCTTCAGCCAGTTTCTTTGGTATCTTAAAGTTCACCAGAGCAGATAAGGTTTTGTGTTTTTTTTCTTTATTTCCTTGAGGAGCGTAAGGCTGGAATTCCCTTAGTAAAATCATTACTTCCTACTTACTATGAACTGCACTTCCCAGGAGAGCTGCTGCTTTAATTTGGAGAAACGGATGTCTTCAAGGGGTGCTCGATTGCTCACCTTCAGCAACTTCCAAATTCATGTTGAGAAATACAGCGTGTTTTCACTCTGCTTAGGTAAATCACTGGCTGCCTGGGCGTTCCTGATCTTCCTGTGCAATTCCCTGTGCTAACCCCACCGCCCCCCCGGCAGCGCTTTGCGTTCAGCCCCTTGGCTGTGCGGGGGAACTGAGGGGCTGAGGTTGAGGCAGCCGGGTCTGTGTTTCCCTGCGGCTGGGGCCATGGGGGCCTCTAGTGGGTGTCAGCCCTTACTGCGAGAGAGAAGGGTGTCCTGTGGGTGCTGCTCTGCAGCAGCCACTCGGTGGGTGCCAGAAGTCATCTCATAACTAATTTCAATTTCTGATTAAAGAATTTTGAAAGTTTTAAATCCTGCCGCTAAGTGGCACTTTGGGATACGGTTAAGATGCCATCAGCTCTACTTGTTTGGGATTGTATTGCAGACAGGGTCAGCTTGTTTCAGAACAAAAGACTTCAGCCTAAATGGGATTGCCAAGATGAGCATGCCTTTTAAAAGAAAGGCTTAAGATGTGCTCTTTGATATAAATGCCTTGTTAGAAGTGTTTCTCTTTCTGTACTTCTTTATTTCCTGCTTTGCTCCCTTGTGTCACAACAAATCACCCCCAGGGAGGGGACTCTCCTAGATTTTTCTCTGCATAGTTTGAAAAGGCCAAGGCAATATGATTTTGTATCCAAGATGAATTTTCTTGCAACTCGTAATGTTCAAAAGGAGAGTACCCTAAGAGCTGTGCTTGGGTATCTGCGCTACTGCTCTCCTGTAACATCTCACTCATCTTGCTGCTCTCGTTAATGGTTGCTTAGGTAAGAGTTATTAGTATTTAAATGCAACTCGAGTGGCCCCAAAGTTCTCCAAAAGAACCTCCCAGAATGTTTTTAGAAGAAATCTACAGCATCATCTTGGTATTTGTGGCACATACTCTGTTTAATCCAGATTGGATACATCAGGTACAGCAGTGGCACAAGACTCAATACTGTAAATGATATACAAGTTTCAACATATGCACTACAATTCCAAAAGAAGACAACAGGAAACTTGGTTCTTCTAGAAAGTTGTTCTCAAATGAAGCTACCTGCAGTTGTATACAGTGCAGTTTGTATCTGTCCTCTGATGTTCGTAAGCAAAGCCCATTTATAGTACGAAAATAGAAAATAATAAGGTTGAGAGCTTCTTATAACATAAAACTTCTAAAGAAAACACCATTGCATCGGAATGCCTTACTGATTTATCAAAAATATACCATCACACGCATTTCCTAAGATGCTTCATTGGTCCGAGGAGCCAGCGGGAGCTCCCAGTCGTGGCTGCAACAGAAGGGAGAAGAGCATTCCATGGGGTCGGCAACTCCTCGCCCAGACGGCGGTGGGACTGCTGGGACTAGCGCTACGGAAATCAAAGTGAAAAGGAACACGTGCACACGAATACACACAAACTAACAGATCATCGACTGAGAACAAAACTCAGGAAGGAATTTTCACAAGCTCTTTGTCACCTGGTCTTTTTGACTGTTCCACCTGAAGTTTTTTGCGTTTGGAGCGTAAGTAGCAGTTCTCCTGTACGCTTTGCTCAAGAGTTCTCCGGGGTGTTTTGTAGGTGTTCGTGAATTGAGCTTCACTGATTGAAAGAGGAGGTATTAAACCCTGCACAGCTCGTCTAATTGGCAAAGAGAGGTGAAATGACTTCTTCGAGGTCACTTAGTGATTCATGAAGACAATCGGGAGTAGAACACAGGTTCCTGACACTAAGCCTCCCGGCTGTAAGGGTGTGTGCCCTGCCTCCTCTCTGCTCTCCAGTGTTAGAGAGATAAAACCATCACGAAGAGTGTTTGTGATGTTGTTAGATGTGAAGCCTAGACACCTGAGCTCTGAACTCACGTATCTAGTGCAGTGGCTTAAAGTGTTGGAGAAAAATAAGTGATCTTTTTAAAAAAAAATAGTCAAGATGTATTTGACTGGTAAATTATGGGGAAAAGGTATATTATTCACCTAATTTAAAAAGCAGAATAAAGTTTTCAGTCGAAAGCTGCTGATGTTCACAAGCCATCCACGAATGCTGACTTTGTAACTGCCACAGTCTGACATCGGGAAGCTATTACGGGATCCAAGGGATGTTGCAACCCATAAATTCAATGTGGTTTTTAATTTACTGAATTTGCTTTATAATACACGTAAGATAAAACGTGTTTACAACCTCTTAATTAAAAAAGCAAAATGTTTGAAGAAAGATTGCTTTCTCTAGCTGCTATTAATCTGATTTTCACGTGCACACCTTCCGCTGTCTGAGCTGGGACGATAAATGCTTATTTGCAGTAGGAATATATTACCAATGTTCAGTTTAAACAAGTTGCATTGACTCAAATTTAGTATTTCTGGCCCACTTTAGAGAAGGATGTATTTTGAATTACCCATCAATTTTATTTAACACTAAAGCTATACATGTTACTTAGTTTACTTTTAACAATGATAATTATTTGACAGACAAAAGTAGTCTCTGGGATAAGAATTTGCTGTAGAAAGTTTTAGATTCCTCTGATGCTGGAAGGCAGCAAACTTACAATTTGGAAAGAAGAATAATATAATGTGGTACGAAGGAGCATAATGGCAGCAAGAGAGGAAAAAGTAAATTCGTCTGGAAGGAGCTCTCCAGGGAAGCGGTGGGAGCCCTCCCTTGGAGAATTCTGATTCTAATCTAGAGAAAGCAACGCAGTGAAGGAACTTGTGCTAGCCAAGGATGGATTACATTTTGGAATTCCTTATTTTTACGTACCAAGATGTGTTATCTGTGGCCTCTTCTTTATGGGTGCCCTTAAGATTTTTAAGGAAAAGGAATGGAAAAGGTAGAAAGAGTAGATAGAAGTCAAAGCCTAGATGTGAAAGGTATTTCTCATCAGTCTTTGCCAATTAGGTGTGATTCCTTCTATTAGCAGCCCAATGCCAGGTGAGAAGAGAGCTAATCTATTAATAGAATATGCTGAAAATCTGTGAAAATATTTTTCCCTCAGAAAAGGCTTTGGAAAGGAAACAAAACGCTCAGGAAAAAGTGTTGCTCCTTTGATATTTTTAATATTGCTTTATGAAAGGCTGAAAAAATAATCCCCTTCCACTTGCTTTTTGTACAAACAATCTGTTTTCATCTTTTTTTAATGAACTTATCTAAAACTATAAAAAGTCATAAGGAATTAGGGGGAAGGCTTTTAAGATGAACTGCCCACATGCTGCTGACTCTTTGCTAATCAGGCTGTTTTGTCCCACCTGCCTTTCAGAGAGGTGTCAGGACTAGAACCTGCCTATGGTTCTGGATGCTTCTCCTCCTGGAGGGAGCCCCCACCCGAGGAAGCCCCTTCCACGTGCACCAGGAATGACTGGGATTGCGGGGGTAAGTGCTGGTTTCCATGTCCGTGCCGCTGGATGTGTCTGGCCCTGGGGAGAGGGATGCTGGTAAGACTGGGGACCGCTGGGGAGAATGGTCTGAATCCTTCGGTTAAAGCCCAGGAATTTTCAGGAGCGACTTGGCCTTATCTCAGCAATGGTTTAGAAGCTGCTATTTAAAGATCAGAAAGAGCCTTGCAGTTTAGTAAAGCTAATTGCCTCTCTTTATTGTAGGAAGAAGTGGCTGTAGTGCAGTTCCTGTGCTTTTCTGTGCAAATGCTTTCCCTTCTCCCCCGTGTTTCGTTTGCAGGATGATGCTGTGCCCCACCAGGCACCGATAGGACGGCAATAGATTCTCTTTCGGTGACTGCACGGTGCACTCCTCAGGAGGATGTAGCCGTGTTGGGCAATCCAGGGAGGTTTCGTACAAGAGTATTTTCGAGTGCTTTAAGAAGCATTACTCAGTCTGCTTCAAATCAGTGTATAAAGGGAGCTAATGCTTCCATTAAAAAATATTTTTAGCCCTGTTCCTCTAGGCTCAGACTTCCTCAGTTTTTATCCTCGGGAAGCCTGAGCTGATGTACTGACTGCATGGGGCAGCACCTGCTAAGTTAATGGCAGCAGAGACAAGCCTCCTGTTTGTGAGCAGGGATAACAGTGGTTCCTCTTGCGGGGAAGAGAACAAAGGCTGTGGCTGTCTTGAGGAGCTGAGCCCGAGCAGCCAGCCAGAAACCCCAGGGACTGGCTTTCCTCCTTATATTTTTTTTTTCCTCTTAAAAAATATTAAATTTTTTTTTCAAAAAGCAGTTTGATTGATAGCAATTAAATGCCCCAATAGTGCTTCAGAAAAGGGCTGCCGTGATTGCTATTTACAGATAAAGAAATGGGCGCAGAGAGACGGAGTGGCTTTTTTCCCCACTCCCCAGTAAATCGGGAATACGAAAGGCAGCACCGAGAATCCGTGCGGAGTCCCTGACCCTGAGCGTTCCCCCGTGTGGGAAGGGACGCTGTACCCTCTCTGCATTGAACCCTCCTCCTGGGCCGGGGTCAATGAGGGTGGTAAGTGCTGGAGAACAAGGCCTCTGATCTACAAGGGTGATGGGGAGCAGACGATGACAAATAATGAAATTAAAGTGAAGGAAAGATTAAATTAAAACATCAAGAAAAACTCAATAATGGTAAGATTAACTGCAGTGTAACCTCCTACCGGAAGCAGCAAAGGCAGAGCGTTTTAATCATTTAAAACAGGACTAAACGTAGTTCTGAGTAACGTATCATAGCACTGGAATAAATGAGTAGAAGCTGGTGCAGCTACTGAAGGCTCAGCCGTAGCCCTAATATTCCTAGAAGGTTGTAGGCTCCTAAGGAGGGTATTGAGTTAATGCATCAGCCTCTGAGTCCACTTGCAGACTAACAGGAGCGCTAACACAGCGGGATGCTAGCTCGTATGTTTAAGTCAGCATGTAGGTCTATTTCTCTATCTATACATGTATATGTCTGTAGTTATTTATATGTGTATGTGTACATGTGTATATAAATATTACACCAGGAAAGATTATGACAGATGTTAAAAAAAAAAAAAAGTCATCCCTTTGCGGAATCAGCCTCAAACATGCTCTTGTAACTCCAATGTTGGTAAAATCACTGTTCAGAAACAGGACATTGAGATGTTTCCTTATTCTCTACGAGCTGTCGGGGGCTGGGTGCATCGCCACCCCTGGGTGTCTACAGGGCCTTGGAGGGGCGTTTCTGCGTGACCACAAGAGTTAGCCAAACCGTGTACGACCAGTGAAAAGGTGGGAGATGTTCCTCACTCTGCCCTTGGTGGATCACGCCTGTTATGAGAAGGGGATTTGAGAAAGGCAGAACGGAAGAAAAAAGTTACTCTACTTGGGGGGGGAAATAGGTTCTGTTCCTTAGAATAAATCATTCCTAGAAAGATCTCAGGAAGAGGTGCTAGGACTGACCACAGCTTAGTTACAAGTATGAGCTTCTTGGCAGTACCACACAGTGTTACTTCAGTTTTTGGTTGTCTAGAATTGTGTTACTTTTCCCAAATTAAGTGTAGAACTGCAAAAAGACAATGCTGTCCGTACCACCCTTTATCAAATGTTTTCTACGCTCCAGTACTGCTCCCCCTTCTCAACTGGATTCCTGCTGCAGATCCTGTGCTGGGGCTGGAGAACTAAAATTGCTAACCCAGTCTACCCCCAAATTGAGTGTGCCCCAGCGGCTGCCAATGAGACAACTGGAGCCCCAAGACTGTGAAAAAACCAAGTACCTCTCTGTCCATGCAAGGTATTTGGTTCTGGGGTTAGTTATTGTCAAGTATAGATCCAGACATTATTTGGCTACTATTTACAATGGGTTGTATGTCCAGTGCTAGCAAAGAAATTAATAGATAGAAAACAAAAATAAAAAAGTGTGGGCATACATTACAAGAAACCTCTGTTAGACTTATGAACGCTTGACGCAGTTGAGTTCAGTGCTTTCTTATTCTTTGCCATTTGTGTGTACAGTATTAAAAAAGAATCCTACCTTTTTTTTTTTTTCTTTTTAAAAATACAGAACTGGTAGTCTAGTCACACTCTTACAAGTAAGTGATAACAAAAATAGAAAGCAGATACCCATGTGGGACTAAAACTCTACTAAAGCCTGTCTTTTTTCTTTTTTGTTGTTTTTGTCCACAAATATGTTTTCACAGACAATAATTAGCAGACAAACACACCGTTTGCAATTGCACTGTATTGACTTAAAAGGCGGATACAAAATTGTCTAAATAAAGAATGCCATCCAGGGTGAAACAGTTGTGTGTGTGTGTGTGTGTGTGTGTGTGTGTGTGTGCTGCCCCGTGCTTGGGTCTCCCTACTGTGCACCCAGCCAGGGACACGTGCTCTGCTCTTTGCAATTCGCTGTTGCTCGGGTGGGATTCTGCCGCACGCTCGCACGCACACACACAGGGGAATGGAAAGAGATTTCTGTGACAGGTGGCTTCTTTGTCTAAATCTTTCCCTATAAAAGAAAAAAAAAATGTGAAAGTTTGGTTGGTTTAAAGGTTCTGCTCCATGAAGAAAAAAAATTCACAAAATCCATTGTTTTTCACCTTTTCAGTCATTTCCTCATGAATAAATATTATCCATTAAAAACCTTTAAAAAGGTGCTGCGATACACAGTGTTATATTTCCATTTTCTTTATTGACTCTCCTGTTGCCACGATGATTCCTTCCCTCCAGCCTCCGCGGGTGATTTTTTTGCCCTGTACCATGGCACAATGGCTCTCCAAGCAGGTTTCCCCTTTAACCAGCCTCTTCCTCCATCTCCTGATCCTTCCTCAGGCCACAGCACGAACGCCAGTCTGAAGAAAGCTGCCTCGTTAGGTCTCCACTGCTAATTTGGTGACAGAATGTCAGGTCGGTCCGTCCAGGCACAATTTGCAGCAAGAAAGGAAGATGGAGGGTGTGGAGGGAGAGGGGCACTGGTCTTCCAGCCTCCTTCCGTGCGGGAGCCGTCTTACAAGGCAGAGACCTTGACGATGTTGGTGGTGGCCGTGGTGGGAATGTTCGTGGAGTGGCTGGGGCTGCCGGGCGGGGGGCGGCTCTCGCCCTCGGGGGTCAGCGCGGGCGGCGTGGGGATGCTGATGATGGCTGTCGTGATCTGGGCAGCTTTGCAGTTCGGTCTCAGCCCATCATCTGATTTCATGTTGAGACTGGAACGACTAGAAAACAAATTTAGTGTTTGGCTTTTGGGCTTATTATTATTATTATTATTATTTATTTTTTATTTTTAAAAATCAGACAGTAGGCCTGGAGATGGTAGTTGTTCTTAATCCCTATCTTACTCCTCTGAACTAAGGGCACCGAAATATTCAGAAGGCTCCATTTAAATGTTCCCCCCAGTTCCTGCAAGGCATCATTAATTTCTACCCAGGTTACACTAAGCCTTTTTATTATCCCCCTGGTTTAGGATACAGCTTTTTACTGAGTAAATCATTCTATGTTTCCATTTCATTCTTGCATAATTCTAGTTTAATTAAGAGGACGGCTAGATAGACTGTCCTGTGTCCTGTATCTTTTCAGAGCACAGGAAGTTCTTTCTAAGAGAGACATTGTCTCCTTTGCATTTCAAAATGCTTCTCTTCAAATTCACTGTCCCTTGATCTTTTCTGTTTTTTCATCTCTCTGCAGCAGTTTCAAGGATCTGGCAGCTGGGAGCGTTCTTATTAGATCTGCATCAATTGCATCCTATAATTAATTACAGAGGGGAAACGATAGGTTGATGTCCGTGCCCCTGCACAGCTGCAGGGCTCTGCTGCTCCCAGCCCAGCCCCGCCATCTCAAACCCAAATCCTGTCCTCAAGCCTAGGGCTCCAGGGGGAAGCTGCCGCTGCTCTGCTCTGGGGGTGACTCACCAGAAGGATGTTCCCGATGGCTCCAGCACCCCGAGAACACGCCGGAGCCCTTTCTGCTCCCCGGCTGCCTCAGTCACAGCTGAGAGCGGGGCAGCCGTAGGGACTGGGTGGTTCTGCCACTGGTAACCAGTACGCCCAGTTAGTTGCATTCCACATGAAAAACAAAGTCTCTTTTTCTCTCTCTGTTCTCACACGGTTTGGTAAGCAAGGGGAATAACAGACAGTGCTGACATTTAAAATATCACAGGCACCTGATTCAGCACCCACTGAAATAGGCAGAGGAGTTGACGTTCCCCTGATTTACTGGTTTAGGTGCTGGTTTAAGGTACTGTCATCTTGAAACTGCGTGAGCCAGAGACTTGTTTTGTGCTTTTTCATTGATAATTCACCCTCTGAAATGCCCTCTGACCTCCCCCCGGCACAGTGCAATCACTGACTGCCCCAGGGGCAGCTTTGTCTCAGTTTCTCCATCCCTTTGGTCGCGGTGAGGAGGAGGAGGAGGAGGATGGTGAGTTCACAAACAGCCCGGTGTGCAACAAGCTTAATGGGCTGAGGGAGATTTCAAAAGTAATTTAATATTTGGAGGAAAGATA
Source organism: Gallinago undulata (assembly GCA_026546715.1). NCBI lineage: Eukaryota > Metazoa > Chordata > Aves > Charadriiformes > Scolopacidae > Gallinago > Gallinago undulata. Next base: position 6,337,356 of record JAOTQQ010000013.1, read on the forward strand.
AGGTGAAGAAATTATATTTTCAGTGAGTTCTATATAAAATGCAGGTTGCAAAGTTTTCTGTCGAGGCCTTTCTTCACCTGAGTCACTAATGGCTTTTTATGTGAGAGCCACTGAGACACCAACCTGAAATCCCTCCCTCCCTGTTTCCCAGAGATGCTCACGGCTGTGGTTTAGACTTTCGGACAATGGGAACAGCGAAGGGGGTGTCCCTGGTGGGCCACTGGTGTGTGCAGCTCTCACAGCTCCCGCTGACAGACACTGATGGCCATGGTCTTTCCCTGCTCCCAGTAAAGACTTGGAGGTACTGGGCTGTCTGGGACCTGGGCTGTGAAGTGGTCCTGGGCCAACTTTGGCGAGTGGCTCATGGCTGGGAACTGCTGGCTCCTGCCCATGCAATTAGCACTCCACAGGTTCCAGCTGGAATTCATTCTCTGGCCAGAAAAGAGCTGCACTAAAGCCCAGCTTTGACCCAGTTGTTCCCAGCATGGCCAGGAGCCGCTTCCCTTGGGCTGTGACTAGGAGGAGGGGAACACAGACCTTCCCAGCACCGGTCCCCTCTCCCTGGAGAAGAGCCCTGCCAGGATGACCCACGGGATAACGCGCCCCGGAGACTTGCACGGGGGGCTCAGCAGCAGGACCCCACACTGTACCTTGTAGTGAGCGAGGGCTGCTCGCTGCACTGGATGTGGATGGTGCTGAGCTCCTGCATGCTCCGGAGGCGGGTGGCCGGCACGCTGGAGTTGGGAAGGTGAGTGGTCTTCTTGTTACGGCGAGAGCAGCAGGAGGTGGTCAGCCCGTGGTGGCTGGACAAGGAGGGGCTCCGAGAAGAAGGATAGTTTTGCATCGAGCTCTCCATGCAGTTCTGCTCGAAGAGCTGCTCGTCTATGAACTCGTGGTTCTGGCGGGGAAGAGAAGAGTCTCGTTACTCTCTGGTGACACCACCAGCTTTGGCCCAACAGCGGTTTGTTTTCAAGGGTGCTTCTGGCTGGGCTGGTGGGACGGGTCAGCCCTGCCTCTCTGCCTCTGTGCCCCAAAATACTTGCACTGGGCAGATCTTTAAAAGAGATGACTCTGCCCTTCCACTCGCTGCAGCCAAGAGGAGGTTTTGCTCTGCTGCAGCAGTAGGGGAAGGAGGGAACCTGCTGCACTGACCAAAGCTCGGTGCTCTCTTGCTTAGGTCGCCTGGGATGGTTCATATGTTTGAATTTCCTTTTGGTTTTGTATCTGTTTTCCAGAAGTGGCTTCATAAAGTCTGCAATGCCACATGGTTATGAAACCCAGAGGAGATTTAGGCTCCCTTTTCATTGTCCCTGCGGACAGGATTGTATTGTGTTTGGGTGACCACCTTGACATCCAGCGTAATTGCAGGATGTCGCCTGTTTTGGCTGTTGGGCGCAAAGCAGAGCTGCAGCTCTCTGGGCACTATTAGCTGTGGGGAAATAAACGTGGCAGGTGAGGAGGAAGCATATAGGGGAAGGAAATTCAGAAAGCTGAATCTCTAAAGAGTTTTTGTGCTAAGGAACAAGAAATCCTGAAAGAAAGAACTCTAACGTGCACATATCAACAGGTTCTAGTGGTTCTAGTAAACATACTTCATCCAGTCCCTGTCAGCACCAGAAAGGATGGGAAACAAAAACAGCCATGGAGAAGGCAGCCATCGGTTTTTATCGGAACAATTAACAACTCTGACAGGAGACAGAGCACTGATTGCCAAAAGGAGCCACGTGCACAAACTCCCAAAGACAAGACCAGGAACGAGAAAGGAACCAAACACTCTCCAGACACATCACAGAGACCATAGAGAAAACAGATTGAATTTAAAAGGAAATACCTTGATGGTGGAAGTTCGTACAGATAACAGGGGATCATCCACAAGATAGGACAATCCCTATGGGACAACATGCCAACAAAAGATAAAAACACAATTGATTGTCCATTCCGGCACTCAGCAGTTTAGTCCCAGCATTGTGTCTATCGCCTCAGCATTCCAGGCGGCTCAAGTTTGAATGGGCAACCAGACCTTCTCTGCACCAAACCTTGCCTGGATCAGACCCCGTTCTTCCTTCCTTCTCCCGCTTGAGCTTTTCAACGTTATGTTCTTGGAAACAGAACAAGCCCGGTAACAACTTTATTAGTTTGAACTTTTGAGAGCCAAAGGCAAAGGAAAGCAAAGTTCCAGCTGCTGATTCACAAGGAAAGGATTGGAATTGCGTTGCCATTGGGCCACCAATGGATGTGGGGTTTGATCATGGTCTGGAAACAGAGCGGACAGGTTTGGGTTGATGGATCGGATTCGATAAACTTAGCTTCTGGAGAAAATATTGCATGTGAATGTCCATCCTCAATCTGGGAGTTGGAGGAGTTGAAAACCACTCCTTTTTTTTTAAACAAACTCCATTTGTCATGTTAATATGACAAGGTAACCTGTGCTGTGGCAGCCAGAAGTACTTTATGGTCACTTTGTCATCTGACACACCAGATTTGTGAGCCATTCGCAGCCAGTGGAGTGTAGGGCTGTGTGCTAGCCACAGCACACAGAGCAGGACAATAAAGAACGTACTTTCAGAATCCTTCTGGCTAGTTTAAGGAAAGGTGAGTTGCCCATTGAAACAAGTTTGCAACCATGGTACATTCCTCATTCCACTCCTGCAACTTGGTCACAAAATGACTCTTCAGTATTTAAAAATCGTTTTACTACAATTTAATTTTTTGGGGAAGAGAACTCTTGCATAGTATTTCAGTGGATTCTGTGAACTAAAGAATTTCCACACAAGCTGATTGAACTATTTGGATTGATAATTTCAGACCAGAATCCAAACTCGCTACATGATTTGCTGCAACATGATGGTAATAACTGCCTGAAAAACATGGGGCCGGAAACACATTAAATATTGTGCAGATTCTCCCTCTAGGTGTTAATAAAAGTTTGAAGTATCACTGTTATTGCCATTCTTTGCTGGAAAACAGCAGCGTTTGGAATGTTTTCAGCCCCTGAGACTCACTGTGTGGTAGGGGTGTGTGCTGGAGCAGTCCTGCTGTGCCAGGGGGCTGATGTCCCCAAGGCAGGATGCGCTTTGGCCGGTCACTGGACCCGCTCGTTAGTCAGGGGGCAGCTCAGGCAGCCCCCGGGGATGTCCCCCCACCCTGCACAGGCGGCAGGATCTCCAGAGCCTTTACAAAGGCCTTATGAGGGCAGACCCTGGAGGGAGGGCTGTCAGCTCCTGTTTGCTTCAGCCAAGTTCTTAAATGTTTCCAAATGAAAGTTTCTTTGAGAAATATGGGTCATAGTAGTGAAGCTTTTAAGCATAAAGTAATAAACTGAAGAGTCAGATTGTGAAATATCTGCTTGTTATGTAACATCTAAAATTGCTAAAAATAAAGGCTAGATGAGTCTTATAAAATGAACTCCATAGTCATTGATACAGGAAGAATCAGTTCACTGTCCCTGGAGCGGGGACCTTTAGAGCTCGTTGGGAGGAACCGCCTGTGCTCAGCAGGTCCCTGTAAGTCACAGCCATCCTCTTCCAGTGTATCGCTGAAGCCTAAATGGTGTTATTCCAGCATAAGCCAAACTATGGAAGTGAAGGTGATTTATCTAAACGAAAGCTCTTGCAAGTCAGAAATCAAAAGTATATTTGATGATGGATGCAGATAGAGAAAGGCATGAATATTTCAAGTGTTAACCTCTCTTCATTCTTTCTAGAATGAATCATGGTATAGATAATGTGTTCCTTTACTGCAGAACCTTTTATATATACCTGGAAGTAAAACATATGTATCAAATAAATATCTGAAATGTTCCAAGAGCCTTCTGCATACAGAATCACTTCATAATGAAAAATAAAATTCTCACCCCAACACCTTGCATGAGGCGAACAGAAAAGTCATTGTTACAGACTCTGCCTGAGCGGCTTTGAGATAAATTACTGCTCTTGTAACCAGGACTGAAGTGAGAAAGGGAATGTGCAGCCTTTAAACCCATTAAGAGAGCTCTTCTGCTCTCTGCCATGTGAAGGGCTAAAGATTCTATTTTTCCAGGCTGTTGGCACTGGAGACCAGGTTACGGTTAGCAGAACTGTCCGTTCTTACTAATTAGCACACGTGACAAATATATACGATGTGTGACTGACAGCGTAAGACAAACGCAGTTTGGGTCTCTTCCAGAAGCACTGAAGAGAACAATGTACACCCAAGCCCCTGCTGAAAAGTTCTCTGCATTCAGGTGAACTTCAACTGGGCAACCTGCTCCTGACTTTGTGCTGGTGGAGATGGCTGTGAAGTAGCAGATAATCACATCTTTATCCCTTTGCACAGTAATTACTTTTTTTTTTTTTTTAATGAAGACAGTGCATTTATCCCATCGCAGAATATTCTTGGGAGCTCGAGTGCCAGCCCCCTCCGGCAGAGCTTCTAGGTCTGACCGAGACCCGGTTCAGAGCACGCTTGCCCTGGGCAGCCTGGGCCGGGCAGAGCCCCGGGAGGACGGAAAGGGGCGGAAAGGGATGGAAAGGGGCGGAAAGGGACCCCGGTGCTACTTACGGTTGTTTTTTCCAGGCAGTGCAGCAGGTGGTGGTGTTGGCTCTCGATCAAGGAGGTGCCTTTAGTCATGTGCTGTTCATCCTCCGTGGATCCCTGAACAACCGGGAAAAGGGGAGGGGAAAGAACCAAAACCGAAGCCAGGTGTAAACCCATGAAAACAAAGAGACCGAGCAGCAGTAGCTTTCTCAGGGAGGAAGGTAACACTGTCACTGTGGCAGCAGTTCCCTGGCAGAAGGAAGGTCCCATCTTCATTAGTGCCTTTCACTCAGTAGGATGGCTTACTGGGATTTACGTTCTGGTAACCCAGTGGCCAGGCACCCTGAGAACTGGCCAGGAGCCCTTTGTGTATCACAGCACGAAACCAGAACAAACCCAGCCTGTTCCAAAGACCTCAGAAGCCAGGTACTGGACTACAGCAACATCTGTACAATTAAGGACCAGCTTTCCCCTATTTCCCCTGCGTACCCAAACTGTTGAGATGTGCCCAACAGATCTGTAAGCTAATTCAGAGAGCAGGGTGTGCTGAGAGCCAGGCAGGCAGCCTGTGCCAGCTGGGAAGGGATTGGGTACAGCTGAGAGTATTTAGGGTGAAAAACTACTCAAGGGAGTGGCCCCTCCTTGGAAGACAAAGGAAGGGTTGAGGGGGCTGAGCTGTTTGTGGGGTGGCTGCTCAAGGACTCTGCCTTGGAAAGATGTTGGGGTGCTTTTGGTGGTTTCTTCTTGGCTTCTCCGGCAGGTACGTGTGCGTGTCGTGATTTGGGGAAGAGAGGGCTTAGTCTGCAGTGTTATTAGTGGTTGGGATGAGCTACAGATCTCAGACCAATCTCTGTGCTTTTTGTTAAGCTGAGGGGTTTGATCCGCTTGAACTAGAAACGGTTAAGAGGTTTGGAGCTTGAGTTCAGCGTGTTTGTGATGTTTAGCTCCTGCAGAAAGCTTGGCATGAAGCGTTCATTGATGCAATAGGCCAATTTAGTCAACTTTGTGGGAGGAGAAATCCAGGACTCTGTTTTTTTTTTATTTCTGTGCTGTATCAGTGAATTGGTGTGTCGCTTATCCTGTGATCTGATGTTCAGATATGCCTCAGAAATGGAAGGAAAAAAACAATTGCTGTTATTTAGAGTTTCTGTGCAATTTGAGAGCGCAGAGGATTATTTTTCTCATTTTCTCTGTTCTGTGGTGGCAGATTCAAGATCTGTGTTGTTAAGGATGCTCTCTTACTACTACTACTTCAGCTCCTGATCTTGGAATTCACTGTGATTTCATGACACATTATTCTGTGTGCGTTTTTGATGAGTAGTATTTTCAAAGACAATCACATGTGTTAAAATAGCAATTAGGTGTTGTAAAATGTTTCCCTGTGCTCCATGAGCAAGGGGTGCTTGGTGTCTGCTGTAATGCCCAAATCTCAAAGTCAAAAATCGACGTGCGTGGCTTGACTCTCCACTTTAGACATGAAACAGCAGTATCTAGCTGTTCAAGAGGAAATGGGTGGGATGGGAGACACGGCAGAACATCTTGGCAGAAGCACTAAGACACTGCCTGTTGCTCTCAAGGGGATGAAATTCTCCTGTGCTTTAAGGATTGCTCATGAATACAGCCGTGTGTCCCGGTAATTCATGGCAAACGTGTGTTCTGGATGCCTTTCCCAGGTGGTTCTGTGATCCTTAAGTGAAGGAATAGCTCTGTCTCCGACAAATGCCACACGGTAGCTGAAGGGGTACATTAAGGGAGCTGAGTTACTGTACAGAGAATTAATAGATTCCAATGGGAGTGTGTGTTAGGCAGGTTATAGATGTTCTTGTCGCTGTTGTTCTGGAAGATGGAGCGTTCTCAGAAGTATTTTTAGAAGTGGCCTAAAAAAAAAAGTCAGTTTATTTTTCTTATTAACAATCCTCCTGGTGGGTGAGCACATCGAGCAGGGCCTGTTTGTACCCTGGCGAGATGAGTGACTCTGAAATCTGTGTGGGAATATTTCCCATGGAGGTCCTTGCGAGCCCTAAGGCATATTTGATGCTGCACTAAAACACTAGAAAAGAAGAGAAAGAGCACATATTGTAAAAAGTATCTTTTTATGAGGGTTTGGTTGAAAGGAGATCTAAATGGAATCTGAAAGCAAAGACAGAGCTTCTATTGCTCTGGGAATTGTTAGATTTTGGCAGCACAACTTCCTCTCCCCTACTGCTTTCCATCCCGAGGCTGGGCTTGCTGCTGATGGAAACGCCTCCAGGGATGGCAGTGACCAGGAAGAGAGTGTAGCATCAGTGACTGTGGCTCATGCCTTATCTTCCTTTTGCTTTTTCATCAGTCAGCTCAGTGTTTTCAGAAAGAAAGCGTATGCAACCACCGAGAGCATCCTCGCATGCAAATTCAGAGTGAGAGCTGCAGGAACTGCTGCCCGAGGAGGGTGGGAGTGCCAGCATCACACAAACGCTTGGTATTTTGATAGTGCTGCTGAGGAATGTATACCTGTAGAGATGGTTACTGTGCCTGCAGTAACGTAGGTACAACAAAGGCTGTGTCTTCATTAGGAAAGTCTGACTGTAATGAAAAAGCAGGTGGGGGGGAGGAGAGGAGATGGTTTGTGTTTTGAGCTGGGATGCCAGTTTTTTGAGGATCTGATGCCAGCTACCATTCAGTTTGTTCTTGGAAGACTTTCACTGAGCTGCTGGTTGCTTGGAGAGAGGCTGAAACACACTGTAGTGTCAGTTCTGAAATCCAAAATACTTCCACTTTTACCTCCTACTTAGTGGTTCAGCAGGTAAAACTGGACCCTGGTGAACTGAGATGAACTGATTTGTGGTTAGACTGTCCCTTCCCATGAGAATGGCTGTAATGCTTATCTGTGGCTAAGCAGATCCTGCTTGTGAAAAGGCACAAGACCCCACAACGTACTCTTCCTGGGATCTACGCCTCTGAGCATTTTAGCTAAAAGGGAGTTTCAGCTGGCTGTACAAGGAGATTAACACTAAGAGGATCTGTAGGCTGCTGCCATGGGAAGAAGCTCACCATCCCTTGAGCACTTCTGACATAAAGCCCACTAAAAATCTCTCTAAATGAGAAGAAAATGGTCTGAGTACTTTGTGTCTAGATGGCAAATGCAAAATGCCACAAATCCACATGTTTCTGAAGGCAGAGTCTGTATTCCTGTGAGGAGCAGAACTCTGTCCTGCTGCTGCCTTGGATAAATCCTCTTCTTTGCTTTTTCTTTACTTTGATAGAAGGCTACAGGCTGAAGACATGCTGTTCCCTTGAAAGATGGTGTCAGTGTATTCATTCTGGTGCTAATGAAGGGACGTTCTGGCACATGTTCCGGAATCTTGAACAGTCCTTATTTCCCAGTTTATTAGTTTGACTGTGGAGCTGCAGCCGGGGTGCCTTTGGGGCAGTTGTTTTCCTTGGGTAAGCCCCGGAGGTGTCAGAGCGCAGGGCAATCTGCTGGGCACTTGTAAAACAATTACCCATTGATCACGGTGCCGTGATTGCTGCTGATGAAAGTGGTAACATCTAGTGATGGCCGTGGAGTAATTGCGGTCAGAATTACTGCTGGGTAACAAACCAGCCCCGTGGCAATCTGGCCGTGGGAAGTCCATTAAAGTTAGCGTGAGTCCTGGGCAAGGTATCAAACTGGGATGTGTACCTGAGTGGGGAAGCAGTTGATGCTAATTTGACTGACAGATATGCACAGTATGGAGGTAATATTTTGGCCCCTAATATAGCAGCTACAGAAATCGTATTCCATCCTATTTATACAGCTTAAAAAATCTGGCTGGTGAGACTGTGCTGTTACTCACATTTGGTACTTTCAAGAATGGTTTGTTCTCCTGCCATAAAATGAAAGGACACAAAATCTTGCCTCGTGGAGTTAGAAGGGTCGTGTATACCTTTACAGCAGAGGATGCTCTGTGGTTCTTTAACTAATTAATGCCACTGTGGGTGGTGAGACATGTCTTGGCTCCTGATCCAGGTATGAGGCGAGTTCCCGGGTGGGCGAAGATCACTTCCTGGTGGGCGTGCGGATGCTGGGCATGGCTTTGGCAAATTCCTTGGTTTAGTAAATTATGCTCCCATATGTCACAGGTGGATGGTAATTCTTACTGCCCTGTGCCTTTGCCTTTGGTTATTTCAACAGGAAGATCCTTAGGGTGGGGTTATTTTCTCGCAAAGTATTAATCCAAATGTATACGTAATCCAGTATTCAGTGCCTTTCAAAGTGGGATTTCTGGATCGTGTGGGCTGGGGTTGGAGGGGAGGGTCACGTTAGCATTTAGAGCGATAAAGCCCACCAGAATGTGAGTTGTACCCAGAAAAGCTTGGGAATGCCTGGTCTAGGTGCTGCTATAGATCTAAAATTAATTATTAATGGATTAAAAAATCCTCTAGAACCTCTTTAGAAATGTTTTTATTTTCCTTCCTGTGACTACAGTACTTTTGTAGCCAACAAAATGACCCTTCTTCCACTCATTTTGGGCAAATGCCATGAAATAAACCCATTCAGCCAAATATTTCCCTCAACCTCTCGCATTTTGGACTTAAGCACTGGTGCGTCAGCTGCTCTTCCCTAAGTGGTCTTGGCAGGGAGTTTGGGTTGACAAGAGAAGTGAGGAGATTCTTGTTGAGATGACAGGCTGGAAGATCAAGTGCAAACTGAGCGTCCCTGCTAAGCTCTTCTGGCATTTTTAAGGACTAGAAATCTAAAGCTCAGAAGGAAGTTTTAAATTTGTATTCAGATTTTTGCTTGTTCCTGGGTAATATCAGAACCTCAGCTGAGCTGCTGCCCCAGTCCCGAGCCCTTCCTTTGTGGGGAGAAGGCTCTGGACCAGGTGTGACCAGTCTTCCCGGTCTTGTTCTTGAAAGAAACTTGTCTTGAACTGCTCAACAGCAACATATGGTTCGAGAAACAGATTTTCTGAGTGTCGCTGGCACTGGCAGGGCAGGAGACAACATGAGATGTGTAGTCAGACAGATCAAACTTGTTTTGGAGGGGAGAACAGAAACTGATCTGGGCATCCCACCTCCCAGATCTGTGCTTCATGCGAAGTGCTTTTCTAGAGTCAGTTTAAAAACTATTGCAGTTGTAAAGGGGCAGGTTCCTGTCTTGGTCTGTGCTGAGCAGCCTCCCACATGTGGAAGTCCCCTCTGCTGTGCCCGCTGGCCCTGGGCAGGAGTGGGCTCGGGTCCTGGGGAGCAGCTTTCACCGTGAGCTGAAAAGGTTTTTCAGCTTTGATTTTACAACCGCAAGGATGTGTGGCAGGGAAAATAGTAGTCATTTGAGGGATTATGCCCCAAGCAAGGATGTATGAACGAGTGCTTGGTGGCTCGGGTGGCACAATTAAGGGTTCTTCATCTCGCTCTTTGCTCCCCACATGCACAAAAGGCTGATTTATTTGAAATGAAATCCATGAAATGTGCTAATACCTGCTCTGGTGTTGATCAGGCTTAATGTAATAACCTCCTGACGTTTTCGCTGATTCTGCTGAGAAACCTGACGCACTTAAAACTTTTATTCTCATGAATAGCTAGTGTTATCCTCCACAGGCCTGTCTCTTAAAAATAAACCCACCAGTGAACTGTCTGAAACGGGAGCCAGGGGATATTCCTCTGTCCTGCTGGGCATGAATAGATAGAATCATGGGATTGTTTCGGTTGGAAAAGACCTTTAACATCAAGTCCAGCCATTAACCCAGCACTGCCAAGTCCACCACGAACCCATGTCCCTCAGCACCACGTCTGCCCGGCTCTTAAATACCTCCAGCTATCCCCTAATACTGGGAGACTCTTGAGAATAAGTAACTGTGTGTTGAAAGAGTGGATGTCCATAGCACAGGCAGACCCTGGTGGTGTAAATCAGTGCAGCTGATCAACGCCGAGGGAATGTTGAACCTGGTCATTGCTGGAAGGCCAGATCCTTTCCAAGCTCGAGGAGGAGCCCAAGGAAGCTCTTTCCTCCCATCCCATCTTGTGGCTGGATTCCTGCCGTCCCTCCCCACGGCACATGCAGTACATGGGAGTGTAATTATAGGATAATGCCATTCCCGGTGCGAGGCTGTCACGCTGGATAATGAGCAATTAGGTGGCAGTGGGGAGAGGAGAGGAGTGGGACCAGGGAGGAGGGCTCTGTGGGAGGAGATGGTGTCTCTGCACTCACCGTCAGCTCCAGGGCTTCGTTCAGGAGGCCGTTGCGCTTGCTCTGAAGGTAAGCGTTGGAGCTGCCCGTTTTGGCCACTCGGATCCTTGCGAGCCGGGCTTTCTGTGAAGGCAAACAAGCTGAAGTTAGAGCTCAGGATGCTGAGGGACCCGTCCTGTGCTGGCAAGGCCAGGAGGAAGCAAGTTTCCAGCTCTGGCTCTGCCCGAGAGCCTGGGGTGTCATGAAGGGTGGGCTGGGGAGAAGGTGCTGGTGGGAACACCAGGCACAGGTCTGGCCCCAGTAGATGCACGTGTGTCTGAGTTATCTCCTGCAGGGAATTAATGGCCTTTCCAGAGATCAGAAGTGGGGTACTGCAGATTTGTTTATCCTTTCAAAAGTTAATAGTGATATTTTTGGAGTGAGATGCGCAGCAAGTAGAGAGGCTTGTCTTGGACGTGCTCCTGCATGGGATGGCTGCGAGGGATCCAGCTGTGCAGGATCCAGCTGTGCAGATGCTCTGCACACACCTTGCTTCCAAGACTCACCTTCTCCCTAACGTGCCTGGTTGTTTTATCCTCCTTTTCAGCTCTGACATCTGTGTTGTCACTTGCTCTGCTTGTACCGCAGCTCACGCAGAGACCCCCGGCCCTCGGTGACAGCGACTGTCCTCTGCAGTGGCAGTTTGTTAACTTTGGTATCTGATAACACAAGGCTCTGTCTAAAATGCGCATCTCTTGGCAAACTGACACAAGTCACTGCAACAACACAGACGCCCAACTCTTCTCATTTCTATTTATCCCTGACCACCTTGACCTCCAGGGGGATAAGTTAGATGATAAAAAAGCAGCCCAGAACAAAGCAAACAAGAGAAACTAATCGGGCTCCCTTCCTTTTTGAACACACAGTTTGTAGCTTTGCAGTTTTTCGTTTCAGTTGTTGCCTACTTCTCTGTCAAGCGCTGATTTGCCTTTTTCTTTTCCACTGTTAATTTATGACTCAAACACTATTAAAAGTAAATACATGAAATAGCTGTGGCTATTAAAAAATAATTACATTGTGCTGTAGTTTAAAATGCTGCATAATCTTTTAAATAACATGGAACTCGTGATTTTCCTTTCTAATTAGAGGTGCTAATGGAGATACACTGTAGGAAGAGTAAAGCCAAGAGGCAAATATCTGCAGTGGGTCCAGGGAGTGTAATAATTCCAGGAGCTCTATTACTGTACATGCGTGAGTGACTCTGGCCCTCAATATTTGAAAAATTTGTTTAACCTGAAGAGCTTCTGCTAAAGCAGACAATTTTTCCAGCAAAGACATGTACAGGATACTAGTTTGCAGCTTTAATTGGGTGACACAGACTATGACCAGCCTGAAAAATAGGTCTTCTTTTGAGACCCCAAAATGAGGACATCCAAAAGTGACTTTCTTTTCTCCACTTCACCTAGATTTCATTGTCCCATTTTAGCGTTAAGGCTCCAGGTCGGTACATGGGAGAGAAATCTCGGATGGAACTTGCTCTGTTCAGGGGCCGAGGGCTCTCTCAGGACCCTCTGGGCACCCAGTGGAGGGGCAAGAGTTGTATTTCGGGGTGTAAACTGAGGGTACAACGGGAAAATGAAACTGGATCTTCAGTTTTTCTGAAGACTTTCCCAAACTGCTGTGTTGCTCTGGGTCCCAGGGCTGTAATCTGGAACAAACACCACAGAGACTTCTGCTGTTGAATGTGAGTTTGGGGGAGAGAGCAGCAGGTGGGGGATTGAAGGATATTCCATCTCCCAGTTACGTGGCATCAGCTCTCTGTTCCTGTTAATTACATTTCCATTAAGTTATTCCTTCTATTGGCAAGTACATGCCCTTGTGTCTCTGTTCTTTACTTTTCACAACCACCTTATTTCTTCCATAATTGGGACTGGATATTGGATCCAGGGATGGTTTTTTACAGTGAGGCTCTGATGGCAGCCTCAGAAGACTTCCACTTCTTTCTGTGCCTGGCAAAATACCAGCTCCTTTGCTGAAGGAATTACCAGAGTCCCCCAATTTACTCGCCTCACCTGCAGCAGGAGAGGTTTTATCCTCATCTTCTGTTCAGTCAATCGCTAAAGTGGATTCAGTCTTAGGCTCTTGTAATGAACATTATTCCCTTTGCCTGCAGGCTAGCAGGGGATCAAATATTAATAGCTGTACTCCACGTGGACTGGAGATGGCTCATTTCTGAGGTCTGTTCTCTTTTTTCCTTTGAAACAGGGCCACTAGCTGGCTAAATAATTAAGCCCCATAGCTTTTGTAGTTTAGAACAAGACATTGTTATTTTAAAAAATGTCAGTGGGGCAGGACAGAAGTTAATCCTATTCTTCTTACACAAAAGATTGTCTAGGCTAGTCACATCACCTAACTTTGTGCCTTCATCATGATTAAATTTGGGAGATATCTTGATTAACTCAGCTAGAGAAGTTAATTAAAATTGGTGGCTAAAATTGGTTTGGCCCTCCAGACAGTTTCCCACATTGAACTAGAAGCAACTCTAAAACCATAGTTTGTGAATTTTATGTGAAAGTCTGTGCATGATCTGGAAAGCTTATCCGTCTGCTTATCCTGCAGAGCCCAGCGCTTCTGGTCTGCGGGACAGGAGACCGACAAGTGGAGGACCATGATTTTCTGGCCCTCTGCTGCAAGTGCCTTCGGGGGGTGGTGGGGGATGCTGTCTTCTGCATCTTACCCCACAAATGTGTCCGACTAAAGGTCATTAGGGCCAGGCCTGAGATCACCGTTACTGAATATAACCCCTGTGCAGGGAGTCTAAAAAAGGAAAAGCAAACGGCACACTGTGTCTGCGTGTGGAGCAGTAAGAGGAGTTGCTAGGAAACCATGGGATCTCAAAATGCATATGACCTAATCTGGAAGATAATTTATATGATGAAAATAATAATACTAATGACAGCCACTTACAGGTTAGAATGATTAATTTGGTTATCTTGGAGCCCACGTGTTCCTGAGAGTAGGATGGAAGGCAGGGCTCAAGAACTTCTGCCTCCTTATTGCTTTTTAAGAAACTGGAGACTTTGGAATCAGCAGGGGCTGGTGAAGCCCTGTACACGTGGGGTGCTGAGGTGTGATGATGAGGATGATGTAAGTGGTTGCCAGTGTCCTGGGTACCTACATTTCCCAAAGGGACTGACAAAAAAAAAAGAATAGCCTGTCTTCATCTTCTGGCTCCTTTGGAGAAGTGTGAGGAGCAGGAGTTGCTGGCTGGGAAAAAAGCTTACCAGATGGCAGGCCCAGGAAACAGCTAATTATTACTTATTGATGATTTTCATCTAGTTCTTATGGAGCTAATGTTCAGACTTGATTTATGTGGTATAATAAACTATTAAGTTACAACCTATGATGTAATTTCACATTTGCCAGACCTCTCCAGCTTTCCAGATCTTCTGCTCTTGAGCAAGGAGGTGACTGGAGCACACATGTCAGGTACTACATGTTCGGGTCCTGTGTCTGCCCCGGCTCCCTCTTTGGACCAGAGCTGTGACTGGCGTTACCCTTCACAGAATGGCTGAGGCTGGAAGGGACTCCAGAGCTCTTCTGGTCCAATGTTTGGCTTGCGCTGGGCAACCTGGCCCAGGACTGTGTCTGGGTGGCTTTTGAAGGGCACCAAGGATGGAAAATTCACCACCTTCCTGGGCAACCTGTGCTGGTGCTCAGTCACCCTCACACTGAAAATGTTTCCTGATGTTCAGACGGAGCCTCCTGTGTTTGTCTGTGCCCATCACCTCTGGGCCCATCAGTGGGCACCACTGAGGAGAGCCCAGCTCCATCCCCTTCGAACCCTGCCTCCAGGTATTTTTATACATACACATATATAACGATCCTTCTGAGCCATCTCTTTCTCAGGCTAAAGGGTCCCAGCTCTCAGCCTTTCCTCCTGAAGAGATGCTCCAGTTCACATCCCTTCTAACTTTATCTGCTAAAACCACACTAAGAGCACTCCTGGCAAAAAATGCAGCTACAGTAGATAATTAACAATGCTTCCCGTTTTTTCCCTAAACAATTAGTAGTTTGAATATGAGTAGAGCTCTTGCCAACTGCTGCAATGAGTCCAGTGGTGCAGTAGGTGTACACCACTTGTCTTTTGAGGCTGAAACGAAGCTGTTCTCAAAAGTAATCAACAGAACATTTTGATCTGATCTGTACTTCCAAGGTGCAGTGTCACAGCCATTCAGTAAGTGCTTGATTTACTTGTGTTTTTCTGTATCTGGTGCTAGTTTGGATTGGGACTTTAATTCTAGATGGAAAGAATGTGGTTGACTTCAGGCTATGGAAAAGATAACAAGCAGCCTGTACACTTATACAGGAGCTTCTGCAACCTCAGCAACAGGGCTTGGAGTACGGAATGACAAAAAAGTAGTTTCTTGTAGTTATGTTCTCACCTTCCTAATGTCATGGTACCTTTTGCTAATTTTAGCATAACATTCCGAGAAGAATTCAGCTTCAGCAAGACTTCAATTTGTCCTTCTGAGTGGGAACTGGGTCCATGTACATAACTTGGAAAGGGAATAGATGTAACCTCCATCTGGCAGAAAATAGCTTGGCTCCCCAGTCTATTGTGGTGAGTTTTCCTTGCCAAGCAGAAAATGGAAAATTCTTCACTTTTAAAAAGCATTCAAAAATGGTAGTGGGCAAGGAATTGAATGAAGGTAGTGACTGTGGAGTGCTCTCCTCAATGTAATCAGGCAACCCTGATCATCCGTCCACTTACGGCTCTGGGAAGCTGATGGGCCACCTCTAACAAAGCTTGGAAACAGGCTGGGCTGCCAAATCTGGGCTCGGGGTTATTATGTGTGTTTGAACACTGGCTGAAATCACGGCTGTTTAAAAAGCAAATGGCCCACATGCTAACTACTGGTTTAACTACTGGCTGTTTCTCTGGTGGCCATGGGTCCAACTGGCTACTGCAATAGGCAGCGGTGGGGTTACAGCACTGTTAGAAAAGTTAGCTTCTGCAGATCATCGTTCTGTCACTTTTAACCTTTTTTTTCCTGAAGAATCAAAGTAGGCACATTTGGACTTTCCTTCCTCTCAAATCTTTACGTTAAACAGCTTTTGAGCCAAGTTTAAGTATTCTGTCATCTTTGCTTTTGGGGAGATGTTGTAGAGCGGCATATGGAAATTAGATGGTGTAGAACTCATTATATTCCTATATAATTTGATAGAACCACTTACAGTCAGACCTTGATCTTATTTTGGGCCTCTTCATTACTTTCCAGAGATGAAAGATTCCCCTCCCTTCCTCTGTGCCTCTCCTTTTAATCCTACCTTACCCTTGGCACCATTAAAGCAACAGAACATCATTTCAAATGCACTATATCGTTTAATCTTTTCCAACTCTGAAGAACATGATGTTCGATCTATTTATAGAACAATGCACAGAATATGGAGTTTAATGGATCTCGGCTTCTCCGCCAGTCACAGATCTCCTGCCTGGTGGAACACACAACTTTGAAAAAGGTGTCGTAATATGCAAAACTTGAGGAGAGAAATGCAGGGGGGTCAGGAAACCCCAGGGGCACCGAGGCGGGTCCCCTCCTGTTGCAAACTTCCCTTCGTATGTTTTCCTTTTGAACTTAACAAGCTCTGGCTTAAACTCCGTGAAGCTCTTGCTCCTACTGGGTATTTATTTGTGAACTTCTATTTAGGTTTCTCCTGATTTCCAGCCTGTATTTGTTGCCGCTTTTTCTCAGTTGCCGTTGTATTGACATCATCTTTTCACACAGACCTTTCCCTTTCTGGTGTTTGCTGCATTCTTCAGGAAACAATAGAACAAACTTCACTTCTTGTACACTGTGACAATTCTCACTCTATTCCTTTGCTTGACATTTAAGTGTAACCTTTTTTTGGAGGCTGTTTTGTATTTTTATCCTCTATAGATGCCCTACTTGTTTCTAGTGCCTTTCTTTCAGTTCTCCATCTACCCATCCACCCAGTAAAGGTTACAGACCTTGATCTCTATAAGAACTGACCTTATGGACAGTTTTCTCTTGATTGGAGTATGTCATACACCATTACTGCATCTTGCTGAAACGCAAAGCTTCCTCTATGCTGAGGTTCCTGAACTATGGGTCCAGCTGCCTGACAGCGCTCGCTCTTGGCACTTCTTTGCTTTGTCTCTTGAAATAATAATAATAAAAAAAATCCCTACTTTTTTTTTTTTATATTCTTCGTGCTGTAATAGAGTTTAGAGCTTGGGTCAAAACTGCCCCAGGAATGTGTCAAAGAGGTGCCACAGCAGTTGTAGTGGGAATCTGGTAGAGTTTGTTAGAGTTAGAAGTGAAGTATTATAGTGTAAATTAGGGTGTCAGAATTTGTCTAGAAATGTATTACTTATTAAGCATCTTCTCAAGACAAGATCCTCATGTTTTACTGCATTATTAATAGAGAAGCTGCTGTTCTCTGTTATAAAATACAGTTCTGTGTTTCACTGGAAGCCAAGTGTGATGAGCATCTGTCTGCCTGTGATTTATCTGCCTGTCTGTGCTTCCAGATCTCACTTTTATAACATCTTTCACACAGCTCACACCCCTAATTAATAGCTATGAAGTATTCAGGGGATGGAGAAATTAACAGAATTTGATCTAGTGTCACATGCCAACTTACCAGACCTGATATATGAACGCTAATTAATGGTGTGGAGGCCTGTGGTTAGTGCAGAAAAGGAAGGTAATTGCTTCACGTCGTGCTGCTCACACCTTCCCCTGGAAGATGGTGAAAACGGGGGGCACAGGAATGGGGGTGATGACCACAACACTTCTGAATGAAACTCAAGAAAATAATAAGCACATTTGTAAAACTCTTGCCTTTAATTCTTCCCCGTGCAATGGAGCCCAAGGGGAAGAGATGATGGCAGGGCTGTGTCCCAGCTCCCTGGCAGTTGGAGCATGTTGTCTCTGAGGGGCAGGGACCCAGAAGGAACGGGGTTAAGCAGGAGTGTGGGAGCTGTGCTCCATCCCCCCTCCCTGTGCTACGAGCTTTCAGCAGTAACTGAGAGGTGTTGCTGGCAAACAAAAATTGCTCGCAAGTCATCAGATGCCAGTGGAGTTGTTGTGCGGTGCAATTAGCTTTCTTAATGAAGCTTCCCCTAGTTGTTCCTCTTCTTCCTGGGGTCTCTGTGGATGAATCTCTTGCATTAGGCTTCTGGGGGAAAAAATCCACCATGAGCCCATCCCCTGGTCCTATTTGATAAGTGGAGACTCTTAGCAGAGTGTGTGCTGCGGCTCACGTCCCCGGGCTGGCATCCTCGCCGGGCTGGCTGCCTGCCGTGCCCTGGCAGATGCGGAGGAGCAGCCCGTGTGTGCCCTCCTGGGGCTGGAGCATCCCTCTCCCTCCCCAGAAACCTGCCCAGTCGTCATGGCTACACGCTGTTCCAGCCCTGCTTCGGCATCCCAGCATCGCTGCACATCCTGCTAGAATGGCTCCTAATTGTCCTGGCTCAGTCGCTAACGAAGCTGGTGCTTCGTGTGTGCACGGAAATGCACTGGTGCCCGGGTACCGGCGCTTGGGGACAGAGTGTGGAACTGCTCTCTGTATTTGTGTGGAGCTGATGCCGAGCTGGGTCTCGCTGCCCACTCTGCCACCGGCAGCGGTGCCTGGAGTTACCGACTGGTGGCAAACAGGAGAGGCACAAAGGGGAGGAATGAGGAACCATTTCCTATAGAGCAATTTCTCTGCTGGATTGAACTGCTTTTTCTTCCTGCACGGCGCTCCCAGGAAGGCTGTGATTTCCCCATACAAATACTTTGTTAGAAAATTATCTGTACGTTTTATGTGTGCTCTGGATTCCCTTGCCTGCTGGTGACCCGTTCTCTGCCAGTGTCCCCCGTTCCCCGCGGGTCGGGGTCGGGGAGGAATCGCTGCCGTTCCCGCTGGTGAGCCAGCAGGAGCTGCTCCTGCAAAGCTCAGACAGGTGAATTCAAAATCCTGGGTCTGAATGCTGTTAACATAACATGGTCTGGCTTTATAACCGTGTATAACGAACTAACTCCGCAAGAATCCACTGAGCCAGAAAAGGAAGTGGATTTATCCCAGTTTCATGCATGAAAAACCCACAGAGAGGGAAGCACGGAAGGGGGGTGATGCTGCAGCATGGGGGTTTGTCAAAACAGTGAGACTGGCTGTAGTGGGGAGGCAGAAGGGACAGCAGGCTCCTGCTCGTGCCTGGAGAGGACCGGCCTGGTGCTGGTTTAGCACCTGATGTGCTGCTGAAGCTATCAGCAGTTCCTGTTGGATGGGATTTTCATGACCTTCAAACAACAAAGGCTTGTTCTGAGTCACACTTTGCCGACCAGTGCTGCTAGGTGGAGTGGGAGGAGTGGAGCAATGAGATCTGAGGACTCCTCGACTGGGCTGGGAGACACCTGGCAGTGTGTAAGCAGGGGGACTGCAATGGCCCCCGAGGGATGTGCAGAGCGCTCCTGTCCCTCTGACGAGGGGTCAGAGGGCTCGGGGACCTCTATTGCCATCCTAGCACCATGTCTGTCAGCGGAAAAATGTTGTTCTTTGCCTGCTTATCACTGTCAGGGTAAAAATTAGTAGCCGCAATAAACTTTACTACCATTTACACCCACTTCTGGTTATCTTTCTCCTGACCCAGTGGATATTTCCACTTCTGTTAATCTAGATGTTACCGGGTATCGCAGCTGGCGCGGGGCTGTTCGAGCTGTATTTGGGACGTGGGCTGGGAGCTGAACTGCACCCCCTCTGCTCCCTCCTGTGCTAGTGGTAAAATAACTACTCAATGAAGGCCACAGTGAAGAATCTGATCCCTGGGACCCAGTTTCAAAACAGGACTGGGTTTCCCAAGGGTTTTTGGCTGAATCTTTTGTGTGCAGGTCTCCTTGACCAGGCGATTGCAGCCGGCATTTATTTAGAAACCTGGGATGAAGTGGGCAACATCAGCCTTTACAAATCCTCCCGACTGCGCTGCATCGGGGGGCCATCGGGAGGAGGAGGAGGTGCCACACGTGGCCCAGGCTCCCACGGGAAAGGGGATGTGGCGATGGCCAAGGAGAGACCCCGAGGATGGATCAGCCAGGTTCTTAGGTGCTGGAGGCTGTTTCCTGGTTACGACTGAGACATGACGTGAAAGGGCCTCATGGCATGAAACAAATGTCTAGTGGATTCTGAATACGTATCCCAGATTCTTTCATCTGGGCATTGGGCCACTATTGACAACGGGCTTTGTATCCAGAGGTACGGGCTTGCTTTGGAGGCTGGACCTCAGCTCTCGCTCGCTCATTCCCATCCTTCCTTTCAGGGAAACATCTAATTGTCTTAGGAGATTTGGGACCCAGGGCACTGGAACTAGCTGAACTGGTGGGAACGCCATTTAGCTTTCCTGGACTATGGGAAAGAAAAGAGGAAGGATTCTTGGTTGGTTTATTTCTTTGGGTTTTTCCCCTTGATCTCTGAGGGGAAAGTGACAAACACCAAACAGGAGACAGGAGAGACAGAAGTACCTACCCTAGCGAAAATGAAATCTCCTCTTAAAAAAACCCTGAAAATAATAAAAAACCTTTCCCTCCCCCCCATCAAAAACTGTTAAATATCTACAACAACAAAAACATATTCCACACAGATTCATTGTGGTTGAAAAAAACCATGTTTTCTAAATGTCAGCCAGCTCCAGTTTTAACCTTATTGTTTCTCTCTCTCCTGAAGTTCCCAACCCCATCCCCTGCTGGGAACTGAGTCATGTTGTGTGGCTGAGCTCTCCTCAGACAGCTCACAGCTCTGCTCCGCTCGCTTTTTCTGGCCGTTCTGTTCCACACGCTGAAGTTCACTAACCCACCTCCAAAATTTAGGGTGTCAGCTGAAAAACAGAACATTTCAAAGCTGACTCCCCTGCTCTGTAGCAAATCAATTATTATAATGGCCTCGTTATTGACAGGTGTGTGGGCTGTCTTTCTCATGGGCGCGATGCTGATGTAAATCTAGTATTAAGCATTCCTTTCATCACCGTCTCCCCTCTCCATCCACCCTGCTGCCTGCACTCCTGTTTTCCCTGCCCCGGGAGTGACGGCTGGGTCTGGAACAGGCTGTTTCTAACATGCCTCTAACGGAACAATCAGAAAGATGTTTTGTCCTTACCCTTCCTTCCTTTTGGCTTAAGCCCCCTTTAAGCATCTCCATAGTTACCTCTCCCTCAGCCGGTGGAGTCGTCGCTGCCTGTGTGCAGCCATCTCTGGAGCAGCTCTCGCTCTGCAATGAGCTTCCTCCACCTAATTCCTCTCATCCACTTCCATCTGAAAAGACACAGCTTCTCCCTTGCCCCTTCCTTCCTTTCTCCTGCTGATGACGGCTCGGTGCTTTAATTCATCCACCAGGCAATGTGTCCACTCTTGCTTCACCTCAGCTGTTCCATCTACTCCTTGGAAGCCTGCGTTGGTTTTCAGTTCTATATTGCAGTTTTACCTGAGAGTGGCTCTGCAAAATGATTTTTTTTTTTTTTTTTTATTTTTTTTTGTCCTGGATAGTCCTTTCCCTGCCCAAATCTGGGTGTTTGGTTCTTTCCTGGAAACTTATGGCCTAGAGGATGAAATGAGAAGCGTATTTCAAGGCTTTGGCAGGACATTGCTTGTTCTCAGAGTGTCAGAAGCCACCAGATCATAAATGAACTGAATTGCACAGACTAAGAAGCTGTAGTTCTCAAAAGCTTATTTACTGCAGCCCTGAAAGCAGGCACTGTGATTACTGGAGTTTTGTATTTGTGGGCGACAGTTCCAGTTTAGCCCCTGAGAAATGCACCACTAAAACCACCCTAATCCCTCTGGGATTATCAGCCATTTCACTATCCTGGCTCATTTAGCAAATCTAACCATTAAACAACAAATGCACTTTAAACAGGGGGATTTTTCATAACGTCTGAGCATTTACACTTTTCATTGTGGGAGCGGCCCCTTTCTGAACAGCTGTTTTCTCCCAAACGGAGCGGATCTACAGCACCTCAGTCGGTGAAGGAATAGCCCAGAGGGGGCTGCTCTAGAGACCGCGTTGCTTTAGGCTGGTCTTGCCATTCCCAAACTTCTCAGCTGCTGCTCTACTTCCATGTGCCTTCTGAGGCTGGCCAAAGCTGCTGTAAGTGTGCCTTTGAGGACTTCAGCATGTCCATCTGCACGTGTGTCGGGGTGCAGGGACCTGGGGTAACAGCCAGAGCCTTGCCCTGGGAGGCTCAATGCCCTTGTTCCAGCATATTTTTCTGTTTTAACTGTTTTTTTTTCTTACTGAAAAGCCGTTAGTGCACATTGCCATTTGCCAGTCACTGGCCCACCCAAGCAACCTCCCGTTTCTGAGGGCTCCTGTGCACTTTATTGCCAGCTCCTGTTTCCCAAGGGCGCGGGGCACTGGGGACAATGGGCTGGTGCTGCTGTAATTAGCCGGACGGTATTGGAGCGGTTTGGGGAGACATCAAAGGCATCTCTAGCTGTCCTTTCTGAAGCATCATTCCAGGAACAAAAATAACAACAGATTAAGGTAACTTTGCTCTTAGCACAATTTTCCCAGCTGAGGGGCTCGAGTTGGTGATTTTAACGCTGGATAAAACCAAATGTCAATCGACCTGGGAGACTAAGGACCAACAAAGGCTCCCATGACACTTTGAGAAACATCTTTCTAGAAGTATTTTAGCTAAGAGATCTAGTGTTTTCTTCTTCTTCCCTCCATTTTGTTTGTGCAAAGATAGGGCCTGGGATTTGGTGTTGGTTCTTACAGGCGTGGGGATGACCCTGTCTGCCAACCGCTAGAGCTGACACACGAAGGCTCATTCTCGTGGGATGTCTGGCCAGTCTGAGTGCAGAGGGGGCTGCAGCGTTCCTGCAGGCCCATCTGGGGTCTCTGAAAGGCCCCATCTATTCTCTCCCCCACCCTGTTCTCTGGTGGCCTTTCAGCCGAGCGTTTCTCTCCTGCCCTGGAGGGGCTGGGGCTGGGGCTGTGCACACACAGTCTCTGGCTTCCAAACACCAAATTGTTTTACTTTTTCTACTGCTGCTGAGGGAGCAGCACTTCAGTAGCTGCCTCTGCTTTCTCTTTCCAGGGTTGGGAAGTGGGAGGTGTGGTCCTCAAAGCAGCACCAGATCCCTTCACGCTGCATCTCTGCTGCCAACCGAGCACAGCGAGAGAGGGGCCCCGGCGTTACCCAAATTACAAAGTCATTCTATTGTCAAGCCTTTTAAGAGTAATTCTCTTTTAAAACCAAAGGCTGTGACATTCACTAAGGAACAGCATCATTTCAAAGTCAGGAAGGTCTATTCTTAGCACATCAGTCAAAAAGGGGGGAAAAAAAAAGTCTTTGAAAAAAAAGCCCAACAATTTTACCAAAATGAACCTTGTCAGAAATGATCAATTCATCTTCCATTCAGATTGACCTGGTCCTCGCTGCATGCCAGAGGACAAAATCTGGTGACACAGCACAATAAATTAAGATTGCCAGGTCTCCATGTAATTAATTCTCTCACAGTGCAGGTTTGGCAAAGAATAATTTATCTTCAAGGTGATTAAACCACTGGTGGTTTGGGTTTGGTGTTATTCTTTCCTTTTTAAGGAACATTTCTCTTCAGTCAGTTGAAGAATAGATGCTGATGAGTAACAGCCACCCCCCAGTATTTTATTCTTGCTATTTAAATACCTCTTCCCGCTAGACCAGTGCCTCCTCAGCCGGCAAGAGATGGAGATGGAGCACATCATGGCCCAGAGGGACATCAGGGCTCTCCTGTGTTTTCCTGCTTTCTGGAATGTGGCCCCTGGGAAATCCCCACTGCACCAGAGAGCCCAGGTCTGCCCTGAACTTCGAATCTGGTGACATCACAGGCAGCCAATTAGACTTTTGTCTTTGTTATTTCTCATTGGAAAACCTCAGAGTTCATAAAGAAATGAATATGGTCTATAACCTGATCTTGAAACCTATTTGTGCATTTTAAAAGTTACAGTTCTTGGACTAAAAAAACCTTTAAAGCATTTATACTAATACATACCCTACAAATTATTTACTTTTTTAATGAAAAGGGAAAAATAATTAATTTAGCACTAGCAGTAACACTAGAACTTTAGGAAAGATGTCTGTGTTAGTTCTTCAAAGCTGACTCTTCTAAACTCTGCTTATAAGCACCTTCTCCTGGTGGGCTCTTCATGGTCAAGGGCTGAGAGAATGCAAAGAGCTTTTTCCAACCATCTTCCAAAGGCCTCGGGAATGTCTTTGTGTCTTTAGATGGGGACAGAGTTTCAGCTGTTACTAAAGCTCTCCTGTTCCTGAAGCAGGAATTCAGTTTGCTGGGGGATGGTGCTGGAACAAGTGTGATACCAGAGCAGGTTCCCAGTGTCCCCGTGTTCGTCCTGACCATCTCCAGAGAGACTGACATTAATGTGCTTCTCTCTCTTTCGCTCTCGTTAGTATTCATGTGGTGATGATCATGTGAGAATTACTCACACTTCTGACTTGAGAACTTTCTTAGCCCAGAAATTCATCCAATATCAAGGGAATTAGAAATTCAAATGGGGGGAAATTATACACCCCGTGTGTCAATACAGCAAACCTTCTAAAAGCTGCAGTCAATCACCTCGGCATGGAAGGTGCTGGCACGTTGCTGTGTCACCAGGCGGATCCTGCTCCACCAAATAAAGGTGGATCGGGATGACCCTTCAGCGTGTGCTGCCCGAGAGGATGGTCTCCTCCGACAGCACAGACCTGCTGTCGCTTCTGGAGCTCCTTTGGGTTGTGATCCTTGTGCTGTGATGTTGTGATGGTTGTGCACAAATCCCGTGTCTTTGTCCTGCCCGTTTGTTTGCTGCCCGGGCCCTGCTGTGAAGCAGGTTCTGTCTCTCCCCACGTTTATGTGCCGTTTCAGTAGAATAAGAGCTTTCTCTCAAACTCTGCTGTTACTTCTCTCCCTGTTCTGTTGCTCCCTGTCCCCTTAGACCTCTCCGTGGGTCTCCAGCCCTTCCCTGCGCTGACACCCGCCGTGTCCCTGCTCCCGGGTGATGCCAGATTCCCCATCCCTGGGCGCAGCCTTGCATTAGGCAACTCGCTCTACAAATCATTTATATTGATTAAATGAATTAATGGTCCGTACTGGTTTCCCACTCTGGTTGCTGACTGACCAGTGTGTGGGTACTGAGTGGACTTCTGTTATGGTATCTCTAGGGTTTTTTTTATAATCTGTATTATGTTGTGTGACTAATCCGATAACTCCCTCAAAAACACCTCCCAAAATGACTGCAGTTTGTTTCACACGTACAATGGCAGAGCTAATGCAGGTGTGTGTAAAACCCAGCGGTGACTCACGGAGGCTGCAGCTCATCCCCCCCGACTCTCTGCTGCTCGCCTTATGTGTTTTGGCTGCCAAATCTTGTGGTTTTGTAGGTCTTGTATCTCGGTGCTCTGCTGTCAGCTCCCTGAGATGCAAGGAGGAGGCACGGCCCAGATGCTCGCCTGAAGCAGAAATAGCACATCTTGCTACTACTGTTTTCCATCCCCTGAGTTTTGAATTTCTGGCAGAGAGCATTCCACAAGGAGGAAAAAAAACCTCAGACCTTTAGTTTGCTGTAGTTGTAAAAACCTGATTCTGGCTTTGGGGTAATTTAGCAGAGGGAAATGGAGATATAATAAATGCGTTGTACTTTCCCTGTGAATCAGTAAGCTTATGCTGGCAAAAACCATTCAGATTTTGGAATATTCAATAGTCCCTGACATTTCCAGGGGTTTTTGTGTATTCCCAGTCTGTGTTACCCCCTCAAACTGCAGACTGTGTGTGCTCTGAGTCCAGGTTTCTGGATGGGTGTTTTCAAAAGCAGAGAGACAGCAGGAACCAAGCAGCCAGAAGGATAAACAGCTCCTGTTAATGATTTAAGGGTTTATGAGTTTATGTGTATGTTTAATTTGGTCTGGTCTGTAGCAAAGGTGAGCAACAAGAGCCCCACTGCTCCTGGTCTTTAGGGTGCTGGGTACCCGGGGTGTGCGGTGAAGGAGCAGGTCCCTGCAGGTGTGGGTGCTCCTGGCTGTGTGTGATGGGCAGAGGGCAATGCTCAGGATTGTCACCAGTGTCTCTCCAGCCCCCTGGTGACAAAAGGGCTGCAGTTGTGGTGGCGGCGTGGGGCGGCTTACCTTCTGTGCTCTCCGCTTGTCGGCTCGCTGGTTCTGGTGGTAAATCCGGCTGAAGTTGGAAACGATGACTGGGACGGGCAGAGCGATGACCAGCACCCCGCTCAGGGAGCAGATGGAGCCAAATATCTTCCCAGCGATTGTCTTGGGCACCATGTCACCATAACTGGAGGGGGAAAGAAGAAAAAAAAAAAAAAGGGAAGTCCCTGCTTCAGAGAAGTGCAATGGCACCAAAAGGCTGTCTGGGTTCCTGCAGCAGCGCTAGTGTCCAGGTCAGACACTGGAAACCCACCCCGAGTGCAGAGGTTCATGTGGTGCTGCCACCCTGGAGATGAGGATTTACACCACGCTTTGGGAATGAATTAACCTAAACCACAGAAAGGCGCTTCTGTTGCAGAATGGATGTGCTGGTTCAGGAGGCTGCTGGGTCCATCAAACTCACACCCTGGCTGGGTTGGAACCCACCGCCCCTCTCTGTGCAGCTGAGCTCTGAAAATCCCAAAACTCTCCATCTGCAGGTTCGTGCGTGTTCATTCCCTTGTATCAGGTGCAAATGAGTACAGATTTACACTTCCATTTCAAAACCCGCAGCAGTTTCCTTCCCATCTCTGTACCCCAGAAATTTGGTGTTCGTTCAAAGCCTGGATTCAGTAAATTCTCAATAATATGGGGGACAGCTGAAAAATATTTTGACAAACCTCTATGCTGGGTATATTTCTTTGGTATTTTCAGGTTTTTGGTCTGGTTTTCCTTTTTTTGGTATAAATGCTTCAAGCTTCACTAACTAAGGCTTAATTATCCCAAGCAGAGGCCTTCTCCTGCCTTCACCTGCAGTAAAGCCCTTCATTTGAGCATACCTCAAATCAATAAAATGTTATTTATGTCTATTAACTTTTTAGCTGCTTCTTTATGCAAAGAGAGTTTGGGGGTTGGAATTAGATGATGTCTAAGGTCCCTTCCAACCCAAACCATTGTGTGGTTCCTCTTACAAAGGGTCAAGCTCTTCTGCTTTATTTAACACTGTTCTAAAAAAAAAAAATATCTTTCTTACTTTTCTCCTGCTTCCCCTTAACAGAATAAGGCTGGAAATTAATCATGTGCCTCAAACATGATCTCAGTGACCCAGAGCACTGAGAGAAAGCCCCTCTGTGCATTTGTAGAAGGTATAATAATAAGTGTCTGGCTCACAGTCTGTCTTGTAGGGTTTTGTTCTTACACGCAGACTGAGAGTTACCTCATTACTTGGGACTTCAGAGAAGGGTCTCTAAAAGGCCATCAGGACAGCGCGGAGTGTCCTGGAGGGCTCTGCTGGGGAGATGTAGAGCTTCATTTGCAAAACTAGGATGAGAGATACTGCCACGAGAGAATGTGCCCTGGCTGGAGCAGGCTGCAGGAAGGCAACCTAAAACTTGTGCTTAATGCTGACTCCTGGATCTAGCACAGTTATCTGTGGAGAGAATGCAGTGGATTTGTCCATCTGGGTTCGCAGGGCACGTGGTGCACCCATGGCCGCGTTCTCTGTGTTCAGGGATACTCGTGGTCAGAAATCGGTGTAAAACCCAGCTGTGCTTCAGCAGGGCTTGATCTAGATCCCCTTGCCCTTAACGAGAAGCCTCCAATTGATTTTGACTGTGATGGGGTTTGCAAGGAACCTATAAAGTTGCAATTGTTCTAATCCTCTATTGACATCTGCAGCTAATGCAATATTAATTGCTGGAGTGAGTATTTTTTTTTTTCCTGATGGTACCACAAGGTACTAATGGCCACATGGCATATTTATAACAGATACAGTGCCAAAAAATCTCCAATATTGGATTTCAGGTAGTACTAATTGGGCATTTTAAACCCAAAACTTCTTTTCCTCGGACTGGAATGAGAGAACTCAACTTTCCCATTAATTTATTTAGTAAAAGGCAACTTGTCCCCTAAAAATGTCTTCCACAGAAAGTGCGTTGTAAGTAATTCATCAATAATCTCATTAGAGCATCAAGAAGATAGAAGAGGTAGGTAATGATTAACATTCAGAGGCTCTAGTGGGATGTTTGAGCCTGTAATAAAACAACGGGAGGCTGCAAATTTGGTAGACTTTAAATGTGACCTCCAGTAAATAATTTCAGCTTTCTGTGCCTCGGTTCCTGGGGTAGGAAATAGCATTTGGTTACTGACTCTTTGCCTCCTTGGTTAAGCAGGACCCGGGCTCTTCAGAGGAGGAGCTGCCCCGTGTTCTGACCGTACCCAACACCCAGCAGTGACCCCAAGAGCTGCCACATCACAAACACTAGAAATGCTGGTGGTTGTCCAGAATCCGGAGTGAAGGCAGCCTGTGTGGGGAGAAGGGCTTGGTGTTGGCTGGGTTACGTGTGGGACGTGCCCAGGGAGAAACAGCTTTTTTTGTTTATTTTGCCAGGAATCCAGTTAAATGGCAGCAGATTCAGCCAGTTTTTGGCTGCTGAATTCCTTGCTCTGCTCCCTGGCCGTGCTGGTGGGACATGCTGGAGCCCAGCACTGGGCAGGGGAAGGGGGGTGAGCTCTGGAGGAGCTGCCCCAGTCCCCCTGTGCTCCGGGCACCCACAGCCCTGCTGGAGCCTCTGCACCTCCGTCCCATGGGGCAAATGATGTAGCTTCGGTTTGGCCCCTTTTCTTCTCCTGGTGTCCCCCCCAGAGCCCCGTTTCCTACCAAGGAAACACGGACCAGAGACTCCTCCTTGCTCTACATGTAACGTGACCTTCGAGTAAAGCCTTAAACAGACAAGCCAGGAAAAAACCAATCAAAATAGGAAATTACTTTTAAGTGGTCACTCTCCAGCCTGGAAAAGACTGTGAATGCACAATTTCAACATCTATATATATATATATTTTTTTTTTGTCCTCTGTGTTCTTTGGCTATAAAAAGGGGGGGTCATATGTCACTCACCCTAATTAGCAGCTATTAGCCCTGACAGCATAATGCGCTGTTGTTTTTCTCTCTGTCAGTACAGAAAGTGTTATCAAATAGAGGTCACTGCTTCCGAGTCCTGGGTTTAGTGGCAGAGGAGTCTGGACACTGCTCTGCTCCCCAGCTGGAGACAGCAATAAATAAGGTGCTGAACAGCTCATCAAATGACTCGCTCTAAAAATAGACTCTCAGCAGCATCTCTGATGCTCCCGTCTCTCCGTGCAACACTCCCAGCCCTACAAACGGGGAATTGGACTCAAAAAGCTGGAAAGCCTTATGGTGTAGGGACATCAGAAGGTGCTACAGCAATGCCACCTCTGTGGGGACGACGGAACAGCTTTCCGGAGGATGCTCTTTTCCAGCTGCCTCTTTATGTGCCAACTTTCCGGCCGGTGTAAGGGATGCCCCTGGGGAGGGGTTCATGGTTCATGAATTATTGTTTTTGTGTAGCTGCTGTCTCTCCAGACGCAGAGGAGATAAGCACAACTGAAAACTGATAAACCTGTATCCCCATGCCTTCCTGCCTCCCAGTAAAAGACCTGGCTTTGGGCAGAGCGTGAGGTCCATCACTGCTCCTCTGGGCTGGGGGAGGGAGGGCAGGGAGTGTGGGGGGGGAGCATCCTGGGGTGCTCTCCTGTGCCCCTGGGTGACATGGTGTAGGTGGCAGAGGCAGGGTGAGACCATGGCAGAGCTGACCCTGGGGTGGAGCGGTCGGAGGAGCACTGTCACCGCCTTTAAGCGGTGAAGGGACATTTCCTGCCCAGTGGTGCAAAACCGTGTGGTTTTCACACACAGCCTGTGAGAGCTGAAATATCTTACAGGATGCAGAGAGAAACAGGGCTGCTTCCAGTGATTCAGTATTTCTGCCTCGCTGGCATTAACAGCTTTCTGAGAGCTGCTTTATCTCTCTAACCTTTTGCCCAGCACAGTAGAGTCAAAAGAAGATTTCACTCCAGCCTGTAAGCTTCTGCTCTTAGGACAATAAGGACAGAATAATAACATTATGTACTGTACAATAGAATATGATTTTGAAAGCCTTTTGCATGAAAGAGACAGAATAAAGCATGGAATTAGCATGTAGCTTTCCAGGTGCAAGAGATCCTTCTCTATGCAGTGAGTAAATGACTGTGCAATGTTCTGATTTGCATAAAGGAGGAAAAAAAAAACCTGTCTAAAATCCAGCTAGAATGTTTCAGTTGCTTTGTGAGGCTGAGTATGTTGCATTTGACAGCTCAGAGGAGCTCATGTCCCTCCGTTTAATAGGTACAAGTCCAATGCAATCATGGTAATGCTGCTCTGAACCCCCAGTGAAATAATGATCGTGTCACTTCCAATGATACAAGGAAAACAAAAGCAAATATTACTCATTCCTTCCTTAGTTTTGCACATGACAAATGAAGAGGGAATTAACAACCCTGGTACGGGGGCTGGGGATAGTTAGATCTTTTGTTTAGGGTTTAATTCCCGATTCCTCTGGTGCATCAGCTGTTCCACCCCCCCATCATTGCTGGAATTACCCACCAACGCCCGCAGCTCTCGGAGCCGCCTGGGCTTTGTCCTGCCACACGTTCATACCCCCGGGTCAGCAAAGGTGCTGCCAGCCTGTTCAGCAGAGGCTCACGGACCATCACATGTGATTTATTAAATCCCTGTGTGCGGGGACGGTGGGAGGGAGGGGACTCTGGGGACAGGGGTACCCTCTGATGGACTGAGATATGACTCCGAACCCCTGGTGGAGCGAGCGCTCCTCAGGTCTGAAATCTCCTGATTTGGGCTTGTTTTATGTTTGAAAACAGAAGGGGAGTTTTCTGAAAAGTGTTTTGCAGACACAGACTCGGTAATCTGTGTCCGCAAGGACAGCCTGGTTGGCTATGTCAGCTCCTGAAATTCCCAAATCCCAGCAGGAATGGGGTGCACCGATGGGCTCCTGAGGAACCTGGCACCCGAGGGGGCTGGTGGTGCCTCGGGGAAGAGCGGGCTGTAAAGAGAGTCCCTAAACCGGCTGTCAAACGAGAGGCTTGAAGAGCAAATCAGCTGTGTCCGGGGAAGCACGGAGCCTATTTCATGCTAGGGTTCTTTTACAATAAGTATCCTTTGCTGCCTTGTTTTGAGCCGGGCAGCTCCCCGGCTGGGTATTCGACTTCTGCAGTGTCTGCCTTGGTTTTGCACTACTGTTCTGTTTTTCCCTGGCATATTTTATCTGTTAATGTTTTTGTGGATGCTCTCATCCTCCCTGGACGTTCTGCTGGAATGACATCCCTCAGCCGAGCTGCGGGGGCCGATGCTGTGGATGCCCATCAGTGTGAGCAGCAGCACCTGATCCTCAGTGCTCGGGCTGGGACTGAGTTCTGGTGAAGCCGTGGTCAGCAGTTACTTGGTAGGGATGTTCCAGGTGATGTTGCCTTTTGATTTTGTTCCGGTTTATAAATTCCTATTCGTTACTGAGTTTTGTGTAACGAAAAGACCAAGAGATGTATCTGAAATCCTGAGAAAAGGTCTGATGCTGCTAGGCCCTTCTCCTGCTGGCAGAAGAGAACGTGTGATGAAATGGGCAGGTGGGACACTTCAAACCAAGAGGGGGGTGTGTGGTGCCAGAAGGTACCTCCGTGGAACTTGCTGTTTTCAGATACTGGGGGGGATTTGCTAGAGATTCACGAGAGGACTGGTCAGCTGTTGTCTTATCTCCTGGGTTGAAAAAGGGTCCCTGAGGAGATGCAAGTTCTGTGGCTGCTCTAACAGTGAGAATTAGAGAGAGGCGGGTTATCCCCTAATGACTTGCCTGGAGGGTGCCTCTGGGTACCCCATATTGACCCTCCCCAAAGCCAAATTAGGGGATTAGATGGACTTGGGGTCAGTCGTGGCTCACTCCTGTACTAGGACATGAAAGGTGACCTAGCAGAAGGTCTCAGAGCAACTGGTAGCATAAATGTTCTTTACAACAACAGCAGGTGCTGCCCAAAGGAACGGGAATGTTTGTGTAGACTCGGGAATAAACTGAGTAGGTTATTTAGTACAGCGAGGGTTGAGAATACTTAATATATGCACACACTGGTTCCATTTATTCTTCCTGGCTTGGATCAACTTCTCAGCCCGTAGGCAGTTAAAACAGATGGTCTGAATTTGGGTAACATTCAGACCTTGAGTTGAAGCTAAAAATGGAATTTCATTGGCAAAGAAAGTAGGTCAGAAAGCTAAAGCCCCTAGTCCTAAAATGATGAAAGGCTTCTAATCAAGGGTTCTCTATTACCATTCATTAAAAGGAGCAGGGGAAGAAATATTATTAGAGACCTTTGAGAAAGGTGTTCTCACTCCCTTTGTAATCCTTTCCTTCCCGCGCTGTCAGACCCGTCCGGGTGGGAGATGGGGCCGGCAGGAGCATCGCGTCCCGCTCCCGGGGGCTGGACGGAGCCGCCGCGGGGCGGGAACGGATTTATTCAGGGGAACATGAGCATCTTTATCTCCTGCTTCAGTCAGAGGAGAGAGAGACAGAGCCTGTCTGCATATCCTCTATTAATACCCTTCACACGAGTCAGCCTGTCCCCACTAACGCTGTCACCCACCTGCCTCAGGTTCTGTCACTTCATCGCCTCTGCTAATTGTGACTTGCACCACTGCTGAGACCTCCAGTCAGTCATTTCTCTGCTCTTCATCATTTCGAGGTGTGTCACCTGCTAGAAACCTTTCTTCCTCGTACCCGGCAGGGATTATTCAAAGCAAATGGGGAACCTGTACCAGTTAACCCAGTGGTCCCAGTTCAGCACGCTGTTTCAGCCCTTGCTTAATATTAAGTATGTACTTAATCGCTGTTTATTGAAAAGGTGATGATATGCTTGTTCAAATACTATTTTTTTTGAACTGGTGCTAAGATGAATGTCTGTTCTCTGCTTTTGACCAGCCCAAGCTGATTCACTGTCGTTGCTCCTCTCCTCGTCCCCTCAAACTACTGCTAGGAATTACATTTCTCTGGATGGACAATTGCATCTGGGCTCTGCCAGCAAATGCGTTTTTAGAGATAGTGCTGGAGCTCTGTTTGCTGTCCCTCACTGGGGGCTGGGACAATCTGCCCTGGTCTCGGCTCCCCCTGTCACAGCGGCAGGAGACACAAGTAGGGATGGAAATTCGGACCATGCTGTTGGTCTGTACAACTCAAAAATGGCGTGGGGGGTAATTATCCCCTGCTTAACAGGAATAGCAGCTTACTATGTCGTACGCATCTCACTAAAGAGAAATAGCTGCTTTCTTTGCTTCATGATACCTCAGGTTTCTCCATGACCACTTAATAAAGCGTTAACTACTTTTTCACAAAAAAGGGAAACTTAAACTGCTGATTTAAGAGCTACTCAGAGAAAAAGCAGAATTGACTTCAGTGTAGACTCGATCCAAGAAAAGCTGAATTTCACTTTGCAGAAAATACCTCATCTTAACCTCCACACCTTACTGTGTTTCATTCCCAGTGTTTATTCATTCAGCTTTTCAGAGGAAGCTCTATTCATTTTAGTTCTTGCAAAGCTGATATATCCAGCAAAAAGTGATCTCTGTTTTCTCCTGCTTCATGCCTCACCAGGCAGCTCTGCTGTCAGCTGAGTTTTAAGTCCTCAAATCTCAGTTTCGGTAGTGATAGAAATCCAAGAAAGCTTTTTCTGCTACATCTTTTTTTCTTTTTTTTTCTTTTTTTCAGTTAGCCTGCTGAACTTCACAGCATTTCTGGTTAGATCTCTCTCCAATTGACAGAGTTGCTTTTGATTTGAAATTTATTGAGAAGAGTTGGCAGGAAACACCAAAACTGGTTTCTGGGCTATTTTTCTGAGCAGAAGATGACTGGGAAGAGGAAACCTTTCAAGGGACTCCAGGAGCAGCAGGGGAGGATGGTGATAATTTCATGCCATTCTGAAGTTCTCTGCGCTGGGGAATCTCAAGTGAGGAGCAGCGGCTCCGTGGCCGTGCCCCCCCAGCGATGGCACGTGGGGTCTGGTGGGGGGGGCAAGCTGCAGGGTAATAAAGAGTCCAACGAGAGAAGGGTCAGAATCTGTTTCCTACACTCGTGTTTGGAAAATTGCAAAGGTCCTTGGTTTCATGAACCAGGGAAACTCTCTTTTTCTGATTTTCTATTCTAAGCTGCAGGTTCATAGGCTCGTGGTAACGGTGGCACCAGCGACCCCGTGCAGGTCTTGGAGCAGGTCTGTTGTCAGTAGAACTGAGAAATGCGTGTACATTCACAACAAGTTAGTGTTTAGCCCTCCAGCATTACCCGTTGAGGAAAAGCTCACTGGTTTGCCACAGCAGTGGTGATTTATTGTTGCAGATGAGCAGAAAAAATCCATTTGATTCTTTCTCTTCTGCCAGCAAGCCCACCCCTTGCTGTGTGTCTCCATGTCGTGGGGGTTTTTTCCCCAT
Source organism: Gallinago undulata (assembly GCA_026546715.1). NCBI lineage: Eukaryota > Metazoa > Chordata > Aves > Charadriiformes > Scolopacidae > Gallinago > Gallinago undulata. The sequence goes on from JAOTQQ010000013.1 coordinate 6,371,487, forward strand.
GGAGGTGAAAGTAGGACGTTGTTTCTAAGGACTCCTGCTTCCTTGGTAATGGAAGCTTCTCACCCTGAACCTGACAGCAAGTTCTTCCTCAGTCAATACTTAATTTAATTTAAATTCTAATGTGGGCACTAAGATTCAAATCCATCTATAAGGATTATCCCTTGTGTTGTTGTGGGGCAGTCGCCACCCGCGGGTTCTCTTTGGCCCCGAAGCCAGAGCTGTGGCACGTGTCCCAGCGGTAACGAGGCACCTCGCTTGGCTCTTCCTGCTTATTTAATTATTTTTATTTCAATTAACCGCAGCTGCTCCCTGCGTGTGGGCCAGGGGAGGTCTGCGACATCGGTGCTGGTGCTCAGAGGTGTCTCCTCTCACAGCCTAAAGAAGTTACTGTGCACACTTACTGATTAGTTTATGATTTAGTTTTGTTATCATTTCACTAGTTACATCAGTCTTTATAATTTACGAAATGACTGGAGGTGTATTTTATCCAATAAAGGGCACATCCCAACTGAAATAAGGCCAATTTAAGTGGAACTGCAGTCCTGCAGCACCCGCTGCCGAGCGAGCGCTGTGTCTGGGGGTTTCTCATTGTCACCCAAAGCAAGATTCCTAACCTTCCTGTTTTCTAGCATCAATATTAGGAAAACGTCCTGAGTATTATTGTCCGTCTGACCATCATCTGGTTACAGGCATTGGGTGTGTTAGCAGCTGAGTGCTCCTCTTCTCAATAACGCATGCTTTTAAAAAGTGTTTGTTTTAATGGAAAATAAAATGTCCCAGATTAAGGCATTATTTATTTCTGGCCTTTTAAATTACTTCATTCATTATTAATTCAAGAAGAATCTTCATGTTACTCGGAGTGAAAACCTTATACAATTGTCTGATAGTAGAATCTTTTTTTTTTTCTAAGTACCTTAAAGCTCTCTGTAAAAGAAATCTTTCTGGAAAACATGCAGGCTGGAGAGGGCAGTCAGTGCACTGAGCAATTAGGCTTTTCACCTAATAGCAGGGTTGAAGGCTCCCTGCCCTGTCTCAAATTCTTAACTGTGGTGTCAGCTTAAATGAAATGCTGGGGTTTTGCTTTCATTTTATTCTCATCTTCTTCTTTTCTGTCTTTTTAAGCAGCTTGAGCGTCCATGCTGAGCCATGTCACATTCAAAATGCTACACATACTGTGCATTTTAATGAGCTGCTAACACTGATTATACAAAAAGCAATCTCAGAAATATTTACCGAGTCAAAAAAAAAAAAAAGCCTATGGGGAATTAATTAGTTTAAGGATTGGCTTTTTGAAAGCCTCAGATGCTGGAAAAGTTGAACTTGGAATTGGAAGCAGTTTCAAAGGAGTTGAAGTGAGCAGGAGAAAAAAGGAGCAGGTTGGAATGGAGCGTTACACATCCCAGGGATCTCTGTCTCCAGCAGAAGACGCGCTGGAAGCTCTGTCTGTGGAAAGGGTTCATCTCACCAGTTCTGTCTCCACACTCTGACAATTATGATCAAATAGTGAAGTGCTGAAGTGTGTCAGGTTTATTGGCATGAGAGACATGGCACAAGTGAAAGGTTTACCTTATGTCTAAAAACCGCTGGGAGCTGTACGTCTCGCTCTGCGCCTCATTGCCTCTATCCGGAAAATCTGAACCCTGGTAAACACAACTGCACAAATACTTTTTTGTTTTTTTTTTTTGTTTTAAATAGTGATGTCAGAAACTCAGGAGGCTGAGGGGAGACCTCGCTCTCTACAACTCCCTGAAAGGGGGGGGAGACAGGGGTCAGTCTCTTCCAAGGAACAGGCTATAGGACGAGAGGAAATGGCCTCAAGTTGTGCCAGGGGAGGCTCAGGTTGGAGATGAAGAACAATTTCTACACTGAAGGGGTTGTTAAGCTTTGGAATGAGCTGCCCAGGAGAGTGGTCGAGGCACCATCCCTGGAGGTGTTCAAAAGAGGGGTTGACATAGTGCTTGGAGACATGGGTTAGTGATGGTTTTTAGCAGAGTTGGGTTGATGGTTGGGCTGGATGATCTGAAAGGTCCCTTCCAACCCAGACAGTTCTATGATTCAAGGCAGTGGAAAGGTCCATACAAATCCCAGTTAGTTTTAGACCTATCTGATTAATGCTTCCTTTTCCTGCAGGTGCAAAATGCTGTCCTGGGTGTTTCCTAACTCTGTCCCTTTCAAGGAAAAGTGAGCTGATAACATGGCATTTGTCACCAAATAGCGACATATGCAAAGAATTAGGAATTTACTTGGCTCAGGCATACATGGTAAATGAAAGCCATCTTTGAGTGATAGGAAGAACAATGAGCACCAAAGCGATCACGTCGCAGCGAGTACTTATAAGCTCTGCAGAAGCTGTTTCCTGATGGTGAAAGGGACAAATCCTGCAATGAGGGGCTGGGGGTCGATCCGGAAATCCAGGCGTGGAGCCGGTCCGCGAAGGACGACTCGGTGCGTACAGGATATTGCTGAGATCAGAAAGGTTTGAAAGGAGCCTTCTATATTGCTCCTCAGTAAAATCACAAATAATACTGCAAGTGTTGTAGGAGGGTGTCGGGGGTGGGAAGGCAGCAGGGGTTTCTGCTCTCGCTCCCAGAGCCTGGGAGCTCCGATGCCAGGGATGCAGGGGGGATGCAGGAGGAGGGGATTTGCGGCACAGACGGCCTCAGGCTCTGCTGCCCAGCCCAGCAGAGCGGGGGGAGATGGAGACCCGTAGGTAGATATTCCCACGCCCTCACGTGCAGGGGACAAGAGTGTCCCCTTGGCTGGCACCGCCGGCTGCTGGAGGCTCCGTTCTCACCCACAGCCCCACCTGACTGTGAGCACAGTTGGAGAGTTAATTGGGCTCATCAGAGGGATGACTGGAGCACTGGTGCGGGCCTAATGCTATTTGCATCTTTACACACCTAAATAACTTTGCAAATCTGGCCGTACAATGCCAAAATCCGCTCTGATTTTAGATCCCATGGGGCAGCCCAGCCCCAGGAGCTGTTCCTGCTGCAGCAGAGGCTCGGTCTGGAGGTTCTCCATCACGGTGAACTGGGGAACCAGGGCTGGGCTGTCCTCTCTGCAATGCAGGGAGCTCTGGTGTGGTGTGGGCGTGCTTTGTTCTACCTTGGGTTAGATACTTCATGATTTCTTCTCCACCCCTCCTGCTTTTTAATGGTCTTGTTTAAATAAATATTAATGCCTCATCTTTGAGCAGGTGCAAACCTGTGTTCCAGAAAGGCTGTATTCTGGTTGCAGAGCCATTACTGTGTCCCTATCAATCACACTCTCATTTGCTCTGGGGATGTGAAGAGCACCTGTGGCTACTTAGCTAGAGACTTTATTACAAGCTCCATGACTTCAATGTTCCTTGCTCATAACTATGTTCCTTCCTTCTGTTTTCTTTTCTATGAATAAATTTTGATTTTTTGGAAACCTTGAAATAACTCCCCCCCCCCCCCCCCCCCCTCATTTCTTGACTCTATGGCAGAAAATAAAAGTAAATAATAACCTTCATTTGGGCTACCAGGAGCTCAGGCTCTAGGATCCATCTTTATCTGTATTTTAGAATATCTTATGCATTTGTTCCTCTAAGCGTGTGTTAATATTAATAACACATAGATAATTTTTCTGAGTAAGAAATCAAATTCACCTACATGCTGCCAGATCTACGCCTCCAGGGAAGCGTTCTGAGTCTAGAGCTGGTTGAATAATTCTATTCTATTTCAGACTCCTCTTTCTTCAAAGACAGACCAAAGGAGCCTGCTCACCAATAATCAGTTTCTCTTGAAATGTTTTGGATTTTTTGTTAGGGAAAAAAAAAGAATCCAAATGGTAAACTTTTAAGTGGAAGCAGCAAAAGCTGATTGAAAACAGGTTTGTTTGTGCATAGTTCAATTTCCCTTGTCTGCATTTGATTAAAAATGCTGAAGATTTAACATGATTTTTCTTCTAAATAGAAAGAAAAGCAAAAAGAAAAATAGCTCTGCATGAAACTCCCTTTATTTTCTTCACCAGTGGAGTATTTTATCATTCTGAGCAAAAATTAACTGGAGGTGTCAAAGTTTGCCAGTGATTGATAGTGTCACCTTAAATGTTACTAGTCAAAACTTGTTTTCTCCTTTCTCACTCCCCCAGCCCTCAGGTAGGCAGTTTGCCAACATGTAAAATTCCCTTTTTGTGCAACTTGAAAAGCCAGCAGCACCAGCCCCATTGGCATCCCAGCATCTCCTCGGGTTAGGAGAGAGGGACGAGGGTCCCAGCCCAGGCAGAGCTGGTCTGAAGGGGACCTACGGGGGAGCTGGAACGGGGCTTTTCACAAGGGCATGTACTGACGGGAGGAGGGGGAAGGGTTTGACACTGAAAGAGGGGAGGCTGATATTAGATACCAGAAAGAAATTCTTTGGTGTGAGGGTGGTGAGAGCCTGGCCCAGGTTGCCCAGAGAAGCTGTGGCTG
>JAOTQQ010000013.1:6376024-6387990 GCA_026546715.1 Gallinago undulata
GGGGTTCAAGGGCAGGTTGGAGGGGGCTTGGAGCAACCTGGTCTGGTGGGAGGTGTCCCTGCCCAGGGCAGGGGGTGACACTGGGGGGGCTTCAAGGCCCTTTTGAACCTAAACTGTTCTGCAATTCTATGGTTCTACCTGGCAAGGTTTGGGCTGGGTGTCTGTGCAGGGGAGCTTTACGTACGGCCTGAATTGTCTCGGCTGGTTGGCTTTGATCTTCAGGATTTTGTTCTAATGTATTTGTTTTATAGTTTTAGTTTTATACGATATTTTTCTTCTCTAGTAATGCTTGGAAAGTTGATTTTGAACTTTTGGCCTTATAAATATGTCTCTCCCAGATGAGAAAGCAGACAGCTTGTGATGAAAACTAACTTGCTAATAAAAATAATTAGTACACAAAGGGACAATCACCAAAATCAAACCCTGCTTCGTTTCCCTAAGTGTGTTGGAGTATTGCATGAGTAGAAACAGATTATAAGAATAAATCATTTGTGGTCTGCACCTTGGGACAGTGCTGAATGATGGTTCTTCTCTCTGTAGATACCTCGGGTCCTTTTCCTTATATTTTATGCATCTGAGCAGCCAGGTCTTTATGCAAATTCAGAAGTATTTCAGGAAAAACGAAAGTCTGAGTTTTCTGGCATCACTATTACACAGTGAAATTACCATTTTGCAGTTTCCACCAGCAAATCTTTTGTCTAGTCCTAAATCCTCTGTCTAGTCCTTCCCGTCACTGCTTGCAGAGTTGGTAAATTCACAGCTTTCCTCTCAGCAGATCTTATTTTCTAATTTCCTTTCTGTCTTGGAAGATTTTTCTTTGTTATTTGTACAATCTGAGATTCAACCCATCATCCATTACTTTATTCCCACGTCTGCTGTGAAGAAGCCTCTTTCCTTTCCAGATTAGTACAGGTAGTTTAGGAACATTGTGTTTTCTTCTCAATCTTCACTTTCTCTAAAGTATTACAGGGAGATGTCTAGAGAATAGTGAGATTTTTCTGAATTTGCTACTAGTGATGTCTTTTTCTTCCTATTCCTACATATGCACCTTAAAGCTGAGCTTTTCCCTGTAGATATGACGCTTCGAATGCTGAGTCTGAGCTGATGCCTTCATAAAAACACTTGACTGAGAATCCATTCTCTTGCAATTAGTGATTCACCCTCCTTTCTCCAGGTACAAACCACCACCGATAACATTATTTGAATTTATCTCTGGGAGAGATAAGCTGCAGGCTCATTTCCCAAGGTGATTTTTTTGAATAAACAAGCAAACAAAACCAAGCCAAAACAAAACATAAAACCCCCTAAACCAAACACCCAGGAGCCCAGATCTGCTGCACGCCTTTTCCTTTCCTGCCTTTCCCCCAAAAAAGGAGAGATGTTGGGATCCGACCGTCTGGCAGCCTGTTCTGCAGCAGCATTTGGCTCTGTCAGCTCTCTGCTGTGCCTGGCGAGGAAGATGCTGTCCCTGCTCCCCCAGATCAGTCCCAAGGTGGTAAGAACCACCTCAAGTGACACGACTCACACATAGCTCTTACCAGCAGGGCCAGGGAATGGGGAGGGGGGAACTGCACGCCATGGGCTTATTTCTTTGGGTAGACCTTGCATAAATGGGAAACAAACCAGTTTGAGTTTAAAAAAATCAAACCTCATCCCAGTTTAGGAAAATCTGTGGCTGACCTTTAATTCAGGAGCCGGATTTCCTTTGGCTTCTGCAGAGTTCAAGCTCTGTTCTGCTCCTTTGGTGCTCAGGGGGCAGTTAAGTCCCTGCAAATCTAAACCAGCCTCAGCGAGATTTCAGCCCTCTTCTATCCAGTGCTGCATCAAAGCTGCCTTCTAAAAATATCTCACATTTGAACGCTTCTTAGGGGGTACAAACCTTTGTTTCTGCTGAGGGAGACAGGCAGGAGGACCGGGACCCTTCCCCAGCTGCTGGGTGGCTGTGGGTCAGAACAGCTTTGGGGCAGGAAACGCGGGATTTGGGTATCCCTTTAACTCCAGTGCAGCAAAGGGAAAAGAACGCGGTTAAAGTCGGGCTGCACGAGCGTGGCTGAGTGGGGATGCGGGTATGATAAGCCTAATAAGTAGTAAATCTGGGTATAAAGCTGAACGGAACAGTGGTTTAAGTTTTGCATTCGTTGGTGGTGTGTGGCTGCAGCCCCTTTCACCGCCGTGAATCACTGCAATTCCCTCCGTCTCTGTCAACCCCTTTGGTTTTTCATCTGTTTCATCCCGGTGTGGTTGCTGGCCACGTTAGCCACCTCTGTCCCTGCCTCCAGCTGCTGCGGGTGCCCCCTGGCTGCCAGGGCTTGCCATCCTGTTGGGAGGGAGCTTTTCTTGCTGCTTTTGTTTTTAAAATGAAATTGTTTCGCTGTTGAAACGAACGAGTGGTTTCAGATTCTGGAGGAGCCAGAATATTCCCAGTAGAAGGAGCCTTATTGCCGTCGTTAAACTTCATGATTGTACCTCAAAGAGTAAGACTGTCCCCTGGAAAGAGCAGTGAAACTGCCCTGCACCTCAACACCCGTGTGAGAGGTTTCATATCTGCTCGGGAAGATGATGTTAAAGCTCTGAGTGACCTCAGGACTGTCCTTACAGGGACCAGGCTGCTCAGCTCAGAACCTCCAGCCCTGTTCGGAGCTATGGGTATGAGCTGCCAAGGTTTTGTGGGACTAATTTTATTTATTGGGTGTAATTGTTGTGCTTTGAACAGGAAAACCTCCTGGTCCTTGTCTCTTCTCTGTCCTGTCTCTGTCACATCTGTAACAGCACAACAGCCAAAGTTCCTCGCCTTCCCATCCTAACAGGCTGCTGAAGCACTAAGCCCCCGTAATCCAGTTTATGTTTTCATAACAGTAAATATAATATCAAGATATGCACAGCTTGTGCTTGATGTAAGCAGTGAGATCATCACAGTGTTCCAAAATCCTTTTATTTTAAGATTTATTTAGTTGATAAACTTTACGTGTTTGCCCTTCATTTGTTGTTTCCATCAGGGGCTGTGCCCAGAGCCAGCTCCCACACCTTCTGCTCCGGTTCCAGCTTCCTTGTGCCTGGAGAGCGTTGCTCCAGGAGACACAGAGATCCCACCTAGAGGGTGTTAGAGCTGTGGCCTCTAAGGGATGTGACTTCTGGCTCTTTCTGTGGCCTTGGACAGCCCAAGCCAACTCTTTTCTCCTCAGTTATCCTCGCCTAAAAGTGAGGAGCTCTTATTTCCTTCCCTCTCTCATCCCTAGTGTTTTCTCTTGCTCTTTATATCAGGGACTTTGCTCTTTGCACTGACGCAGTGTCCAGTATGTATTTTCATCACCGTTATTTACACTTTGATTAAGCACTCATATTATTCTGTAGATGACATTAATAATATCAAAATGCCATTTTATGCAATATTTAAGATCAGAATTTCCTACTGGAAATCAATGAGAACATCTTTCTAAAAATCAATGACCTGAATGACCCTTCTTATATAAGAGGTGTCTATATTTATCAATGCTGATATAAGATGCTGTGGTTGTCTGTCTGTCCATGGCCTACACAGAATTCTGTGATGCTTTTCTCAGAGGTGACCAGTTACCCACCAGGAGTGGGTGACTCTTAGTCTGCTCCAGTAAGGCTTAGACTTTAAGCAGGAGCCTGGAGACGAGAGGCTCCATCTGCCCTGAGCAGCCCCTTCCCTGGATCCCTTTGTCCCCAAACTCCAGCCCTTGGGCACGATGCTCCATGAACCAGAGAGGGTTGTTCCTTCTCAAGTCCTACATGGCTCAAGGTGACAGCAGTTCCCTGCTGGAACAGAGCTCTGTCTGTCAGTGCTGGGGCAGGGACAGACCCTGGTTCTGCTCCTCGTCCTGCCATGACGGACCCCCCTGGAATGCGCACCCCCATCTGTCCCAGGGGGATTCAGAGACAGAGCCGTCGGGGACCAGTGCCAGGGAACTCAAAGGGCTGCTGCATCTCTTTGTTCTGTAATAAAACCATATGCATTGCACATGATACATAACGTTTGCACTTTCAAATTGCAGAGGGATTAGGGCTCTGTTTGATGAGTTTAAAATTTTGTGTTTATCTTGAAGTTTTTATACATACATACATATATATATATATGTCTCCTGTATCTAATTTAGTCTGGGCTGTAATCAGTAAAAGATTTCAGGGTAACCTCATCACCTGTAAGCATTCTAGTGGGACAATATGCAGCACCAGCAGGAATTCAGATTAAAGATGTTGAAAAAAATATCCTTTCATCAGTGCTTTCTTCCTCATTAAATGCAGAGTTTGCTCCTAAGTATTCACCAAATAAAAAGGGAGAAATTGTTAAAAGTTAATATTATACAATTAAGTTCCCTTGAATTTTCCCTGAAGGTTCACCTTAGCTTAATTTAATATCCCCTCAGTTCTCCCAAGCCATCTGTTTGGCTGAGATGCAAAACAAATGTGTACAGTTAGATGTATTTATCATGCAAGCCTTGGAGGTGACAAGAGCTCAGAGGAGACAAGTTTGCTCACTGACCCCGCAGGGCGGGTGTTTCTTCACAAAGTCCTTCAGCACAGGACGACAGGCTGGTGGTGCCTCTCCTGGAGGATGCTCTGAATAATCCCCCAAGGCAGGTAAAGCCCGTGTTAAATGATGAGCGTGTTGAGAGCCTCACTGGGCTGCGAGGCTGGGGAAGCTGTGGGAGAGACTGACCTCAACACCCAGCTGGATGGGGCTTGGAGTCTGTGGGATCTTGGAATGGTGTGGGTGGGAAGGGACCTTAAAGCCCCCCCAATGCCACCCCTGCCCTGGGCAGGGACACCTCCCACCAGCCCAGGGTGCTCCAAGCCCCATCCAGCCTGGTCTGAGCCACATCCCAAGCACAAAGTGTTTCCTCTGGAGCTGGTCAGAGGCAGTGGAGGTGAGTGGGAGAGCCGGGTGGAGCAGAAGCAAGGTGATGGAGGAGGAAAGTTTCCCGACCCCTGCGGTGATAACCTTCTCATTAACCTTATTAACAGAGCTCTGCCTACCGGGGAGCCAACGCCAGCCGTCGGAGCTGCTGCTGTCTGGTGTGTGCCCAGAGAGACAGTGGTTCTGGGGCTGGGCCAAAGTTAAACTTTATCGCTCTCTCCAACTCCCTGAAAGGAGGGTGTAGTCTCTTCTCCCAAGTCACAGGTGATGGGACAAGAGGAAATGGCCTCAAATTGCACCAGGGAAGGTTCAGATTGGAGATTAGGAAACATGTTTACACAGAAAGGGTTATCAAGCCTTGGAATGGGCTGCCCAGGGAAAGGGTTGAGGCACCATTCCTGGAGGTATTTAAAAGATGGGTCGACATAGTGCTTGGAGACATGGTTTAGTGATGGTTTTTATTGGAGTTGGGTTGATGGTTGGACTTAGATGGTCTTGAAGGCCCCTTCCAACCCAGACAATTCTATGATTCTATGATATTGGGGTGGATACTGGTTATAAAAATGCAGATCTCTGTCCCAGGTATGATGGAGGGTTTAATGTGTGGGAGCATTGGGGTGACACGTGCAGTGACAACAGCACTGCGGGAGTGGGACGGTACCGGGCCAGGCAGGGGCAAGGACACACCGTTGCTCTTGTGCTTGCTCCCCTCCAGTGTTGGGGGGTGGGATTCCTGCAGTTCCCCCTCCTCACAGCGGTTGTGTTTGTGCAGCTTGACTTTCAGATGGAGCAGAGGCTGCTCCAGGGCTGGGAGGAGTGGGATGTTCCTGCTGTGGGCTCCACTGGAGGGTGGGTGAGGTGGGATCTTAAATGAAGCTCAAATCTCCATGATATTTCTGTAGGAACCCAGATGTCTGAGTTCTCACACACAGAGTAGTGTTCTCTGCCTTTGGACCCGATGGTATTGCAACATCAGGTGTTACTTAACAAAGATCAGGCTTTTATCTAAGCAAAATATATAAAAAAATCATTCTTTGGAGACTGCTGAGTGTTTCACTTTTCCAGTTGATGCCAGGGGCAGACTATGCTGTTTGGGGAGTTCATGACTACCCACAAGGTGTTAGTTCCCAGCTGGGGACTGACTGGGGTTCCCGTAAGGTCCTCGGAGTAACCGAATGGGCTACTTTGGCTTTTGGTGATTTTTTTTCATCCACAACCCCCCCACCCCCTGTAGATAAGTGAAGGTTGTCCTTAGCTGGGTAATTCTCAAAGGTGCATTTCTGTTCCTGCGTTCTCTGACAGTCACTGTTTCAAATCCTTAGGACAGTGTTTATATTGAAAAAAAGAGAGAACAGACCTGGAGCTCTGCTCAGATTCTTGACCTCAGTGTTCTTACAAGTCACGTTTCCATGACTGAGACATTTAAGATGTTTTGTATCGAGATGTTATTTGTCAGATTGTTTGGCCTGGCTGGGGACACACCAGACCCCCCCTCAGCTGCTTTCCCTCGGTGCCGGCCACGTTCTGGGTGTCTGGGCATTATCTGGGCATTGGAGTGGGAGCTTAAACCCTTCTGGAACTCTCATTGTGACAGCAAAGAACAAGGGTTTTTTAAATAAAGGAGCTGTAAAATCTGCTCTTTCCGCTGCTGTGCTGCAGATTTGTTATATCTAAGGGAATCTTTGAATTCTGGAGTTCTAAAAAAAGTTATATCCAAGTTCTAGTTTTTTAACTGATTACGCTCTCGTTCTTGTTTTAAAGAACTTGATTGTTCTTTAAAGCCATCTGCAAAGAGTTGCGTGCTCGCTGTGGACCAACAAGTACTTTTTGAAGTGCAAAAGTAGAAAGAATCATAATTCATCGCCAGAGATTTTGCAACTGTAATACATGCACATCTTGAGGCTGAAAGCGTTTTATATTGCTATTTTTGAATCTTTGACTTACTTGAAAAGAACTTGATGCTTGTGTCATTTTATGTAAATTGGGCTCTGTCTGTCACAGCCTATTGTTTCTAAAGGGTTTTAGGCTTTTTTTTTTTTTTTAGAAATGTATAAAACTATTTCTACTGAAATAATCAGTGTACACACAGCCATGACATAATATTCTGTAATCACAGCACAATTAACCATGGGGAGATACTGGAGGAAGATTTTTACAGGTGTCCCAAAGACACCATGGAATAGTTTATATTTTAAAGGCAGAACCCTTTTTTCAGTTCTGAAGTATTTAACTGGGTGTAGAATATTGACTCGGGAAGAGACACGCCTGGGCAGGCAGGGACCGGGCTCTGGTGGCAAATACCCAGCAGAACTTGGTGGCCCTTGGCCTTGGTTTCCTGGCCGGGCTTATGCCATCCTCCGAGGGACAGGACCCTGAGAACAGGGTTTCAGGGCATAAAGACACAGAGAGGTCATGCAGAGAAGAAGCAGGAGGACTCTGGAAAGGGGCACAGCTTGACGTGGAGAAGCTTTTTATAAACAGTATTTTTTCCCTTTTCCTGTTTTTAAGGGGTTAGTAAACTATACTAGTGTATCATACACAATGTTTGTCTTGTCTATAAAAGGCACATCATTGGAAGGTGCTGTAGGTGATTACAAATAGCAATTATAGGGATCCTATTGCTCTGCTACACCCAGCAACATCGGATTCACCATCAGTCTGAGGCCCGTTAATCAATATATACGTGGAACCGAGAAAGAACATGCTGCCAGAGATCATTACACCTCTCCAATCTATATGTACAAGCCTAAAGGTTCTGGTAAAGTCAGTCTGATAAAGTTAGAACCATTATCCCCTATACTGGGCTTTGTTGTGAACTAAGGATTTAAAATCCTGGCAGAGGAGCCATTTTCCTACTTCATTGTGGTTTTCAAATTGTTATTAATAAAACATAACGCTGTCTAAGTCTTGATGCAAAGAGACCTTAGTCTTAGTACATGCCCTTCCCATTTATTATTTATACAGGCATTTAACAGCTCTGACATATTTTAACCGAAACGCCAGGCAGTTGTTTGCAAACCAGAATTAGCAACAAATAATATTTGATACTTCGAGAGGTTTCCAAAGGGTTTTTTTATGGATGTATAATCTAATGTGAATAATACCTGGGCCCTGTGAGTCGTGGGGAAATGATAGGGCACGTGTTGTCCTTTGCTTAACTTCAACAATTTCACCTCTTGCCTTTTATTTCCAAGTTAGAAGTGCCATTGAAACCAGAGGATATTTTATATATGTCTGTGTATATATATGGCTGCTAATTTAATTTATATATGCGGCAGGGGTTGAGTAAGAGGTGAAGAGATTAATTGCGCCTTATTAGCATCTTGGCAAAGCTGATTGCCTTTCCCTGCCTGTTCTCGTTTCCTGATGGATGAACACTCCCGTGAATGCTGAGGATTCTGCTCCTTCCATGGAAGATTACCCCGGCTGCTCCGGCAAGTCCCGGGGCCAGCTCGGGCAGGTCCAGGAGCAGATCTCCACAGCCAGGAGAAAACCAGCAGCGAGGGGCTCGGGCCAGAGCAAAGATGTGGGCAAACTGGGAAGGCTGACTGGAGAAGGTCACACCTCCCAGGAACACGATTTAAAACCAAGGAGAAAGGCTCACAACTTCAGGAAGTCAGAAACATGGAGATTTTGACTTAAATCTCTGGTACCCTTGAAAACAACGACAAATCTCGTGTTTTGTCTCTGTAATGAGTAAAAATAAACAGTGAGACCCCAAGTTCCAAGAATAAAGAGAGGAAGCTCTATGAAACATTTAAAGAGAAAGCAGGGATCCTGCACTATTGAAGCAAAGGGAATTTTACGGTTGACTTTGAGGGAAGCAAAAACAAGTCTTTGAACTAGATTACTTCTAATTTTCATAGCACTGTGAAAAATATCTCCTGTTCATATGAAAATAAGTCAGTATTATCTCCACGCACAGGGAACTGAAGTTTGGAGAGTGTGAGCCTTTCTGAAAGTCTAAGAAATTGATGCTGGAGTTGGGGACCGGACCTAAACTTCCCAAACTTCAGGCCAGTGAGAGGATCTACATGTTGCAGAGACAAAGTGACTTTTTGTTGCCTTTTTCAGAGATAAGAATTCATATGATGAGTCTGAACCTCCTTTTCCAACTTCTTTCTGGTGGTATAGGTTAAAAACTTGGAAGTAGGTTACAGAGGACTCGAGTGCTGAAGAACAAATATTCCTCTGGTGACTTGCTTGGTGGCCTAGTTCTTGGGCAGCAAAGTCATAGGAGACGGAACATTTCAAATCACACTAAACAAATGCTGGAGGCACTTTTAGGAGAGGTCCAGGGAGATATGCAAAGACAAGTGAAAAGTTACTATTAGTTCTTTAGGAACTGCTGGTTCTGAACTGCTTATCGGGTCCCCTGGGGGAGCGGAGCTGGGGACGGGGGGGTCAGGACACACCGGGCAGGTTCAGTTGGGCTGGAGGTGGCAGCAGGATCTCACTCTGGGTCCTGCACAACCCGGTGCTTTCCCGAGAGCAGCCCGTTGCACGTGAAGCATCCTCAGGTGCCTTTTCTCTCCATCACCTTCTACTCTGAAACACGGTGTTGTGCTCTGGGTTAGTCCTGTTCTTTGAGTTTGTTATGTAGTTTGAATATTTGATTAGAAATTGCATTTAATTCTCGATGGAATGAAAAGGAAAAAAAACAACCCTCAGCTGTTAAATGCTGTCTCTGGGCACTAGAAAGAGATTTCAAGTGTTTTTTAAGGCGCAAAGCCTGACTGCCCTTGAAAAGCCCTTCCCTGGGTTGCTCAGCTCTATTAGGTTACAGCCACGGAAGCCTACTTTGTATAGGGAGAGAGAATGCATGATCTTGTATTTAAAGGTTTTATGGGACATGAAATAATTTTGCTGGTTAAAAGCTAAACTTTATAGTGTTTCTATTTTTAATTAAATATTAATTGCAGAAGATGGCTCTGGAAATGACTGCTCAGATCATTTAATCCATATAGATGACCTTTACGTTGAATTTATTCTCTCGTGCTTACACTGCCCTTCAACCCCATCTGGGGACTGACCTCATCTGGCAGGCTGTTCCACTCTTAATTAGAAAGATGCCTAGCTTACGCTCCCCTTTAATGTTTATTAATGTTCCTTTGCTGAGGATACTGTGGCTGAGGAGAGCTGGTGATTACTGTGCTATAAAGTTTCCCTGTCAGATTTTTATGTACAAACAGCCTGGTTACCCTTACGTGGCTTTTGGGACTCGGATGTGCTGAAAAGGGGGAACAGTTTCTCCTGAAGTTGAAAAGCAAACCCACCTTACACGTTCCTTTGGTGGAACATATGCATTACTCGAAAAATCTTTGCTTTTTTCTCTCCCAACCATCTTAGTTCATTTCTTTTGATGCTGATAAGCAGCTTTGTGCAGCACGGAATTTTCTGCCATGACTCTGAGTTGCCTGAGAATTCAGGTATAAAAATGAACCATCAGCTGGCGAGAAAATGTGTGTTCGTGTGCTGAAAGTCTTAAAAGGATTAAGTTCATTTGCAAAATACTGTTTTCTACTAGGAGACGTGATTTTGCTTCTCCTGTTAACGCACAATGTCACAAGCACTGCTTTAGTTGAAGATTAAAATGTTAATTAAAGTGGAAAGCTAAGGGGGGAAAGGCAAGAGTAAATCGGTCTGTTCTAGCTGCTTGTCCGCAGGACTCCTGTACCAGAGGGGAGGTTGGAGCTTTGCACTTTAAATTCCTTGACTTGCTTTGGCACACGATGCTCCGGGTCTGCTGCTGTCTGTCACCCACGTGTGCTGAAGTGTGGGGTCTTTGGTGAAAATGAAAAAATAGCCCCCCAAACTGCCCAGGAGCGGGATGCTGAGCTGGAGGGGGATGCTCTCCTGAGGGGGGAGGCTCTCATTGGCAGCACCGGGTTTGGATTTTTGTGCCTCTGCCTGTGGCTGGGGAAGGTGCTGGTCCCGTGGTCCCAGCAGGTCCTTTGCGGTGACACCGCTCTCCTGGTCCTGAGCAGGGGGGGCTCCTGCAGCCAGAGCCCGCGGTGGCCCCGGTGCTGATGGCCTTGCGGGGGGCGAGGGGGCACATGAGGCACCAGGGACATTGAAAGTTATTCTGAGAAAGTCTGGGGTTTTTCCCCTCTGGGGTGAGAGTAACCCCCTTCCCTGCTGTCTGGGATGACTTCCCTGCAGCCGGGGCCTCTCGGACTGTTGGGGATTTGCCACTCGGATGGAGTCCCTGAGCCTGCTCCTCGGGATTTGGAGATTTTTGTAAAGCTGAAACGCACAAAGGAGCCTCTGAGCTGCGGCTGCTGGATGGATCAATGAAACTGCGTTTAACTTCTCAGCCAAATCTGCCGTGTTCCTTCTCTTGCACCCTCTCCTGGAATTTCTATTTACTATTTGATATTACTGTTGTTGCTCTTGCTGTTGTTTTCAAACAACAGTCTCCTTAAAGCGGGCAAAAATCCCAAAGAAAAAAAAAAAAAGGAACGAGCTGTTTAAGCATATTTCCTAGGCCTCTCTCTATCTCTGCCCTCCAGTTATAGCAAGTCTATTGTAATTCAAATCTAAACATAAAACGGGCCAAAATTCTTCACCTGGAAAGTTAGACATTTCTATGCTAATCAGCCTCGCAGAAGGGCTGTGGAAGCAGCCGACTCAAAGGGACCCACCGGTTCCCCCCACTCCTCGATTTACGGCTCTGATAACTTTGTGCCAAAGTATCATCCGGCCCTCAGGTGGTATCTGAGTTTGCTCCCCCAAAATGACTGTTCGTGCTTTAAACACCCCCCAAAGGAATGTCACAGTGCCCATGCTGTAGCTGTGCCCCTCCCCTCCCCGGACCCTGGCCCTGGGGTGTCCCCATGTCCCCCCAGTGGGTACAAGCTGGGCAAGAGGCATCGGGCCAGGGTCTGTCCTCTCTGAGCACAGAAATGAGCTGAACGTTACTGATCTGGTTTGGGTGCTGCCCAGACACTGCCTCCCCTTTGGGGACCTGCTGTAACACTTGGAGAATCAACATCTTGTCCTTTTTGATCATAGAATTGTCTAGGTTGGAAGGGACCTTAAAGATCATCTAGTCCAACCATCAACCTAACTCTGACAAAAAAAT
>JAOTQQ010000013.1:6397737-6447398 GCA_026546715.1 Gallinago undulata
TATTGGGAGGCTGCTCTAAGGTCTCCCTGGAGCCTTCTCTTCTCCAGGCTGAACACCCCCAGCTCTCTCAGCCTGTCTCCATAGGAGAGGGGCTCCATCCCTCTGAGCATCTTTGGGCCCTCTGCTGGACCCGTTCCAACAGGTCCTCCCATCATGGTTCAACCCGGGCTGAAAGCAGTCCCCAGTGCCACACCGTCACCAGTTCAGAGAGACACATCTCTACGGTGCTGCCCGAGTGCAGTTCTCCTTGCCTTTTCTGCACTGAGTGTTATTTATGTGCTCAGGGTGACTCTCCACCTCTCAGTATGTGCTGACAAATATTGCTGTGGGGTCGTGTCACCTCGAGAAACATGCTTTGCTGCACGGAGCCGCTCGCCCAGCATCGCTCTCCCGGGGGGCTGGGCCCCCGACGTTAGTCTTGGGGCTCTGCGAGACCTGTGCCTGCTGCAGGCTGTGTATGAGATTAGGGGGATAGCACGAGTGACAGGTTCTAGTTACCTCTTTGATGCGATTTCTGAGCCAAAACATTTGAAGTGGAGTGAAACGGGTCATAAAAGGGCTCCAGAAACCAAATATTTAGCCCGGGTTTTTGTAGCCGTTGCAGTGAGCTGATGGGGCTGGTGTGGGATGTTTTGGGGGGTCTCACCCGGCAGAGACCGGAGACACCGACGGCGCCGTGTGGGAACGGGCTCGTCCCGCTGTGACGGGGCCGGTGGGGAGGGATGTGTGGGGCAGGGGCTGGGGACACTGACGGTATTTTCTGTCTCGTGCCCTCAGCGTAGGACGGGAAAATGCCTGCAGTTTGGAAAACCAGCCTGTTTCCCGTTTCTCTGTATCCCACCTTGTGTCGTGGCAGAGACAATCTCCTCTCCATCCCACCCCATTCGGCAGAACCGGCACTGGGGAGCTCAGGGAAAATGAAACATTTTGGTGTTTATTCCCTGTGGTGATCTCTGAACACTCCACTCCTGAGATTTGATTGCATTGACATCAGCATGTTAATAACTCATCAAATTATCAGACTCTTAAATCCAGATATACAGGATTATAGATATTATACGGATGATATATATATTATACAGATGATATATTCATCTGTACTGGTTTCTGGCCATTAGTCTGCCTTGGGTGAAACTCAGGAGACTTTTCGTTCTCTCTCGGGTATCTACGGTGCCGGGAACTAGAGCTGGGAATGTTTTCCATTGCATTTTTCTGTGAAGCTTCTATACAAGTAACCATGAGTATATTCATGTGCACACAACTGTCTGTATGTATGTTACCTAGGCTATCTTTAAACACCCACAAATTTAGATTTGATTAAGTCAAAAAGCCGCACAGAGTGGAAATGGGCGGCTCCGAGTTAAATTATGCCAATAATTTTTGATCACAGTGAACCCAGAGACTCACAAAATGGGAATTTTATAATTAGAAATCCTGTTTTGAATTTCTTTTTTTTTAGAAACTGCTAGATCATACTGATAACCTTGGATTTTATCTGAAAAAGGAAGATTAACATCCTGATCAGGAGGAGTAATTGTTACAATATTTCACGTTGCGCTGAAGCGTACTGCTAAACCCTCTGTTTGACACTGCTGAATATTCTGCTATTTCATCACACGCTGACCGGCACGGGAAATGTAGGATTCTGTCAGGAGTGAAAAGTAACAGGGGTTTTCGTTTGAAATAACTAAATAAATACAGCAGCCGTTTCTCAGCCCCCCCGGGCTCTGCTGTCAGGAGGTGCTCATGGTGCCGCGGAGCGCGGTGGAAAGGACCCGCCGGCGCGTCAGAAAAACCTCCTCACTTTCCCTGTAAACTCTGTAACCTTCGTCACGATTAAGACTTATCTAGCACTTGATAAAAAACTGTCCCAAATTCTACAGTAAAAAGAACAAAAAAAACCCCAGTGTTAAAGTTAAGGAAGTTGCTGACAAAGTGGGTCATTAATACTGTTCCGAGGCCTTTGCAGGGAGGTGGTTGGGGATAAATTGTCAGGCAGAAGTTTGTAATTTCCTGGGTTTTGTCATCTTAATGCAGATTCTTAACCTCAAGGATTTTGTTTGTGAAACATTTGGTTGGCTTTAATTGTCTGCTTTTCTCTTATCAATCTGATCTGATAATGGAAGTTTTAGAGGCAAATTCATTTTGTTGAAATAGATTTATTTTTTCTCTCTCTCTTTCTGCATTGTGTTATGAATCCAAAAGGAGGGCGATGCAGCTGAAGTCACACTGAAATATTCTGTTCTATTCTGGTGCTGGGCAGAGGGCAAGTTCCTGATCAGGAAACCCCTGGCAGCCTCCCCCGTGCACTCTCCAAGTCCTTCTCTAATTGCTGCAATGAGCATGGCTAATGAATAACTGCCCCCCCCCCCCCAGCTCCCCAAACTCCAGGCGGTGCGTTTACATGTGTGTTGGCTTCCTATAAAGGGCAGAACTGGAGCAATATTCTCATATTAAGCCCAGGAGCTCCCCAAAGGGACAGAGTTGGGGCAGAGGAACGGAGGGAGCCGGGGACACACGGTTTGGATGCCATCACTCGCCACGGACACACCCCCCCCTGGATTTGGGGTTTGACAATGCAGGCAAAAAATGGATCTAAGTTTGTCTCCTTGACAGAATTGATTAAAAATAGCTTTTCTTTCTTGGCTAGGACAATGCTTTTTTTTTTTTTTTTTTTCTTTATTTATCATGTTGCCTTGATAAGGACCCAGAGAGCTTGTAAGGAAGAAGTTATACAGGAAAATAAATGAGGTTTCTCTTCTTCCCCCCCTCTCAGTATCCATGCTGCCGCATCAATGCCTAACTATCCATTCATTTACCACCTGTTTTCTTTGAAGCATTACTTTACTCTTCTCCTAATGTTTTCCTGTCCCCCCCGGGGGCAATGACTCTCATTCCTGGAGAGCTGAGAGGTCACAGAGAACCTGAGGCTCCCAAGGTGCCTGGGATGCTGGGGCCTCTGGTTACTCCCCTCCCCAGCCTCGGCTCTCCCTCTCTGCTTGGACTGTTTCTGCATAAACTTTAGCAGCATCTAAACACTTTTAATGGCGTATCCATGCTATTTGCATGGCTGTAATTCTAATTATCTCCAGAGTGCTTTCTGCCAGGTGGGTATGTAACGAGTTGCCCCGTCCTCCAGCAGTTATTACTGCAGGAAACAGCTCTCCTAACACCTGGAGTGAGGCTCAACATTGGTCTGATGTAAGATGTCTTTCAATTACAACTCAATCTTTATTATAGCAGTTAATTTTCTTAATTATCAAACAATAACCACAGTGTTTCTAATGAGAATGGTGGTCAGTCCCCACACGTCAGTGTTTCAGGCCCATGAAGAAGGGCCGAGAGGTGTCACCCCTCACACCCTGTCCTGACAGTGGTGACACCCGGGGCTTTATGTCCCCTGTGCTCTTCCACGTGGCTCCTGGTTAAACAGAAAGTGCTTACAAAGTGGGACTGTCCGTGTGGCAGCCTGGAAGCTGTTCCAGCCTCAGTGCTCGGTGTGTGGAAGGGAGCCTGGACGAGGAGCACTGGGTTCAGCCCTGAGCTCTCACCCCTGAGCTTCTCGGGCTGAAGCTGAAGGTTTTCCCGTCCCCGTGTCCCCAGCCCCTGCCAGCTGCACCCCGGGAAGCAGGGAATCGGCTCGGGGGGAGCTTGGTGCTTCCCCGGCCGAGTGAACCCCCCCGGAGCCAGTGCAGGTGGTTTTACTTCGCTGTCGGTGGACGTGCCCCACGGGGTGGTGGGACCTGCGAGAACGTTGTGGGTTTGTGTACAGGAAGGGGATGAGACGTGCTGTGAGTTTGTGTACGTGGAAGCCTGAAATAGACTTTCAGTAAACACCCCTCGCCTTCTCTCCTGAGAAGAAAAGGAGCAGCAAACTCCCTGCTTCTCCCATTCCGACAACTGGTGATTTTCTGTTCAGCTTTCCCAAGATGTTGTAAATCCACCTCCTGCTTTTTCAAATAAAATCCCATTTTTACCTCTAAGGAAAGCCATTTGAAACGTACTTAGCAACCGTCAGAGTCTATTTTTAGCTTCTATCAGGGTGTAATGTACAAAATGTAATAATCTCATGCTTGAAGCCTTTTTCCCTTCTTCCCAGAGATGTGAAATTGCTGCAGTTGAACAGGAGTGAGAGAAACCGTGTGTCTCAGCTTCGCCCAGAACTCATTCTCTCTGGCTGGGTCTCAATATCTCAAGTAGTTCATGTTCACCTTCAGCAGAATGGTTATTTATGGGCAAACCCAGGCACTGTGAATGTGCTGAACAAGGTAAACCGAGTGTACGTTTTTAGATTCCTCTCTGACCATGGAGCTTCTTGTCAAGGATATTTGTAGGACAGTAGGACAGGGAACAAAGAGCCTGGAAAGAGGATGAATAAACACCTCCCCTACTTCAAGAAAGGTGGGGGAATAAAGGGACTGTTGGGCAAACAAAGGGTGATCCCAGCCTCTCCTCGGCTCCTGGACCTGCAAAACCAGGCTGTGATATGAACCTTAGTCCTAGGCCATAATGTTCTGCTCTCTGAATGCACGGTGCTCCCCCAGAGCCTGGGAACAGGGCACCTGCTGCAGGTATCAGCTCTGCAGAAGCTTTCGGGGTGTGTGGGGAAGATGTGGCTTCCATTAATCTGTCCGTGTTCTCTGGAGCAAAGTAGGCAGGATGATGGTACGAGGCAGAACTGGGTTGGGACACGAGCGCTCCCAAATTGCTGCTGCTGTCTGCGTGAGACCTTGGCGAAGTCACTGAAGTCATTAACCTTCATGTGATTTAGTTCATCGCTTTCAGCTCGTATTTCTATCCTTTTTTCCGACTCTGAGACAAGGCTGTAATAAAGACAAAGTTTGTCTGTCGGGATGTTCGTGTGCTTCAGGGCAGCAGTCTGGAGGGGAGGGTCCTGAGGCTGCTTGGTTGGGTGGAATCCAGCCTTCCTCCTCCTCTCGGCGCTGTCTTACGGACACGAGTCACCTCAGGTTGTCATGACTGAATGCTCCTGTTTGCTGAGTCTGAAAGGCTCAGCCAGCTGGTGCTGCTTCTTTGTGAAGTTGTATCTAAGCCACCAGCACAGCCTTGGTCCACACGTACGGACGCGTATGGAAGTGTCAGTGATTGCAACGGTTCAGAGGGTGAGCTCTCAGGGTTACAGATGAGGCAGAAATATTAGAAAGCGGGGAAGGCTGCTCAGGCCAGAGAGTCCTTCCCCGGAGCCTCGGGATGGTGGGTCTGTGCCGTGTGTTTCCTACCGCTTTGTTCGTTCGAGCTTTGAATGGCAGAAGTGATGGGGCTTCCATCGCTCCCTTCTGGAGATCAAGTGACCTCCTGTGCCAGATCAGAAATAGACTTTAAATAATTCATTGAATAAAGTCTAGGATTTTAGTAAATGTCTGTCTGCTTCTCCTTGTGCTCTCTTATTCCTGGCTTCCCTACCAACCCATAGCGCGTCTCTCCTGTCCTCCCATCCACATTGCCTCCTTTCACTCACACATCAGCACGTTTCTTTGAGCATTAGTTGAATTTTTCCTTTTTCTCCTGAATGAGGGAATTATTTTGCCTAATAATAAGGCTTTGATTTCCCCCTTCGAGTGTGCTTTGCTCTGATCTGAAAGAGGACACGGACATTAACTCCCTCCGCGTGGAACTCTCCTTACGTGAGGAGGCAGCGTGTTAAAGCAAATTGCACGGAGCTGTAAACAGCCCGA
The DNA here is from genome assembly GCA_026546715.1 of Gallinago undulata. Classification (NCBI taxonomy): domain Eukaryota; kingdom Metazoa; phylum Chordata; class Aves; order Charadriiformes; family Scolopacidae; genus Gallinago; species Gallinago undulata. The sequence continues at coordinate 6,403,434 of JAOTQQ010000013.1, forward strand.
GTCAAGCTCCGTTCTCGTTTGTATCCGTGCCATCCCGCTAAGCAGAACCCAGCCTGCGGAGCTTAGAGACGTGTGCTTTTAATCCTGTGCGTTTTGTAAGACCAATAACCCGCTCGGAGGCCTGGGGGCAGCAGCCTGGCTGGGCAGGGTGACGCAGGGTGCGCCAGCAGAGTTCTGAAACATAGTGCTGGATGGGAGAGGAGCATGGGGAATTTGTTAATGTTCCTTAATTCCTCTTGCAATCGTGTCCTCATTACCCAAAGGGATGAATTTGTTTATGATGTTTAGCTTCAGGCTGGAAGGGAACATAAGATACTTTTCCTTGCAAACGTACATTCCTATCTTATTTGATGGTCTGAAATCAAATCAGAAGGGATGTTATTTAATCAGTGAGAAAAGAAAGAAAGAAAGAAGGAATAAACAGGCATCCAATAAATTCGTGGCTGTCACTGTGTGACATCTGAGGTCCCCCAGGAGGTTGGGAGCCATGTGGGGAGCATCGGGCTCCTGCTCTCCTCCCGCGTGGCGCAGGTTTCAGCACCTGAGACAGGATTCCTGAATGGCCTCGCACGCACGCGGGGAGAGGATAAATTGGAACACTTTCTTATTATTTTTTTTTAAGCTGGTACAAACTTGAAATGATTTATTTCTGTCACAGTTCTACTGTCTCGCTTGCGGTGAGGTCAGGCCAGAGATTTCTACCAGGCTAAGCAGGAATAAAGCGGACCTTCCCTTAAGCATCCACAAACCCTTGTGTGAGCTCTGGGTGAAGCAGTTACTCCAGGATGCGGTGGGGAATTTGCCAGCCATTAGTTAACTTCCAAGCTATTTTACCTTTTCTCTTTATTGTAGAGATTAAAACCAAAGAGGTACATGTACCGAGAACCAGTGGAGTCCTGCTGGTGGTACCTGCCAGAATGTTTCTTGTTCTGTGGCTCCAACAGACTTGTTTTTCCTTTTGACAATGACTTTTTTTTTTTTTTTGGTAATATAACCTTCCTAGTTTGTGTGGATTCTAGCGATCCCGGTGGGTGTGTGTATACAGGAGGAGAAGGAGCTGGAGTCAAACCCAGAGCCCTTTAAGTAACAAAACAAAACCACAGAAGTAGAATTGCATTGTACTCATTTAAGCCTCGCTGCAATTTCCATTGCGCAGACATTGAAATGTTGTAGTTACTGTGGCACATCTCATTTTACTTTATTCCCTGGTGGATGTTTCCCTGAGAATTCGGTACAGATGCTCAACAATAAAGCCTATTGCAAATTGCTTTCCAACTGCTAGGTAATTACAGCAGATTTTATGCTAAATGTAAAGAATGTACTGCTATTTTTTAATAAAGGGAACATCTTTTCTTGTCTGATGCTTCAATACTGTCTCATTTGTCTTACTTTCCAGCTGAAGGATAAGTTGCCGTTGTTCCCGCCCGGCGGAGCTGCCGGTGTCCCTGCCTTCCCAGGTTCTCCGGAATCTGCCTGTTCCCATCGTCAGCTGGAAGCTCAGACCCTTAGTGTGCTCAGTGAGTAACTTTAAGTATTTAATACGACTGTACTGAGGCCACGCAGCGTGTTTCTCTCTGTACTCGTTGCCAAATCAGCCAGAATATTTGGTTTCAGCAGGCTTCGAGGATTAACTCCCCGTTTCGTCACCTTTGCCAGTGTTTACCAACGTGCCCAGGGATGGGATGATCCCTCACACGCCGGGCAGAGCAAACACGAAGCTCCTTGTCCCTCCCGAGAGGGAGGTTTCTCTCCTCGCCTCTGGACGTGGAGGGGTGTCCTGTGCTGCAGGAAGAGCAGGGGGCTCCTGCGCCCCAAGGCGGGTGGGCTGGGACGGCTGGGATGCGTTCCGAGGGGGGACGCCGCCGGCAGAGCAGGGTATGGGGGACCCCGCTTCTCTGGGGTGGGGAGAAATTCGGTATCAAGCCTCCGCCGTGCTGTGCCAGGCACTGTGGGCACCCGGAGCCGGTGTCCAGCGTCCTCCCACTCGGTCCCAGCAGAGTCGCTGCCCCCGTGTCACGCTCGAGGTCCGAGAGCCGGGTCAGAGCCGTGGGGGGACACAGGGGGTGGGGAGGGGGCAGGATGGGGACCCGAGCCCGGCCTTCGCCTGGCAAACAGGGAGGGTTTGGGGCTGGGAGCATCAGCACTCGCAGGTTTGCACCTGGGATCTGTTGTAAGCTGCAGCTGAAAAGTATTTTAAAAATGTGTCAGTCACTAGAATCTAAAAATTGGTCTGAGCCCACGCAGGGAGCGAGCGCATCAGAGTGAATCAGAGTAACGTGTTGATTGAAGGTAGTATCTGAGAGAGAGAAGTTACTGCATTTCAGGCCATTATAACCCCTGAACTGATGGAAAAAAATAGGCTACAACATCAATCCTAACATCTAGGAATCTGCATTTCTAAACTGCATGGGAATCAAGATGACCTGATTTAAAGATGCTTTCCAAGAGAAGGTGCAAGTGTGGAAAAAAATATTTAATATCTCTGTGAAGGAGGGAAATAGTCATGGAGAGGCCATTGAGACTGTTGTATAAAATGATGTTTACTGTTCTCTCGGAGGAAAAAAAAGAAAACAAATTTAAGCAAATTACCCTAGCTAGTAAACCAGAATTTGGTGTTTAATTCTGTGCAATTACTTTGACGTCTAGTGTGATAATGGAGAAAGATTATAGGAATATGAAAAAGTAAAGGTAGTCAAGGGGAAAATTAGTGGCGCGTTCATGCATTTCGGTGTGCAGAAGCGGTGAAACCTGAGGCTGGAGCTCTGGAAAATGGAACCTTGATAAAAATCTGTAAGTGTCATCAACGCTGGTCACTGGGAGAGCTCCCAGGAACTGGAAAAGCCCTGGGAAACTGCCCTGTTTTTACCTGAGTCTACTCTGTTGCTGTTTATGACCCTCTTTATCTATTTCCCATTAACTTTTATACAACTGATTGATGGGAATGCAGAAACACAGAGGTGCAAACACCACCACATGGTTGGTGCCGAGGTTTCCAGCTCCTGTTTAACCTCCTGCCCAGAGAGAGGAGCCACCACTGGGTGACTCCTCTGGGCTCTCCCTGGAGGTCCCTGGGTGTTCTGCGTCGGACTTTCCAGAGCCCAGGAATGCCAAGGCCCATCACAGCCACTGATGGGACAAGAGCTCTGGTCGGCAGCCAGAGCTCTGACCCGCTCCCCTGCCCGCTGCTGGCAGAGGTGGCAGATAAGATTCAGTAAGACAAGAAGAGATGAGATAAGATGAGGTGAGACGGGGTGGGACGAGGGAGAGCTCTCCTGTGCTCCCACCAGGTGACATTGTGTTCAAAGCAAATACCCACGCGGCTCGGGAGGCAGCAGAAACCCTGTCCAGATACTTTCTGACTTCCAGTAACGCTGCCGAGTAGTTGAAATGTGCAATTTAACATATGGCTAATAAACTGCTAATTAAAACAAATAGGAAACAGTCAACTAATCAAATCTCCTTGTTGCCATATGGCAAAAATCCCTGGCAGCCTCCAAGAGAGGAGTCACCCAGCCCGGGGTAGGAAGAGGGACCCGGTGACTCAGCGGGGGATTAGGGGGAAGCAGGGGACTCGGGATGATTACTCATCTGGTTGTCAAACACAAAAATCTCCTTTTTTCCATTCCTTTGGTTGCCACAAGGCTTTTCACCCCCGTCGCTTCCCTGGAGGGGTCTGGCTTGCGCCCAGCCCCGAGGTGTCCCCAGCCCCTGCTCCGGGGCAGTGGGAGGAGTGGGAGCACTGGGCAGGCTGCAGGGGCTGCTGAGATGTTCTCCACTGCAGCATCTTTTGAGGTGCTTTCACCTGCGTCTGGGCTGCTGGGGGGGAGTCTCTGAGAAAAGGCTTGTAAATGCTGGTGGGGGCAGGCAGTTGGGGAGTGAGTGGATGGCCAGGGTCCCAGCAAGCGGAGCCGTTCCCCTGCGGCCGGGGGGGTCCCACCGGAGTCCCTGGCCTACAGAGAGGGATGTTACTGGGGGAGAGCATGACAGCACCCCCAGGCAGGGATGTGCCCGCTCGGCGGGGTGGCTGGAGGCGCTGTGTGTGCCAACGCGTGTGGCAGGAGAGCAGCCGTGCTGGGGATGGATGATGTACAGGCAGGAAAACGGGCTCGGAATGATTCAGCGCGAATTAGCTCTGCTCCACGCACCGTCTCGACACCGTGCACGAGCCAGAAAGACATCAGCTCCGCAGCCGGGAGGGAATTGAAGTCTCTCTGGCCCATTACACCCTTGGCATTTCTATCTGGAAGGCTGGCAGTGGGGTCAGTTGTTGGGGTGACACTGCGATGGGCTTTTCGGTATAAAGAAGGGTATGTAATGACACTGGGCGGTGGTTTACATATGGTAAGTGATTATAGTCAGACTGTCCTATAGGGAGAGAAGGCTGGTTAATTAAGCTACATCTTAGTCCATGGTATGAAATTAAGAACCAAACAGGATGTTTGCCCCGTCTCTCTTATTAACTTACTTGGTCTGTGGAACGGCAGCAGCTGGATGACTCACAGCCCTCACCGAGGCACAGAGAAACCGTGGTCACGTAGGCTCCAGAGCAGAAGAGCACCTGGAACCCCCACAGCCAAACCCCCACTTCAGCCCAGTGGATCGTTTTCTGTATGTTTGTACCCCAGAAATTTAATTTGAAACCATTTGCAACAGATGAGCTTTAAAGTGGCGTGATAAGAGACAATATAGATAGTAAATCCTCCCATGACTCACAAAAGCTGTGTGTCCCTTTCTAAATTTATGCATTCCTATAGAAGGTATCTTTTATCCTCTCTTGAATAGTGCTTTCTAGTTCTTAAATGGAATCATCATTTATAAAGAAGCTATAACTGGATTTTTTAACACCTTTTACCCTTGTCTTGGTTCAGATGTAAGTCATGCCACCAGGGGATATGGATGAGATGGAAACTCGGTGTTAACGGATCACAGCCCCGAGACGTAGGAAAGGTCATTTTCTGTGGGGATGGAGGGTCAGAGGTGACCAGAACGTGGATGGTGAGAAAGGTTTCTGCAGTGACAACTCATTACGGAGTTTTATTTGGCTTCCTTTTGCAGAGGGCTAGTAGGAGACAAAGCTTGATAATTCTTCATTAAGTGACAGAATTATAGCAAAATATAACAGAAGTGACTTAACTGCCACAGGGAAGTGCTGGGCCGAATCCATCAAGACCCTCAGTGTCCCAGTCATCATCCAGCAAAGCACTTAAGCGCCTGCTTTACTGTAAGGACCATTTAAATCAATGCTGATTTGCTTTGCTGAATCAGGAACAGCGTTGGGTTTAGTTCAGGAGTCTGTGTGCCCCTCTTTTTCATCGGCACAGTGGGTGCCCTCCACTTTCAAATCCTTTTCTCTTGAGCTGTGAGACCTCTGGAGCAGAGAATCTTTCTTGGCAGCTGCTGGAAACGGTCCCCAGCAGCCTGGTACTGGAGAAAAAGACTAAACCATGTCACCTAATAAGTTATGTCAGTAAAAATGGCGGCTGAACTTGATAGAAAACTACTGTTTTCAAAACTAAGCAGAGTAGTCATGAGCCCCTTCTCGTTATGGCAGATCTACACGGAGATGGGAGGGTTGCCTTTTGCTGCTCCTCAGCCAGATCCCAATGTTCCCTCTTTGCCTTAACAGTTGTCAATGAATCCCTGATCTGCTGTGGTCCATCTTGGTATCAATTTACTGGTGCATTCGGCCTTGCTTCTCCCACTGGGCATTTAGGTGCCCCAAGTCTGCCAAGATTTCTGAAGTTAATAATTCCTATGTACAGCTGTAACTAACACTGCTGCTCTGAGTGATGGGCCCTGTGGAAAAGGGATACCCCCCCACTGATCGCTTGCATAGGCTTGATGAGAACGCTGTGCAATCATATCTACAGATCTCTCTCTCTATATATATATATATCTAAAGTGACACACAAAATATTCTTCAATGCATGTGAAACTGGACAGATAATTTAGTCACATTAAATAAGTCTTATCCCCCAGGCACAGACTTTCCATGGCTGGACCTTGAGCTTCCCCTGGCATCCAAAACTTAGCTGCTGTCTCTTCTCCCCAGGCTAGAACAGAAGCCAAACACTTAAGCCCGGGCCACATGCTCTCTTTTAGATGCTGCTTTTGGGCAGAAGTCAGGTCCACACTCCTCTCAGACTAACTAGCGACCAGTGAGGATTCAGTCATTTTATTTCCATCGTTTCCAAGGCACTGCAGGCAGGGTCAGTCCTCAGCTGGGGTCTAAACACTTCTCACTGGGTTCTGCCCCAAAGGACTGGTCTGATGGGGAATGTCCACGGTGTGTCCATGGTGCTTGACGTGGTTTAGCTCCCTGGGTTTGTAGCAAAGGCTCTGGAATTATCACAACCGGTCCTAAAACTATTTGGCTCATTGTTCTCTTGCAAGTTACTTTAGAAAGAGCCTGGGCGAGTGTTCAGGGCTCTGCCAATGCATTCGTTTTGCATTTCAACCATAAAAAAAAATAAAATAGTTGGGAGTGAAAAAAATGCTGGTGAATGTGAAAACATGTGGCCACAGGACTCCAGAGTCATCTAGTTCTTTTGCAACCCTCGCTGCGCTCTGAGGCTTGAAGGGAAGATTTGAAGAATGACAATGAGGTCATTTTTTCAGATATTCACAGACTGCTCTTCAATGTTTGATGAGCAGCATGGGGCTCTTGATGAAAATGACTGTGGAGTTTTGCAGGTTTTTTTTTCGTTTTCTGTAATTTTTATTTGTTCCAGACTCATAAGGTGTTTGGAAAGCTGATTCTGGCTTTCTGAATGCCTGTCTCTACACAATCAAGACTTGTCTTCCTCTTCCTGGTGGTGTCTGAAGGGATGTGCCATGAGCAAGAGCACCCAGTGCTCCCAGTACAGCTGCAAACCTTCAGCAACAGCCATGGGATGCCTTTGGCATCTCCAGTGGGGAGTTTGTCTCCTGCCTTGTCCGTGATTCAGTAAAAATACCCTGGCGTGAAATATTTATGAAATACAAATGGTGATGTGGGCCATCGAATATTGAGCTCCCTAACGATGCGTTTCTGGGCACGGTGGAGCTGTGCTGGGAAAGGGTCTGTAGGAGGCACAGGGGGCTGCTGGAGGCCAGGCAGCTCTGGCAAAGGGCCCTGTGCGGCCACGAGCCCAGCTCTCGCCTTCCCATCACTGCTCCCCCGCGGCAAACGGGCACATTTGACATCTCCAGACACTTCCCTCTCCGTTCCTGCCATCGGGCGAGTGGCTGTGACCAGAGCAGGGCTTGGTCCCTGCGGTGACACCAGCTGGGGGGCGATGGGTGAGATCCTGCTTTCCTGTAGCTCAAGTGAGCGCGGTTTTGGGACCCCCGCGTCTCTTCCAGCCCACCCTCTTTTCCCACAAACCCATCTGGGGGTTTCTGCTGCCTCCATCCTCCTCTATCCTCCTCCATCCTGGGCTCTTTCCCTCTCCCAGTGCTGGGGCACTGGTCATGGTGTTCCTGGGTGCTGTGAACGTCCCACGGACCCCCTGCCCTGGGTGGGAGGTTCCCCCCCACTGAGCCCAGGCTGTGAACGTGCAGGAAACCCTCGTGCTGCGCAGCGGGGGCAAACTCCGCTGCCTGTCCTTTGAAATTCTCCAGGTTTCTTTCACTATACCTGTGGTTTATTCCGGTTGGCAAACACTGCTTTTGCACAAAGTGGCATTCATTCCGGAGTCTTAACCAGCTCCCTGCTGGGCTCAAAATTGACAAAATTCTACCTGACTATTAGCAAGGTACATAATACAGCGGCTAAATATAGAACTGACAAAGCTCTCCCTGAAATAGCACCAGCATGGGGATAAAATCAATGTCATTTCTTACACAGTTCCTTGACAGGCATTTGCTAGAAGAGCCTTATCTGCGCCTCCCAGGGACTCTCCGGGACTTCTCGGCTCCCGTTAGAACGCGCGGAGCCATCGGTGCCCGACGGGAGAACAGCCCCCTCCCTGGGAGAGAGCCTTCCCCCCCGCCAGGGTCTGAGCGTGTTCTCCCTCTGGAGGGCACGGTACTGAGATCTGCAGCGCTGCAGCTCGGGGTCGTGTTTTTTTCTTAAATTATATTGTTTCCTTTGTGTACTTTTCAGTAAAGGTATTTGCTTCTCTCTGGTAAGGCGCTCTATCCTTTTGGCATTTCAGAAGAGGTGGGCAGGATGAATTATTCATTTTAAAAGTGTGTGACATTATGATGGAGCTTCAGCAAAGTACATTTAAACATTACAAAATAGGATGAATCAGTTTAAACTCATCTGAGCTTATCATATATCAGATAAAATGACTGATATAAAGGCTAAAAAGGAAGAAAAAAGCTCTTCTCAAGCCATTTCGAAATCAGACTCCAAAACCACACCAAATATGAAAGAGGGTTTGTTTTCAGATCTTTTAATGCCAAGAGGTTTAGGGGAAATGATGGAAATACAGGGTTAAACCCCTCTTTGCTAGAAAATGAGATGACTGTTGGAACTGTGATGATGCACGTCCCTGAAAGTAGCAGAGGGGCAGGTGGGGACGGAGCTCTGGGACCAATGGGTCACTGAGGACCTGGGTTCCTCAGGAGAACTCGGGTACAGAAGAAATGAAAGGGCTCCAGTCGAAGCCTGGAGAACCAGGTGGTAAAAGAGAGATGCTCCGTGGAGGTGCTTCAGGAGTCTCCTCAGCCCTGTGTCTGCTCAGTCTCTCTTGTTTTAAAGTGGTGGCTTTTTTTCTGAAAACACAAATATTAGTGTTTTTCTAAATCCTTCTCCAAAGTCTTTCTCTATGTGTCTCTGGGTGTCAAATAAGATGGATCCCTTCACCTGTAAAATGGATATCTCAAAGTACAAAGCATTGGGAATAGGATGTTTAGACTCAGAATTTATTACAGCCCTCATTATTTTGATGAAAATCCTGTGTCTTAAAGTCAGATTGTGGGGGGAAGTCCTCTCTAAGTAGTCCTTTATTTCTACTTATTTTTCCAGAATTTCCACTTCTCCTGGTGCTTTAAATATTGCTGTTCTGCTAGTCGTTGTTGCTCTCCCCTCCTGGGCATCGGGGTGCCCCGGGGCTGCTCCTGGGCCCATTCCCAGCTGGAGCGAGCGCAGCAGGAGTTCCCGTGCCCAGGCTCCTGCTCGGACCTGGCTGCTCTGTATCAGGTTCCTCCCTGGTCGTGATGCACTGGACCCTTCCTCCACAGGTTTTCATCTTCATTTCCCATAACTAGAATGCACTGCTCCATCCCTCGGCTGCGCTCTGGGCTGGTCAACGCTACCCAAGTAGCTGTGCCATGCCCACTTTCTTACTATCCAAACAATTAAGGTCTTTCTAGTGCCAAATTGAACTTAAAATCCCCTTCCCAGCAGTAGCTTTGCTGCAGGAATAACACAGATGCAGTAGCAAGTGCTGGAACGTGTGCTTCCTCTTCCCTACACAGTTAACGGAGTGTTCTGTGCCACCAGAATGCCCTGAGTGACTCCCCTCGAGCTCCATGATGGTCCCAAACCCACGGGCGTGAGGAGGAGGAACCCTCCTGTGAGGGGTGACTCCAGCATCTGCGGCTCAGCATCCCCTCATTCCCTGCAACAAACACAAACTGCTCCTGAACAGAGACCCTGAGCGGGCAGCGAGGGGAAAACCAACCACCGAGGGCATCTCCCTGGTCCTGCAGAAGAATTATAACTTTTTTTAAAGTCACACTGTATTTTTTTTTGACGTCAGTTCCCTTTTCCGATAGAGATGTTTGTTCTTGCTGAACTCTCACTCCTGGTGACGTGTTGTGGCATCGAACCTCCCAGGATAATTATGTGAAGAAGTGCCCATTGATCTGTTTGTTGAATTTGTCGCTTCAATTTGAACCTTTCAGCCCCCACCCCTCCTGTGTCTTCGAGACCGATGGGAATGGCATGTTCCTCAGGTGCTGCTCTTTGCCCCTCATTACAGATGCGCTTTTTAAGAATACAGGAATATTGCAATCCAATCAGATTTAAACTTCGGTAATTGCATTCTGCCAAGCTAAATTTCCTTGCAATTTCAATTGGACTCAGTGTTATTCATTAGGTGAGGTCCTCAGCTGCTGTACCCTGTTGCTGTGCAACAACCGCTCCAATTAATCCCCTGGGTCAGGAAACCGATACAGTCCTCCTGTCTATTTGTAATTTGTAAAGTGGTAATGGTTCTTTTTCAAGAAATATTACTTAATATTTAATAACAGCAATGCTAATGGACTCTGCATTTTCTGCAATTAAATTCTTGGAAGAGTGGATTGTAAACTCTGCATTCAGCTATTGAAGTGTGGCAATTTTTGAGAGACTTTGTACTTCGGGACATGAATAGAAAAGTAGGGTAATACGATTCCTGCGCAATTATGCATTGCGTCCACATACTGCAGCTGCTAAAAGCATTTATCATAATTAATGTAACCACACTGATTATCAAAGGATGTTTGTATAATGATTGATTTGTCACTTGTTGTAAAGCCGTGCAGGACATCAGAGCACAAATTACCCCCGTTTACTGTAACAGTATATGCCTTTAAGTGAAGCCGTTCCTTAGAGGGGAACCTGGGGCTCCGCTGCTCATTCCTTCCTCTCTGGGTCCCTCAGAATCAGTTCTACGTGATAAAACAGAATTAGGAGAATTACTGTTTATAGTAGGCTTGAATGAAGGGACAGCGCTCCCAGAGACACTTCACATCTTACAAGAAAATAAAATCTGTCTTTCCCCTCATTGGAACGAAAGCGAAACAGCAAATCGTGTTCCGGCTGTAACGAGACCTCCAGAAGGGTTTGACGCCCCCCGGCAGCTTTCCACCGTCACCTCCCGTTATTGCTTTTCCTATTTTTAGTTGAATTTCCAGGTTTTCCCAAGCCAATTCTTTTCAGCCATTCAACATTTCTCCCGTGTCAGAGGGAAGGATGGCTTTACATGGCGTTGCCATGGAAACACCTGCGGGATGCGGGATGGAGATGGGCGAGAGAAGGAACCAGCGAGAGAGCGAAGGGCGAGGGTGCGGGAGCCCCCCCGGGTTTCCTTCCTTTGCAGGGCAGCTTGTGGCACTGAGCAGGGTTTTTCCTAGATTTATTTCCACAGTTCAGAACTTTGTGTCACAACTAGGGAATTTGGCAGGGGGCCACGCTGGCAGTAGGGGAAGAAAGACAAACGTTATCCCTGGACATTTCCTACACTCCCTCCAAAGCCGGTGTCCAGTTTTTCCGTGGGAATCTGCTCCCGACCTGTTCGACCCCTTGCCCCTTCCCCGGGGCCACCTGCACCCTCCCCGGCCCCACGGCTCCTTCCTCCCGGGTTGTCTTGGCAACACCCGATGTGGAGAGAGCGGCCGAGGCAGCAGCGGGCGATGAGCAGAGATCGCCTGGAGGGGCACTTTGCTCCCAGACCATTGATAAAAGGTATTTTTTTGTAGGGGGTGGGGAGTAAGTGGGGACAGCATTAACATAAGTTATCGCGGTGAGCGCACAGGAGGCATATTTTTAATTTTGAGTGTGTGGATTTTACATTTCTGACTGCAGAACCGATGCTCAGCCCCTCCATCTGACGGTCTGATCCAGGGCTTACCGGAGTCAACAGGAGCCTTTCTCTTTTCCTGGGCGATCTTTGGCTCAAGCGTTACCATAAAAGCTTTTGGATCAAAGCACACGTCGTGCAGAAAGTCAGACAGGTATAAAGAGCATCTGTTGTGTTGAGTCATTTGAGTCTGTGCCATGCTTTAGACCACTTGTGGATAAGCTCTCTGCTTTCTGCTGTGTACACACCAGTTTAAACCAAGCTTCACGTCTGCCTCTAATTTTAAGCAGAGGGAAAAATATTACCCACGTTTATGCTTCTCCAGCACCGTGGGCTTCACAGAGGCTGTAGGAGCGTAAGTGCTGAGCGCGGGGCAGGGAGTTTGAGGAGGGCTCTGAGATGATGAACTCCCCATTCGGTGCTTTGAGAGCCCTGGCAGGACACCCTGAGGGTCAGTAAAGAGCCCCAGAGCCACTGGCTGGTTGTGAGGGGCATGCCCATGGATTCCATGGATGACTTCAAACAAGTTCTCAGATGTCTTGAGACCTGATACCCTCTTAAAAATATCTAAGATCACATCTGTGTGGTTTCAGAGTTTTCTCTCTTTTCTTGTCATATTCAGACATTTGAAGGTGCACTTCTTGGGGAGAAGCCCTGACCTGCCATTAGGGAATGGCCGGAGTAGGATGAAGACCTGTAAAGTCTCCTTGGAGATGCACCAGGTTCTTTGCTGACCACCTCCAGAGCCAAAGCAGCCTTTTCCTCCAGAGCTTGGCCCAGTTGTGTTACCCAAACTGACGAGACCTGGGTAGCTCTGGAATGCAGTTATCCACTAGAAGGAAAATTCTTTGGGGCCTGGCTTTAAGCTGCCTCCCTGTCACTGGTGCAAACCAGCTGGGAGGTGTTCGGAGAAGAACTGCGGGAAGTTGAGCAATGAGTCTACGTTTCATGACTTTTCCCTGCCTTTTCTGGTCATGCGTTCTCCTGCTTTGATCCCTTCTGGTGTTACATTTTCCCCATCACTAGGTTTGCCTCTCTGCTGGGAACCTGAAATTGTGTGCTCAGCTATAGGGTTCAATTTGCCTTTTATGCCTCTTGCAAATCTTATTAAGTCCTGTTGTATTAAATGGGAGAAGCATGCAGTTAAGTCTGTGGTTTTCAAAATGCATTAGACTTCTTTTCAAGTATGCAAAGTGTAAATGGATTTTGTGCTTTGGGAATGTAGCAGTGTGTTTACAATTTTGGTTAGATAAAAGGATGCTGAGATGGCCTTTAACATTGATTTGGTGTTACGTTTTTCCCAGCTTTAATATAGCCTTAGAGATTCTTTTAGCGTTTTGATTTACAGAATAAATCAGAAAATGAGTTTTATTTTATTTATCAGTCAGTAATGTGCTTTTCTCTCTGTTCTTCCTCAGTGCGGTTAGCCCTGGAAATAGTAGCCCGGGTAATCTCATTAGGTCAGGCTTTCTTCTCGCAAGATTTGCCACGTAAGATGGTTTCAAACACTGAGAAAGCCACTTCCTGCAATGTTTTGGTATTTTTCTTGTGAATCCAACTCAAACCAAGCAGTTTAGTGAGCCATGGCAAGTATACATTAAACCTAAGCCTTTTTGAACCTGGAAAGAAGGCTTTCTGAGCAGTGGAGGTTAAGGACCAGGAGAACCTGAGCTCCCTCTGGGTTGGTCATGTCATCCTGGTCCAGACCTGGGCAGCAAACTTCCTTGTCCCCAGCTGCAGCATCCTCAGCTGGAAAAGCAGAGGCTGGTGGCATTTGTTCATCTTGCGGGGGCAGTTATAAGGTTATGTTTGTTACAAGAGCTCATAAATAAACTGAAATTTTACAGTGAAAGTTGCCATGAAAGTGCTGTGTTTAACCACACGGTGATTCGTCCAGGGAGGTGGACAAAAAATTATGGCAAAAATTAAGAAACTCTCTTGGGTGAATAGGCAATATCTGTATGTTATGGATCCTTTGAGGTGACTATAGAGTGATGAGGTTGCTCTTGCAGGAAAGAGGGGCCACAGAAACAGGCCTGGAGTTTTGACTTTTTCAAGCGCCTTCATTATTGAAATCTAAATTTAATTCTAGTTATGATTACTTTGAGAGCGATGCCAAGTCCTATATTACTTGACCTACTTCAAAACCGTATGGAGAAATGTATCCACCACATTGACCTTCCTTTTGTCATTTCACATCTCAGATGCTGCTGTAAGAAACTCAGCATTAATTTTTCAAGAGAAACAAATTGGGGTAGATGCGGAAACTTGCAGGTAACAGGATATTGTCACCGATGAACAAAAGGATGTGTTGTGCCTGAGAGATGGGGAATCTGCTGTTGTTCCCTCAGCCTGTTTGTCCACTGATCTGGTGTAGAAAGTTCTTGACAAACTGCAGTTTTTACACTGGTGTAACTCTATAGCAAGAGGATGGCACGAAGCTGGAATAATGCAGTGTGTGTCAGATCTGCTGCTTCCCAACAAACGTGTGACTCCAAAAGGGAGGGGCAAGAAATGGGGATTTCAACAGGAAACAAATGAAAACTCTCTTTGTCTGAACCAGGAGAAGGTGAAATACCTGGGCCATTCCCACGTGGTGGGGCACAGCCCAGAGCTCTGGTACTGTTAGTATTTGGAAAAGATGTGGACGTGCCTTCTATTTTAAATTCCCTTTGCAATTATAGATAAGAAAAAAATCCCAAGGAATGTGTTGTGCTCAGTTGACAAGGAAGGGTATCTTTTGACTTCAGGGGGAAGAAAAGCTGGAGAAAAGGATACTGTCTGCAGAAGCAGCAAATTTCCTTAAGTTTTATCATTTTTTCCATAATATTGATAGAATAGTGCCATTTTGTCACAGCAAACGACATATTGACCTACTGTTTGTAACGTATTCTCTTAGGTCAGGTCTCAAATCCTTTTTGTGTGTGTCTGAAGTAACGGGCTCGGCTGCCGAGTCCAATCAGAGAGAAAAACGTTAAATCCAAAGCAGCTCTTAGCTTCTCAAGCCAGGAAAATATCCATGTTTTATTCATAGAAGGATCCTAGTCAACATCCTCCGGTTCCCTGGATACAACCGTGAGGCTATAAATAGCTGCGCGGTGACACAGCAGCCCGGCGCGGGGACGGCAGCCGGTGGCAAAAGGGGCAGGCAGGACCCTGGGGGTCTGCTCCCACCCGGATCCCCGCTGGAAGACGAGCACGGAGCCGGTTCCAGCACCCGGGGAGGGCTGCAGTGCCGGCTCTGCAGGACCCCCCTCCCTGGAGCACAGCGAGGTGCTGAGCCCCTGCCACGTCCTGCTCCCCGGCTGCTCCCCCCGGCATCGGTTCAGGGTCACCCCGTGAGAGGGAGAAGTTCACCTGGAGGGTTTTTCTGTGTGTTTAGGAGAAGAAGGCTTGAAGGGGTGGATAGACTCTGAGCCAATATAGAGCTGGGAAATAGAACATAAGCGTGTGCCTGACTTACCTAATGATGCTCTGCCTGATGCACGCTCAGTAATAATTCTCTCTGTAGCTAAAACTGGCCAGATCCTAATTTAATGTAAACTTAGGTGAGTACAGCTATAATAATTTACTCCAGACAGGGATGAAGGCCTGCGAGACTGGCCTGGAGTTTCCCACATGTGCCTCAATCATATTTCAGCATTGCTTTAACAGTTCAACTGGCGGAGCTGGCATAACAAATTCATCATGCACCTACCTGATTTATACACCGGTGTTGATGTATGTCCTCACTCTCCTTATTTTCCAACGCATTTATCATTCTCACATGGTCGTTTCTTTCCACTCTGCAATTCTTACTGGCTGCCCGTTTTTTGGCTGCTTCAGAGAATTTCTCGGGGGCGTTACGTGGAGCAGGAGAGCGTTGACGCTCGGTCCTGCCATCGAGCCCAGCAGAGGGTTCAGCTGTGGAGCTCTACAGACTCACACGGAAGGTTTCATGAACCACTATTAATGCGTTGTTTGAATTCAGCACAAATACAAAGATAGCTCTGTTTTGTATTTATACTCTTGGGACTTTTAATGAGCTTTTTCCCTGACTTTAATATTTATTGGACCAGAATAACATAAGATTTAGGATTCTCTGGTGATTCGGTTAGCCGGGAGCTGAGCTCCGATGCACCGCCAGGCTGCTTTTAGCTCCAGACACAAACAGCTCTTTGCAATCTTACCCGTGCTGGCGGTGGGGGAACGCCACGGGCAGGAGGACCACCGGGTCCCCCCAGTACAGCTGGACACCAGCAGCAGCCCCCTCGCTGCCCCAGGTCCCCTCGGACCCAGGTGATGGTGGGGTTTGGGGGGATGCCCGCTCTGGGTACCCAGCAGGGGTGAGGGGGGATCCGGCTCTCCAGAGCCAGGTTTGGGGTGCAGCGAGGGTCAGGGCTGTCGTGGAGGTTCTCACCCCCCCTCACTGCGGGGTTCTGTGCCCAAAGGCTAAAGGAAGCTCCCGTGGAGGAAGGGGTGAGGTGCGAGCTCCCCGGTGCCGCAGCGGGGTACCTGCCTCTCCTGTAATTGCTGCGATGCACACCGAGTACTAGAAAGTTGTACAGGTTATTTTTAAATTGTGGAGGAAGTTATGTAAGGTGGTTCATGCTAAGGGTTTATTTTATTTTTAATGACTAGATTTAAAAATTCATGTAGAAGCATAGAGGGACTTTTAATTACTAAATTTAAACCTTCAGGTGACACTTAAGTAAAGAAAAAAAAGTATTTTTCATTAATTTTCTTTTATGTCCTCCCTTTCTCTGCAAAGCAAACGCAGGAGCAGGCTGGGAGGTTGTCCTGAGATTAGACAGAGCTTCGGCTTGGGCATGAACTGCAAAAGCACGGCCCTTTTTCACGGTACCTTATACTTCACGGATAACGCCAGCATCTTTCGTTCTGTGCTGCAGAAACAAGCTCCAACATGACCACTTTAATTTCCCCGGGGAGTGCCCCACGTTGCTTTCCGCAGCTTTCCCCGTGCTGCTGGCCCGGGCAGGAGCAGGGCACGGCAGGGCCGGTGCTAAAACCAGCCGGGAACTGGTTGAGCAACTGGGCAGGGATGTGCTTTGCTTCGGGCGGGGGGTCTGAGCACCAACTCCTGCCCAAACGACACAGATCTGTGCCCAAGTGCTGGGTCACTCCACATGGAATGCGGGACGGGGCTGTTCTCGTGAGTGGAGCTTTCACAGATACGCCTCTCGCTCGGGAAGAACAATTCTCCCACCCCTCCAGAGAGAGATTTTTAGGGCTAATGAAGAAACACACCTGAAAGTGTCACCTGGCTTTAGTTTAACGGGATGGTCTGATGTAGGTGTTAGGCTTTTGATCAGAGGTGGAAATGAAGGGAGAAATAATCTTTTCTTAGGGGAAACTTTTAGGAAATGGACTAAGCTTGGAGCCGGTAGGATGTTCAGAGCTTTGGTGGAGTTCTTAGAGACGAGAGGAAGTTCATAGCTACGGCCTTAAATCAGCAGAGACTTTCTGTTCAATGTAGAATTTTAAACCAGTCTGAACTCCTATCTCTGCTTCAAATGAAATGTACATTGGAGGTCTGGCTAAATAGGAGTGGATTATGTAAAAAGCCATTACTGTATTGTAGGTTTTTGAGGCATACCCATTTTTCTGCATGCCTTCCAGAGACAGGATTACAAATCTTTTAATGAGGATCTGCTTTAAATCCTCTGGCCATTTTGAAATGTTTAGGAAGAAACATGTTTTGTTTCCTCCATGCCAAAAGCGACACCAGAGGAACACGTATTTGTATTTGTACAGAAATAAACACATCATCGTCTCAGCCTTTGTGTCTGCCATCTAATGCTGGAAAGCATCCTCGAGGATCCACAACGCTCAAAGCAGGTTCTTTGTATTCCAGAGGCCTATTGTTTATCTTATTGACTAGCAGAGAGAAGGGAAAGAAAAAGTGCATTTTAATTAGTCAGGAGAACTTAATTCTTACTGGAGCTCAGACTTCAGCTTGGCTGGATTTTGCTTGTGGAGTGAATCCACCCGCAAGTGGCTCCGGGCTTTGGTCGGGGATGGGTTCAGGGACCATCCTGCTCTCCAGGGCTCCACGGGAAGCAGGTCCAGCCTGGCCCGTATCACACGGGATCTCCTTCCTTCTGCCCCTCTGGCACCAGCAGAAGTGATGACTTTCCCCAGCCCTTTCCCATCATCTGCCTCAGTTTCTGCCCCTGCCCAGGGAGGGTGATGGCACCGACCTCCCCCGGCTCTGAACGCGGGGGGTGACGTGTGGGGATAAACTGTTCTTCAGGGAGAAGCTGCCTAAATACACCCAGAATATTAGTTTCTCCTTTCTCCAGCTTGTGCCTTTGTTTTGTTCAAGTGACAGCCCTGAAGGGGGCACAGAGATTTTACAAGTCTTTGAGCTTGTATCGCCTAAAGGGAACAAAAAAAGCTTCTCCCATCTAGTTTTATTGAATATAACCAATCAGGCACAATTGATTGCTCCGAAGTATTCCCAAACCTCACGCTTCCCTGAATGGGAGGCTTCAGACACGATAATTGAAGTAATTCAAATCCTCCGTAAGAAACAACCTTATTGTCTCCTGCTGTGGATGTCTTTGTAATTATGGAGATGGAATTGGTTATCTTTCTGCCAGTGGACTCTAATGAAAGAGGTGGCTGTGTAGTTAAATGGGCCAAGAACCGACTTTCAACCCTCACAACATGATTCAGATAAATTCCTGCTCTGGCAACAGAGCGAATTCCAATTAGAGGCACGCAGAGACTTTTGTGGGGTTTTCTGAAAGCGCTGGAGACAACGGCATGGTTTCCCCTCTACCGGCCTAACGAATGACAGCGAAAGCATTTGGAAGAGATCCCATCACCGATTTTCACCCCTTTCTTCTTGGATCTGGTATTGTCAGGTCTCCCACCCTTCCTGCTTTGTCTCTTTAGGTGCCAGTTGCCCTGAGCAATTGAAGTTCTCTCCTGAGCTCAGGAGCCGGAGCTGCTCCTGTTCCCAGGGGCCGAGATCCCCGCGGTGCTGCAGCAGGAGGTGTCCCTGGTGGGAGCATTTCCCGGTTCTGCATGGCTTGGACAACCCCTGAGGCTCAGCTTCTGAGCCTGTGGCTTTAGGGGAAAATTCAGCATCTCCTGGGCTCTGGGGAAGAGGATGGAGCCAGGTTTCCCAGCCGGGTGATGGAGCCAGCAGAGCCCAGGGCAGGTTTGGGGAGAGGTGCATGTCCCAGTGCTGTGCCCAGCGCCCCCATCTCCTCTGGGTACCCACTGTTTGGGTGGAGAAAGAAGAAAATCAGGTTCCCTGAGCAGAGGGGTTCGCCCGCGGTGGCCGAGCAGGGAAGAGGCTGTGGGAGAAGCAGATTTTCCTTTGCACCTGCGGAGCTTCAGCGCTCGATGAAGCTGTTACTGGTTTGTGATGGTTGGTAATGGTTGGTGATTGATATCAACAGGAACTTTGGTGTGGTCTGGGAGAAGGGGAGCAGGTCATTGCTCTGCAATGCACAAATGGGCCTTTTAACTACCCCAAATACATGCAAATCTTCTTAAAATATGGATTGGATGCAAGTTATGAAAATCCTCGGGAATTGTTTCCAGCCCTTATGTTTGCCCTGTTTAAACCGCATGAAAACTGTGAGATGAGCCCAAATGTGTCTTGTCTGACACATCTTATAAAATGATGAAGCTGAAGTATAAAGAAACCCAGTTTCTTCCACCTCTTTTTGCATAAAGTGCTCATTGTTAATTTAGTTCTGAATGATACTTGATGGATGGTACCAGGTAGGTTTCTCCATTATTCTTTCTAATCTGCTTGATATACAATGTAAGGGAGCTGAGGAAAAAATAAGGAGGCTGACGAAATTCAAATCACAATTCATTTATGCAGCAATTCCAGCATCCATTAAAAATAACCCATTAAATATTGTCCTCTGCTAAATTTAGAAGATGCTCAGGTGTGTCTGCTCTTGTGCCGCACAGAAAGTTTTAACTCAGATTTAATCATACTGAGTGTTAGGGGAAAGAGCTAATTAGATCGACAAATTTAGAAGGCGGTAGTATATTATATGGGAAGAAATGGGTGATTAGATATTATTCACTGTGAAAGTGACTGGCCCTGGGGAATATCTTTAAGGGTATTATATGACATAATACTAGTTTAAAAATTGAGAAAGTACAAGTTCACATCATCCTCAAAATTCTTCCTTGTTTCCAATTTCCCCCGCGGTAGTTTTTGCTGCGCTTTTTGGGCTGGGGGAGCGAGGCACGGGGCTGGCAGAGGGTCGGTCCCACCGGCGGGTCCCTCTGCAAGTCACTGTGATGCATTGCCACCCAGAACTTGGGTGATTTCTGCAAATAATGGCCTTCATTTATCCCCATAAATTGTACTTTTACAGTATTCATAAAATCGTAGATCAGCCAAACACCGCTGCACCCCTTCTCAGCGGTCTCAGTATTACGCTTCCCCTGGGAAAGCAGATTTAGAAGGGAGAGAGGGGGTTATTGCCTTTAAATAAGTAAGAAAGTCTATTTCTTAACGTTATACTGTGAGGAAAGTCTCAGTGTTAATGACTTTGCTGAGCTTTAATCACCACAGAAGATAAATGTAGCACGTTGGGAGTTAAGGCCCATGGAAAGCAGGAGGAAGCTGTGTTCTTAGGGTAGCCATTCTCACTGCTGTATTTTCCAGCTCTGCTCACCTCAGTTTGTGTTTTTCTCTCTAACGTGACCCCCCCAAAGCTGGGGGCTGTGGTCCCCTGGCAGCAGCCTGTCCCTGCGTGCTCTCGGAGCCACTGTCCCCAGGGTTCCTCTGCCCCGGAGTGTCCGGGCTGGGACGTCCCTCTCCCTCCTGGCCCCATCCGCCACTAAAAGAGATTCACGGCCACCTCCAGCACCTTGTTCCATCTCCTAAGGTCATTTTATATTGCTCAGAGAAAGGTATAAAATATGCCAGGATATCTGCTTCCTCCACAGACCCAGAACAGACGTGATTGATATCATATGTCACTGCTAAATTGGTCAAATAAAAAATGACTCATTTAAGTTCCCTTACACTTCTCCTTCCACTATCCCGGGTCGTGTTCCTGCAGACAGAAAACTGGGTGTTTACAGAAAGCATTTCGGCTCTAGTTACAAACAGAGGGAAAGATTAGTTGAATTAGAAATACTACGACTGTTTTAAAAATGGTAATAATAACAGGGGCGTGTGGTGCCCCGTTAGCGACCGACTGCCGCGGTGGCAGGCACGGCGTCACGGCTGCCCCAGGCTGGAGGGATGCTCCGCCCCAGGGACATCACCTACGTCAGAAAAATTAATCCTGAGCTTGTTTTGTCCTAAAGCACACGTTATTCTTCTGTCTTCTAAAGCAAATTTCTGTTTCATCCTTCCGAAGGGGTTCATTTAATAGTGTGTGAAATGAAACGTCAACAAGAATTAGAACAAATGGGGTGGTGATTCCCAAGAGACAACAACTTTCTGCTGGGAAATGTTTCCGGGCAGCCCAGTGAGGGGAGAGGGCTCAGGTGGTGCCGGCTCCTCCAGCCCAGCCGCTGCCAGAGCCCCCGGAGCTACGATTCGGGGAGGGTCCAGGGATGAAATCGTGGGAGAACCCCGGAGAGCCCTGACCTTAAAATCTTAGAATCAGAGTGGTTGGAGGGACCGGTGCTGTCCCAGTGCTTTTGTGGGGACATCATCCCATCCCATCCCATCCTTTCCAGCTTCTGCCCTCTCCCACCAAAGATGGGGTCTGTGTCTTTCACGCCCCCAGGTCACACTCTGTGGCCTCGTCCCGCGGGTCCTGCGTGTTGGGGGGGCTCTGGTGAGCTCCAGGCATGGCCGGGGCCGTGCTGAGCATCCCTCGGGCAGGGTGGGACAGAGCGACGCAGACAGACAGGCTGCGCTCCTGCCGCCCGAGCCA
Source organism: Gallinago undulata (assembly GCA_026546715.1). NCBI lineage: Eukaryota > Metazoa > Chordata > Aves > Charadriiformes > Scolopacidae > Gallinago > Gallinago undulata. The sequence continues at coordinate 6,424,804 of JAOTQQ010000013.1, forward strand.
CAAACCCCCTGGGGCTGTTACTGTTATGAGCCCTAAAATCCGTTGTTTATGGGAAGTTCAGAAATGACGTGAAAACATGAATGTGGGGTATGCAAATAAATCTTCCTGACAATCTTGTTCACTAAACTCATTATTATGGAAATAAATTTAAAATGTGACTTTTCAGAGCTGCTGAAAGCCATGGCTTCCTAGGGCCGTGCCTGCCCCTGGGATGAGCGAGTGCCAGCGCTGCGGCGCGTGGGGAGATGTTGCTTGTTTTGAAAGTAATTCCAGCGAAACAAAGGCCAGAGAATAATCAGGAAGCCTCTGTTTGCGGGGTGAGTCCCTCAGCCCCGGTGCCTGCTCGGGTGCTCTGCCCTCATTGTGGCCCATTTGCATTCTGCGGTGGTTGTGGAGCTGGTTGGGTGATGATGCTCACTGCATAGAGCCCAATTAACGAAAGGTTAGGGTGCAATTAAAAATCGGAAAGTGTCCTTTATTTCAAAGTGAAGTTTATGCTGCAGTACGAGTTCCTGGAACACGCTACAAAATCGTTTCCAAAGACTAAAGCAACTCCTGTCTGTGTATTTGTGTGGCTTTGACCCCTGCAGAACGTTGTGGGTTTCTCTAAAGGGACAGAAAAGAGGCGCCAGTCTCTGGACCGTTTATAGCCCCTTAATGGGTTTGTGCTGCTGCCTTTCCAAGGGCCCTGAATATGGGAGAACCAACCGGAGCTGGGCTGGGGGGAGGACGGATAGGTATCGGAACTACCCGCCTCGTCAGCACAATTCCCTTCTGGAGTGACGTTACAGTCATCAGCAAGAGACCCACAGGTGGAAAAGTGCCAGGTGGTCTCTGAACACACGTCAGAAAATCTCAGTGCCGCCCACTGCGGGGGGTGACCCGCTCTGGTCACCTCCTGTGGAAGTCAAGGTCTTTAAAGAAACGGAGTAACTTGCTGAAAGCTGCCCTGAGGTGGCCGTGCTGTCCCCGTGCCGGGGCCGGGCTGAGGGACCACGGGGGGTTCCACGGGGGGAGACGAGCTGCTGCCTCAGCCACGGAGCGGGGAGCTCCTCGTCGGGTGCTTTGTGCAGGAGCAGCTCAGTCTTTTGCTGACTTGGATTTTACATCTGTAAATTGGACGTGTCAATGTGAGTTTAGGAAGGTGGTAAACTTTAATAAATACTTGTAGCTTATTCTGGCACTCGTGGTGAAACTGCAGAAATGTCACTAAAACTCACTCCTCTTCAGTTATTTATTTCTTTTGTTCCAGAGACCACCTGGGGCAGTTTCTTTGCTGCAATAAGAAACCTGTTGCTATTATATTCGAGGCAAAAAGCAGTAGGAGCGTGCAGCAAACCTCCAGTTGCCTGAGCAGACTTAGCAAATCTGCAAATGGCACGTATGTGTCTAACATCTGTAATTAAACTGATTGACCTTTCCATGTGCAGGCTGGAGGGGACAAAAGAAAAGTACTAGAGAAGATGGATTGAGAAGTGAATGAGATGCCAAAGTAAATCTCATTTATCCATCCCATGTGTCAATAGTGAGCTGGGAGAACATTAGTCTCTGAAATCACCAAAATCTCAGACACTGGCTGTTTGGAGCTTGGGGCTCTCGTGGGACAGGGGTTGGCTGCCCCGAGGTGTGAGACAGCTTCACCTGGGGGGCACTGCCAAGGCACAGACACTTCCCCTCTTTCTAAAACAGGGTGTTCAGGAAAACACTTTGGAAATGATGGACTGGGCAGAGAGAGACCCGGGTCCTGCCACCTCTGTCCTCAGGGCTGCCTTTTCTGGAGCGGGTTTTGTTTCCTACCACTCGGTGCCGATGGGGTTTTTGGTGAGAGGGATATTCTTTTCTACCATATCTGAACGGTAACGCTTTAAAATCACTTTACATCAATGCCCAGTCATTCGGGCCTTCAGTCTTTTATTTTATGGTTATGTTTTATCATATATAGCGGCACGATTGCTTTTCACATCTCGCATATAATCCTCAAGAACCTTTTTCATGCCCACTCTGTCAGATTTACTCCCAGCTGGATGCACGTAGGGCTATGGCTATGGCTAAGGGTGTGCTCAGGGTATTCACGGGGCTGCAGAATGGCACGTGGCAGATTTCACCACGTCTCTCGAGGCCACTGCCTGCCCTGGGCTGTGCCCTCTGACTCCTGCTCTCTTGAGTTCTTTCATTCACCCTCTTTCCATAGGAAGGTCACGCAATGTACCCGTGCTGTGGCAGCGTCCCCAGCGCAGGGTGGTGTGTCCTGCACCTCGTGGCTGCAAGGGGACAGTCGTTTTATCAGCCAGTGACAGAGCAGCACGTGGGAAAAATACGGGTTGAATAACGATCAGGCTGAGTGTGTTCAAATTCCGGGGCTGGACTCTGCCCCCCGAGCGAGGAGGTGGTTTGTTGGACGTGCTGCTGGTGGCTCTGATGGGAGCAGCGCTGCCACCGGGGAAGCTGCTCTGCTCCTGAGGAGCACAGGCATCTCCCAGGGAAAGGCTTTGCCATCGGTCAGACATTTGGGGTGGTTTTCCTCCTCTGTTTACAGGTGGCTCGAGCAGAGCTGCACAACGGTTCTTCAGAGGCCCTATTAATCCATATTTTTCAGGTCTGTTCCCTATTCTGTGGTTGGAAACGTCACGCTGTGTGTGTGAGAGCTGTCTGTTTCACAGCTGAGCGGGAGAAGGATGCTCTGTTTCTCCGTTTTATGAAAGATCATGTTCTTTAGGAAAAGCGAGAAACGCTTCTGAAATGGATGAAAATGCAATTGAAAATGCTTAGAATGCCTATTCTGTGTTTGGAGGTGTGGTTGCTCTTGGTGAAGGGACCTTTCTCTGTGGACAAGACGAATCTGGAACGGCAGCGTGTCGGGGTCTGGAGGCGGTGGGACTCTGCCTTACTCCTTATCCCGCAGCCACGTAGGTGCAGAGAGGCAGGGACCTGCCTGTTCACATGAAACCTGGTGTGGGTTCATCGCCTTTCTAGCTGCTGACTAGGAGGGACCTTAGTCTTTTGCTACAAGATATAATATTGTTTTTATTTTATTGATTTAACCTGGTCTTCAACAGAGAGGGGCAGAAAATTGAATTTGAAAGATAAGTGGAAAAAAAGATCTACAGGATGGATTGCATCTTAGACGGCAAAATGACTGCTGTGATTACATTTTGTTATGCTAAGTATTTGGGCTACATGTTGTAGGCCAGGTCTTGCTAAAAATCTAATTTTACCATAGAACAGCGTATCCAAGAGTACTTTAAAATGGATTATACAGTAAAAGCTCCAAACCTTACATTGTATAGTAACCTAAATGGATCGATTTTGCTGCTGTTTAACATTTTACATAGAGTGTGGCCGTACTTGCCACAAAGTAGGTATATTCCACTTTCGGAACAGACAGTGCTATATTCCACTCTGTGAAGCTGCTGCTAAAGCTGTGCCGGGTGCCTGGGACACGGACGTCCCGCTTTCTGTCTGGTGCAGAAATGAGCTGGTTTTTCTTCTGGCACAATGTATAGCTATAATCCGCTAAAACTGATAAAATAAGGCAAATTTGAATAGGGGGAAGGGCCGGGCCGGTGGCAGCGATACCTGCAGCGGAGGAGGGCGAGGGGGGTGGCACCGTCTCGGCTGGTTCTGCGTCACCAGCAGCAGAGGAAGAGCCCGTGGTGGCGGAGCTGAGTGACACCCTCTTGGCACAGCCCGGAGAGATGGGGGGTGTGTGTGTGTGTTTCTCTACGTGCCTGCCTTCCTTTCTTGGCTAGATGATTCTGCAGCTTTGTTATTTATAGCACTTTAGTATTAAATAATAAATCAGCGTCTGGGAGAGAAGCAACTTCTGTTTGCATTTTGCTAAATCATTTTTGGTCTTTCCCTATAAGGCAGGAAAATATAGACCCGTAGCACATCTTTTATTCTGTCATCTAAAATTCTGTCTGATTTTTTTTTTTTCACCATTCTTTCCTTTTATCTGTGAGAGGAGATTGAGTCCTTTGATATTTTATTTAGACAGCGTTGCCCGTTTGGCAGCAGGCCGTTTGAGCTGATTTCGGATGCCCCCGTGGTGTGACCAGCGCCGGGTCACCTTCTCTCTCCGGCCTCGTGGCCGTGCGGGGGGACGGTGCCTGTTCTTGCACCTGAATTGATCTGGGGCGATGCGGGTGCGGGAGGAGGGGTGTCTGTGCGTGTTCCGCTGACGAAGCTGCATCAGCTGGGGACTCAGCCTGTCACAGTTCTTACCATCTGTAAAGTCCATTGCCCCCTGGTTGGTGCACAGTGAGGTTTGGATCTCTGTGACTGCCCAGCCAGAGGAGGTATCTAAGCCTCACTTGACTTTGAGAACCCAGCACAGTCACACAGCGACCTGACAAGTGGTCCTGCCCCACCGCCTGCTGGAGGCTGCCGTGGGGAGCACAAAGTTCCCAGCATTTTGCCTTGCTCAGAGGAAGCTTTTTGTCCCAGTGAGAGCTCGCCCAGAAGAGAAGATGTTGTTGTGCTTTCATTTATCTCTGCCCCCGGTGACGGGACTGGAGGAGGGAAATGGTCGTGGCTGTCTACAAACCCCTTCACCCTGTCCTTGGCACTCCGAGCTGGCCTCCAGGAGCCCATCACTCTAAGCCACCGTGACAGCTCGTGAGGGAGAAGCATTGTCCAGACGCACAGGACACAAGACACCCTACATCTGCAACGTGTTTTATGGTACCCCGTATCAGACGTTATGCTGGCCTTCAGAGAAAGAGGAGGATCGTTCTGTGCAATCCAGCAACGAGGCTGAGAACGAGCTGAGAGTAATTAATTACATGGGACACGTCAAGGCAAAGGGGAGCTGCTTCTGCTCTTCTGCCTCTGCCCACCTCTGCTGGAGATTCTCAACCAGTGCTGCCAGAAAGCTCCCGCTCCTTTACTGGGCTGCACAGACCCTGTCAGAACCCCCGGTGTTAAGCTGTCCCATGCTGTGACGCAGGCTCAGCAGAGTCTGTGTGGTTGTGTGTCTGTCCCTGTGCTGCCGTGGCTGAGGGTTCCTTTCTGTGTTTGCCTGTGTGACCCCCGAGACCCCCGCTCCGAGCGCAGGGTGCGGCAGCTGGGCCTGTTTCCTACAAAATCCCACAAATCCTCGTCTCACTTGCTTTTAGCCACCAATCGCTTTCATCCTGAGTATTTCACGTTGCCAATAAAGCATTCGATATGCGCAGCCGTTCAGATAAATGTCCTTTTTCTCAGTTTGTGCTGATTTAATGGGTGGATTTAATTTATTGTATAGTCAAGTGCTATAGGTAGTGGATGCGCTGTCTGCCCACTCTGTTTTGATATTGCCAGGGAAGCAGTTATTAATGGCACATAAATTCTATCCAACAGTTTTCTTAAGTGCCTTAACTATAGCGCGTCTGATGCTGCGGGCTGGGAGTCGCTGTCTCCGCGGGGTGGCCAAGGAAAGCCCCGGCAAAGATGAACCACGAGCCGGGGCTCGGTGCAGGACCTGGCACCAGAAGGAATCTCCCGCCATAAGGACCCTCCCATAAAAGCTGGGCAAAACACCCCCCAAATTGCACCCCGACCTATTCAAACCCGCAGAGCCCAGTTTCACCATCAGCGACAGGCGTCCCTCGCTGGGGGGACTCGCTGGCTGGGATGAGGTTACCCCCGACGGGTTTGTCAGGGGCCTGGGCAGGACCCTCAGAAGTTATGGACACGGATGACACGGGGATGAGCAGGGCTGGAAGGACACGTCCAGCCTCACCCCAGCGGGGGGGGGGTTCCTGTGCCGCAGCAGCAAACGAGCCCCCCCGGCCACGGCCAACGAGGCGGCTACAGACGCCTCCTTGGTTCCTGACAAAAAATGAATCATAAAAGCTGCTGAAATTCATTTTCAGTTCACAGTCCATTTGGTGCAGTCGTGTGAGTGTGCCCTGACGTGTGCACACGCGCCGGGTGCGCGTCTCTTTACCCTGTGATGTGCAGGGGTGCACGCATGCATACCTTTAAATAGATATATTTTTAAAGACTGAGCACCTGTTTTCTCCTAAAAGTCTTTAGCTTCCCCCAAATTAGCATTTATTTTTTACTGCAAAGTTCAGATATTTTCCTTCCCTTTTCCTCTTCAAACACGTTTTTTAGCTCTGGTCAGACCGTAACAAAGGATGGACAGTGGCAATGTCTGAGAGTGGCACAACTACAGGAGCTGAATAGTTTAAACTATTTAAAAATGGCAAAAATAAATGCAAGTGTTACTATGTAGAAGACAAAATTGAGATTTAAAGACTTTTTCTTTCAACATCTGTAGATCTCTTCTCCTCTGTTGAAATCTCATTTTCTCCTTCCACTTCCAAGCCAACAGAAATTAAAACTGCTAAACAGCACGTGGGGGTGTGATGGGCCATTCCTTACAGACCAGCTACTTCAAGAATCCTACCTTTCTGGGTAATAAACTGCCCACGGGACAATGAGATGTGAGATTTCCTTTGGGCCACTTGGCAAGATCTCTGAATTGGCATCTGATCTGACAGATCTTCCTGGCTCACAAAAGCAAGGTTGGGGTTTCAGATGGAGATCCACAGAGATGCGGCATTTCAGGAGCACTTGTCCATTCAATCATAGAGTAATTTTGGTGGGAAGGGATCTCTGGAGGTACCTAGTCCTGCTCTGGGGTGTCTTACGCGGGGGGTAGAACAGTTAATGACGAAGGAAAGTTATTCGGATATGTGTGTGTGTTAACTAGTCATGTTGGTGTGCGTCCTTCTTTGTATCAGAATTTGTAAAGAAAGATCAAACCTCGAAAAGAACCACTACCATCTGGTGCTTTTCTGACCCCCCCGACATCTTCACCTTCAGGGAAGAATCTGACAATGGCCCTGACTCTGCTCTTGAGCTACAGATGCGTCTTCCGTGTGGGAACTGGCGGGGCTGTTTACCTATGCTTTATCTGTTCAGAAGGCTTTCCCTAGGCTGGAAATCGAGCTTGTTCAATAGAGCTCGTTAGGTAATGAGCTTATTCACTAAGCTCATTAGTGGTGGAATTCATCCTGCTCAGCCCTCTGCAGCCCAAAATCTTGTATCCCTTCAGCCCAGCTTACTACTTGTGGTGACCCTTAGCAAGAGAGATGACTTTTACCTAATTTCCGCTGGTTTGCTTATTTTCATTCAGCAGCTGTCTTGCTGAATGAATGTTTCTATTATTTAATCTGGCCTGCTATTCCTCTGTAGCAGAAAAACATCTAAAAGGTCCTTTGCATCCAGCGTGCCAAGGCTGGGATCTCATGCCAGCTCATTTCACGAGCCGAAGCGGTGTCTGACTCAGTAGGACTCATCCCGTACGTGATGGATGCTCCCGGGATTGAGGAGCAGACGGTTGGGCAGATGTAAGTAGGCAGGAAAACGAAAAGAGGCACCAAGTAGAAGTTGTGATTGCCTCCCGCGAGCTGACCATGATTGCCCATCTGCACACAATCTCGGGGTCCTGCAGTAAGGTTTAAAGCAGACACATGCACGGCAGAAGCTGGGGATTTCATATTTTGGCTAATTATGCGGAGATCAGAGAGTGAGCTTGAGAAGAAGGATCTCTCGCAGGTGCAAGGCGGGGTGGGAGACAGCATTTTAAATCTTCCTGAACCAACAGCACAACCGAAATGTGTGACAGTGAAGGATGTGTGTTGGCAATAATGCTTCATTGATTCATGTTCAAAGTGGTAAATTTAAGTCCTGTTTCTACTCATTTCAGACACTGATTACTAGAAAAAGGCTCTCATGCAGTGGAGTAACGGAGGAGTCTGTTAAATCGACAACAGCCTACTCCCGTCTTCCCTCTGGAGGGGCCGAAAGAAGCAATGGGAGCTTTTCTCAGTTTGATATTGATGACAGAAGGCCAGGATACTATGTGACCCTCAAAAGACCCTAAAACAGGGTTATAATTGAGAATGAGTTCTGAAATCAATAGCAGGGGAGGAATAAGATTATACCTGCATTAGGGGCAGCGCGGCTCAGCAGGACAGGGGATGGAGCATCCCTCCCGGGCGCATCTCGGGGGGACTCGTTGCGGACTCCTCCTGCTCTGCTCCATGGGCCAAGAGCTCCTTAGCTGCATTCCTGCCGGGTTTCATCCAGAAGGGATGCAGGTTGTGTGCTGGGAAACCTCTCTGCACCGAGCCAAGCTGCAGCAGGGAGGGAGGGATGGAGTTTGCTTTCAGAGAGCGCTCCTCAGCCAAAGGGACACGTTGATGGAGACGGGCCCCGGGAGAAAGCAGCTCAGAGCAGCTCCCTCTCCCTTGAGCTTTCCCTTCGCAGACAGCTCCCTTCTGCCAAGGTTGCAAGAAGAGCTGGCTTGCATTATCCTTCTCAATTGAAAAATAAAGTGCTATTTTCAGTTCTGCCATAGTGACTGTAATTAATATTTCAGGAGGATGGCTCCCTCGTGCTCCAGGTCATACAAATACAGAGAAAGGTGTGTGCTGTTGATGACGCGTTGTCTCCAAATTACAGCCCAAAAGGGCACGTAGAGCATACGGACATGGCAGTGAGGATTGTGGCAACTGGGTGAGAAAATAAGTAGAATTAAATAGTCAGAAGTGTTTTCTGTAGCGCAGAGAAGAAATAAGGGCCTTTCTGGTTGTGGGGTGAGATCTGGTTGTCTCAAGGCTGTGCATTTAAATATTAAAGGCTGAAAGTGACTCAAGATTTTATCATCTGCTGTTTTCACATCTGATGTGAAACCCTGTGTCGATAGGCGAGATGAGAAAAACAGCAGCACTTCGTGTCTTTCAGATGGCAAAGGGGAGTCACGTGTGCAGAAAGAATAAAGCAATAAGTACCTGAAAAATAATTACCCGTAATGAAAAGCGAAGGGAGCTTCAGGGCGTTGAGGAGGTGGCGTTTGATTAAGGGGAGCTCTTGACAGCGACCCCCAAGGCTCTGGCTCCCGGGGAGCAGCGGGGATGGGGGTGTCGGGCATCAGCCAAACCCCTCCCAGCTGCACCAGCAGCGGCTGCTCCCCCCAGTATGAGTAGGACTCGTTACTGGAATTACGTGCCCTCGTTGTCAGGAGACTCCCCGGCACCGAGCCCTCTGCATCCCTCTGTCCGGGCTCAGGCTTCAGGGACCCGCAGCCTGGTTCTGCAGGACCACGCTCTCCAGAAGCAAACAGCCCTTCTCGAGGGCTTCCCGGGGATGTACGGCGGCCAAATTTCACAAAGTCCCTGAGGCAAAAAAAAACTAGAGCTGCTCTGTGTTCTAATTCTGCCGCAGATGGCAGGCCCAGAGGAAAGCAGCAGGTTTCCCCGGGCGATGGCTCCCCCAGCCCGTACGGCCCTGGGCTGCTCGGAGAGGGGCTCGGAGGGGCTGCTGGCCCGGGCGGCTGCTGCAGAGGCTTTCGGGGGTGGGAGAGGACGGACACGCGGAGCTCCATCAGCAGCAGCGGTGGTGATGATGCCGTCGCATGTCCCCAGACCCAAAACCCCCCGCGGCTCCGCGTGGAAAGTAAAGAGAAGTCCTCGGGGTTGAGAGCCAGAACCAAAGAGTGAAATGGGGAAAGAAAGAGCCAGATGCTCTGGCGTCATTTCTGAGGCTGCAAACCAGAACAAAAAGCCCGTAAAGACCTGCACCTTTTCAGGGAGTAATGAATTCTTTCCTCCTCTGGCAGGCGGTGATTTGACTTGCCACATGCCTCCTAGTAATTTCCCGGCAGGTTTTAATGTTGGAACAATGGCATTCTGTTAGATATGGATTTTAAAATAACTCTTCCACACTTACTTGTACCTTTGGGAGGTGAGTTACAGCCCTTGGCTGAGCCCTGGTGAACCGTTCACCGGGCAGCAGCGGTTCCTGCCGGCAGCGCCCGGCCGGAGCTCGGCTCAGCCCTGCTCGTCCGCAGGAAAAACACCCAGCTCCCGAGGAGAGTAGCCATAAATACAGGGTGGATGTGCTGGAATTTGGCAGAAAAATCTTTCCCTGCTGGATGTTGAAGCAGCGAGAGAGGGCAGGCAGTGCCCCGTCCTAACGCCCTGCCGGGAGGATGCCGTCCCTCTGGAGACCTCCTCCCCGAGGGGCAGAGGGGCCGCAGGGACACGGGGCGCTCGGGGGCTCCCTCCGGGCTCGTCCCCGCTCCCCAAGACACACCGAAAACTGATTCAGACTGCGGGGCTGTAATCAGCTAAGGGACCTAATTAGTTTGGGCTAATTTGTTGCAGGGCCTTCAGCTTCCCTGCCCCTTCCCCTCTCTCTGACTGACAGCGGCTACTCTGTCCCGTATTTCCAGCTGATCTCTGTAAACTAATTACTTTTACTGGGTCAGTGCCATTATGAAATTATCATTTTATGAGACTAAAAATAGCTCGGATCCAGTCAGCAAGCCAATCACTTCCCTTCATCTCCAATGAAAACACAATGTTATCTTTAATCTGTCTTTCTCAGGCGCTTACACCGATGGAGGCTAGAGAGAAGAGGGGGAAAAAGAGAATCTTAGAAAAAAAAAATATAAATCAGTTGCTATAGATGCAAGGTTTACATTGGTAAATTTAGGAGTCATGTTATAATTTTAGCCAGTAGCATTACTTGGCCTTATTCAAAATAATCCACTTCTCACACAATGAGTTTACCTTAAAGGAAAGTGATTTTGTCTTGCGCATTGAAGACGGTTTTACGTGCAGTCATTACAAATATCCAAAGCCACAAAAAGCCTAAAGACAGATGAATTTATATTTTTTAAGAGAGAGAAAAATCCAGTGAATTCTACTTGCTCTGAGAATGAATGAAGGTATTTTAATACTTCTGGGGTTCTGGGGAATACAAACAGCTCAAAAATGAGACGTTTGCCTGAGATTTACATCCCTTACAGTGAAGGGACAAGGTTCCAGCTGTACTTTCTGATAGAAAGGCATTTTGCACATAATATCTGTGAGCCCATTACGGTAAAAAAATTGATACACATTTTGTATAAGATGAAGCTGGAGTCAAGAGAACGAAAGCTCAAGAAAATGGCCTCTTTGTGGAGCTCCATCAGTGCAGTGTGTGATTGGACTCTCTGCGTGTGAAATTCAAGCGGCTCTTCGGCCGGTGGAAGGAGGAATCGTTGACTGTGTGGGAAATGGTGAGTGAGGAAATTGTAGTGCCTTGCTTTACAAAGGAAATATCCCACATCTCATCCATCTTTCCCGCGCCGATGTTAAATATGCAAAGTAGTGTTTCTATTAAAGCAATTTTTCTGATTCAGTTTAATGGCAGTTAGTGAGGTACTGACACGCACAATGTGATTACTGGGCCAAACAGCAATCTTTCCGGAGAGCCTGGGAATGGCAGTGCTCCAGAGATGATTTATTATTCTTCTTACTTTGCAAACTCCCCTTGGTTTGCACGAGAGAGGGAGGATGAAGGTTGCTATCAGCTTGAGAGGTTTCAGCACTTTGCGTTGGAGAAATAAGGGCGGAGAGGTCTCCGTTCTCATGGGAGCTGGTGGCAGTTGCCAGAAACGTGGTCAGTGCTCACTCACCAAGGCAGCAAGGATTTCACATCCTATTTCACTGCTTAAATTTCAGCCCCTTCCTCGCCCTTGACTGAACACCAATAAAAGAGAAAGCCCAGGAAATGAGCAAAACCCGGAATGATGTTACTTTCATGAGGGTTGACCAGGAGTCAGTTCTCTCCCTGACCCACGTCTTGCAGAACCACAGGGCACCAGCTTGGTACCACCACAGGGACAGACCCCTGTGCCCACACCCCTGCTCTCTAAGCACTCGACCAAGAACAGCTGTAAGACATTTTGGGTCTCGCTGCAGACCAGGCTGTTGAGATAACCAGAGCATTGGTTCTATTGACTTCCCAGCGTGACCCCAGCTCCTTCAATGAATGACACTGGTGGGACCCCGCTGTCTGAGCGCACTGATGGGTATCGTTCAAACTCATCGACCAGGGCAGCCGTATCTGAAAGAGGGGTGGTGTTCTCAAACCCATTATGTTCTTGCAAATTGTAATGGAGGTGGTCAGAGAGAAGACAGAATCTCCCGGGACCACCCCAAGGGCGCTGAGCTGGGGGGGCTCAGCCTTTATGAGGCAACAGGAGGCCCCACAGCATATCCTGGAGCTCAAACCAGAACAAAACCCATCAGCAACCTCTGCTCCTCGGTCCGTGCTGCTGGGTTATTGACCCAAAGATCACGGTGCCCATTCCCTCCAGGATACACTGTGGGATTTCCCCCCCTTCTCTACTCCAGTCTGTGGTGGGATGGGGGTGCTGCCCCCCCTGCTCGGCTCTGGCATCCCCCAGATGCTCTGCAGAGCCCTGGGGACACCCCCCCTGCCCCAGGGAGATGGTGGCACTTGAGTTTCCCAACTCCAGTTTGGTGCTGACGCTGCAGGTCGAGACAGAGAGTCAGAATGCACTGCTGCTGTCAGGTGAAATGAAAACAGCTTTTAAAAGCTTAGAAAAATACGTGTTCTGGGCAAACCCGGGTGGGGTTTAGAGGCAGGAGGGAGGGCTCGTCCTGCAGCCGTGGCTGATGCTGATGGGCAGTGAAACGCGAGGCTGCCCCGAGCACAACCAAAGGCTATTTAAAACTGAATATGAACCAAACTCCAGTAACAAGGTGACAAAATTTATGATAATTAAACTGTCTCCATGTGGCTGTAAAACTGGTGGCTATTGCACATCAAGTTAACTACGATCCAAGCCAGGGACGTGAATTCTAGCGAAGGGAAGTGCTCGGCAGCCCTTGCCTTGCTGAGGTGGGGTGAAAATCTCCCGCAGAGCAAAGAAAAGGTGCTGGCAAAGCTGATATTTATTGTATCGGTGTTTTAACAAGGCCAAGAGAGAAGATGGGTGGTTGTTGGCCACTGGAGAAAAATGTTTCTGCATGAATTGGATAGGTGATTCTGAATTAATTTTGAATAGTTGTTTCAGTAATTCAGATTGATTTAAGATGCACCCAAGAATAACACTTTCATTATAAAACCTCCTGAGCAAAATTTAAATCGTGTTAAATTAAAAACAGCCTCTGTTAAAGCAGGGCTGATGAGCACAGCAGAGGGATCAGAGATGCAGGGTCAGTATAATTGAATTCCTTTGCTTTGTTTCCCATTCCAGACCCGTGGTACCTGTCTCCTCGGGTTGTAACTACCTACGGAGCTTGCAAGTTGTCTTGGATTTCTCTAAACCCCACCAGAAGCAGCACTTACTCTATTCTGTGCACTATTTCACCCTCAAGAAGAAATGCATTTTTATTGCTTTTCATTTATGGGTGAATTTGGAAATTCAATTGTGTCCTAAAAATACTGGGGAATCTGGAATAAGAGCAGTGGATGCAGAGAGCAGCAGGAGAGTTACTGGTTTCCTAATGCTAGTCCTGTTTGTGTGTTGTAGCTAAACTTTCCCTTTTATATGAACGGAGCTACTTTTTTAATGTCTTAATAAGATGGGAAAAGTTATCCTGCATGTTCCAAATATATAAAGCACCGTGTCACAAGCAATGGTGGAATCCCAGTGTCAGAGAAACGTTCACTTCTCTGGATTTATAGGTTTCAGTTACATGTTTGTATCTTTCAAAACAAAAAATATATACGTATGCATACAGGCCTGCCTTAAAAACCATTGTGCTTTACAATTTCTTGTTTTAAATGCTGGGTGAATTTTTAAAGGCAAGTGGCAGAAAATGATTAAGATGCTCCTGGAAGCTCTGAGCGCTGCTGACACCAAAGAGCGAACTGGCAAGGAGGGAGGAGGCAAAGCCCGAGGCATTAAGTTGGAGACTTGGGCTGTTTTTGGCAACGCCGGTGGGATAGGGATTGCCAGGACTGTCATTAGGAACAAGATCCTTCCAAACCTACCGAAATGATTTCTGAAGAGAGCCGTATGGAAAATACCGTATGGAAATGCCAGTTTGTCAAAACTGAGAGGGTTTATGGGGGGCTGAAGGGGCCTGGGGCCATTAACCACCCACACGTTTGGTGGGAGTCAGGAAGGGGGAAATGACCTGAGGCCCAGAGCTTTGTTTCTGGAGGTGATGAGCTTTAGTTGCCACAATGCCGGCGGTGGGGAGAGCTGTTGCAGGAGCCCCCGGTGCCTTCCTCCCCCAGAGCTGGGACCCCCACCTCCTGGCCAGCCCCCAGTGCCTCCCGGAGGGCTCTGGCCAGGCCCCCAGGAGCTGCTCTGGCAGGAATTAGGTTTTTATGGCTCACAGTTACAGCTTCTCTTCCTACCACTGGTTTTGGGGAGCCCGTGGAGTGCGTTTGGACGGTGCCCGGAGAAGGGAGCGCTGGGTCCCGGGGGGCGGCCGAGGGCAGCGGGGGGCTCTCAGGGCACGGGGGCTTTGGGGGGCTGCTCTTACTGAGGTTTCCGAGTGTCTTGTTAGGTCTGTGATATGACACCAAACTTGGCTGATAGACTATTTGCTAGAGAGACCTACTTTAATTAAAATCCTGCAAGAAAAATCCCAAATCAGTCTTACTAGAAGTTTAAAGCTTTAAGGCTTTGGCAGCATTTTTTAGGTCTCTTTCCAATGAACTCTTACAAAGCCGTGCTTAGCTGTATAATTTTTAAAATTCTTGTCAACTCATTAAAGGCACTCATTCGTCCATAATTTCTGTGATTACAACAGATTGAGAGCACTTTAAAGTCCTCAGGAGCACTCTGGTGTGTGTCCAGCGTTCCGAAGGAGAACAGGACCGGTGAGGGGGACGGGGACGTGTCACACGACGGCACGTCCTGCCTGGGTTCCCAGGAAGGGTTTGCTCCCGAGCCACCCCCAAGATTCCCTTGACCCCGAGTCCCCCGTCCCAAAGGCACAACAACGCACGTGTGAGGGTGTGAGAGCGCGTGTGGGTAGGAAGAGAAGGGTGATCGTTACCAAACAGAAACCAGAGCTGCGTTTTCCTGCGTTTCCCCCTCGTGGAGGGGCCGCGAGAACCCCCCGGGACAGGTCTCCCTCGTCCCCTGGAGCTGCTCAGGTGCAATGGTGGGGACAGGAGGGTGGGAACCAGTACAGACCAGTCAGAATATGGAAAGCTGATCCACAGGGTGGGAGAGCACTGGGATCTAAAGCCCACTTTTTTTCTAAGCCAGCCCTGACTTCATTTCCAGGGTAAGGACCTCAGCTCCTGCCACACGGACCTGCAGACTGTGCTTAGATGTTAAAAAGGAGGAAAAAGAGATCTCTCGGTGACTATGACAAACATGTTCTATATTCTCACTTAATGAAGAAATTCAGACTTGCAGTTGTCATATGCTCAGATTCTACGCCTTTCTGACAGCTGAATTATGATTTTAATAATTTAAATGTGCTACTGTGAGCCTGTTCGTGTATAATAGACACAGAGAAGTGTTTAAAATCAAAAGCAGTTTAGAGATAAAGTGGTCACCATATCACAAGAATGAGAATTGTCTATATCTGAATATTAAACTGTGCGAACTCTCTGACGGGAAAACTCTTTTCAAAGTAACTATAAACATGGTATATTCTATAGAATATAGAATATTCTGATTTGTGGAAGTCAGAGACTGGTTCCATCATAACTTTGGAGCTGCCGAAGCAGCCGCCTGTGATTCCCACTTTCTTTTACATAACCCTGTCAGGGTGAGGGTTTGGTCATTCCGCTTACAAAGGTTTTAGTTCAGAGCAACAGAAGCTCAAATCTATAATCTCAGTAGAAACATCTGTAAGACAGAAACGAAATATAAGGGAAAAAATTGCCCTCCAGGCTACATTACCCTTGCTTTGATATCATTATCTTTGTACCTGTCCACGGGAACGTTTGAAATTCTACTGCAACCGCTACAACATACTCGTGGTATTTTTTGAGTTCACAACTAAACACAGACAAGAAGCCCACATCCTGCTCAACTAAGTAAAAAACAGCTCATGTCCTGGAGATCACCGAGTATTTTCCATATAGCAGCCCGCAACACCATTTGAATTCAGCAAATCCACAGCTCCTGGCACATCAAGTGAAGAAACAACGACCGACATCGCGAAAAGAGACATCATATACATCATATACATCAATCATGGACCTCAACAACTTTGTGTAGAACTTGTGGTTTGAATGAATGTCCGAAAAACACCATAAGCTCTGCCTGCCAGCTGCCTTGCACCCGTGTTAACCTTCCCCTCCTGCGGAAGGAGCGTGGATCAGGCCCCGCTACTCCCCAGCCTGGCTCCTCCTGCTCTCATGTACCGCTGTGCCGAGCGTTTGTCAAGTGGGTGTAAGTGCTTTTTCTGTTTCATACAACTTCCCATGAGCAGAAACTGCAGAAGTTGTACGGCAAAGAACAGTCAAGCCCTGAACAGCTCCAGCCCCTTTTCGAACATGCACCCAGGAAAACGCTTAGGAGTGACTGAAGTCAAGCTCCCAGCACACGCTCGCCTGCTGCTCAGTAAAAGAAAGAGTAATACTCACCCCAGGGTTGTCATGGTTACAATAGTGTACCAAAAGGAAGCAGGAATACTGGTGAATTTGCTTGCCGAGGACCCTTTCTCTGCATAAAACATCACAGTTGCAAAGATGATGATTGCCATAGTGAGGGAAAAGAGGAGAAAGCCAAGCTCGGAGGCACAGCTCTTCAAAGTGTAGCCCAAGATTCTTAAGCCTTGGGAATGGCGAGAGAACTTGAAAATCCTGAAAACCCGAAAAACCCTTAGTGTCACAAAGGCTCCGCTGACATCCTCGTTGTTGGTCATCACCAAGCCAATGTAGTACGGCATGATGGCCACCACGTCGATGATGCTCATCACGCTTCTAATGAATCGGTAGCGACTCGGGGCTGCAAAGAGTCTCAACAGATACTCAACCGTGAAAATCATCACGCAAGCCGTGTCCAAGCAAAAGAAAGCCACAGCGTATCTCTCCCCACATGGAAGCTCCTTGTTCCCAGGCACTGTGCCACAGGGGACGGTTTCCACCACGTTAGTGATCACGGAGACAGCAATAAAGAAACCGGTGACATAGTAAAAGACTAAGGCTAAGGTGCTGGTGTGGGGGTTCTCGAAGGCTCGCCACATGGTCTGCCGGAAGCTCAGGGATGGCATGGACCCTTCTTGGTTGTTTTCTGAGTCGTTGTCATCCATCAGCCGCTCCGCGTTTTCCCGCTTTCTGTCTTTGTACTCTTCGTAGCAGCAGTCCCCGATGATTTCAGGGAGGATCCCATAGAAGGCAAGCTCTTCGTCGTAAGCAGAGATGCACTCGTACCTGGGGTAGTGCAGCTTGCCAGTTCTATAAAAATTTAAGATGCATCTAAAGACCTCAGGGTCCCGGTCAAAGAAGTACTCCTTAGTGTCTTCGTTGAAGAAGAACTCCTTCTCGGTGCTGCCCAGGAGAGTGTCCGGGTATCTCTCCAGTGTAGTCCTCCAGGTCTGGAAGCGCCTGCCGCTCACGTTGAGAATGATCAGCTCATCCTGCCTCTTGTTTTTCTCCGTTGGAGCCAGTGGCATGGGACAGTTGGCCACTGGCATCCATCCTATGGCAGCTGCCCTGGCAAAGGGCAACCACGCCGCTACTCCTGCTGCCATGATGACCCCAGGCCTTGTTACTGGAGAAGACAGTTGGGCTGCTCCTGGGACCTGCTGGAATTCAGATCAGTTCCATCTAAAATACAGAACAAAATGAAAACACAACACACAGTCAGGTGGGGTGTTTTGCCCTGTCGTGTTAAAGATTTGTGTCAGTTCATACACAAGGATTTCAAACAACCGCCTTGTCCTCGCTTTCCGTTTGAAGAACGATGTTAAACAAGGCACGTGATAATCAGCTCAGCGGGGTTATGGCATTATTATAGATTGAAATTTTGAATAGCAAATGATTCCTCATTAAAAGCATTTTAAAAGTAGCATAAACACACTAATTTATATTTGCTTCCTTACAAACACGACTAATCCATAATTCCCCAGGTGGAAGCCTCATGCTCATCAGTTTAACTACAGCTGTCAAGAAAGATCTGAGAACTCCAGTAAATCAGCTTGCAGTTCACCCAGTGAAACACCATGGAAAGCCACGACTGGACTGAGCCGGGTTTCCAGTCTTAAAAAAGTTCCATACATAGTGAGTCTTGCACTAAGAACATTTTCGGTTGAAAGAAACAGAAGATCTCAGGGTTTCATTAGTTTTCTTCCACCTTCAGTTAAAGACCTGGCCTCAGCAGCAGTTTTTTGCTGGTTTCTTTCCTTTAGAGATGGGTTTTACTCCTGTGGAATGAGTATCGCATCCTGCACTGCAGCAGAGGAAAATCCTGACATTCAGGGAAACGTTGCCCAGAAAACCTGAGCACCAGTAAGCTTGTGGAAGCTGAGGGATAAAGCTACCGAGGGAGCACCAAGAGCATCGGAACGAGGGAAGCCTCCAAAGCTGGACAACCTTCCTCCGGCAGGAAGATAGCTTGATTACTTCTGAGCTAACAGAGGCAGAAGTCCTTCAGCCAAGAAACTGAAGGACTAATCGGTTGAAATGAAATATGTTCACTGCACTCTTGATTTTTAGATGAAAAATATCCCCAGTTGTCCAGATCCTCAGCCAACATTCCCTTGCAGTTACAGTCATTATTGTGGTTCTGATCCAGACAAGAATTTTCTCCTTGTTTTTGGTCTTTGGTGAGAGTTCTTACAGTATTTAACTTTTGTTTTAACTTGTATTTACTTTCACTTCCCTAATGTTTTTCTAAGTCTACCAGAAAATTATCTGGAGAAAGGTGCCATTATCACATAAGATGCATTAGGGGCCCTATCAAAAGTCAATTTATCAATGGAAATTCCATTGATTCTACTGACTCAGGCCCTCAAAGCTTAATTATATCCTCTATATGGTATCCTTCTAGGCAGTTTTACTCTGAAGTTTTTTAATTATATGAAAGCTGCCATTCCCACCAGTAAGGCTGCAGCATTATTGATTTCAACAGGCCATCAAAATACTGAATAAAAAATGATGGGATCAATCTCTGGTGAAAACGACTGAACTGCTCACAGAAATGCTCTTCCTTTTCAGAGCACATTAACATTCATCACCTTAATGTGGAGAATCTTTCCATGCAATTTTACTATCTAAAGGACAATTGGAATCCCTTGTGCCGGCATCTCACTGCTGCTGGAAGAGGGTTTGTAATTAGGAGATGTACAATAATCCATAGCGATGCTTATCCCAAGGGGACACTTTGCTCATACACATGGCACCGGAGCAAACATCCCACAGTATTTCCCTATGAAGAACTGTTCCATATTACTATGTGCTGTTCTTTGCTCTACCCACGAAGAGGGGTTTTATTGTGCTAGCAGTGCCGGCTGAGCCCCGGAGAGGGGGCTCCAAGGGCTGTGCGGGTGGGGGCAGAGCCCAGCACCCAAACTGTCTCTGCAGGACTTTGGCAGCACCCCAGGTCTGTGGCTGGGCTGTGATCCTGGGGGCTGGGGGGTCCCACAGCCCAGCTCCCCGTTCCTTACACCGGCAGTGGGGGATCTTTTAACTTCAATGGAACACTGCGTTAGGAACAGGGCTGCAAAACAGGAGGCAGCAAAATAATAACCATTCCACTCATTAATCACCAAATACATACAGGGAAATAACCAAGAGACCAAGCGAATGCGTCCTGGCCCTGCTGGTAAACGGTCCCCTCTGCTTTTTCATTTCAATTAGCGACACCACCCCAGTGGTTCTACCAGGACTGACTGGCGACGTGCGGTGACCTGACCAGCTGCGGTACGCTGCATCCTCATCTCCCCTGATTTCTCAGGGGAACCTTGGTAGAAATCTCTCCTGTACTTTTATAACTTTGGTTGTAAATTCCAGGTTACCTACATTAGCTGCTGAGGCACTATAAATACTTGACATATAATTGTTCTAATAAAACACTGGTAACTCGTAAGTGACTTACACATTTTAAAATCAATTTTTAAAGATAAAATGGGTCCTTCCGTGCTGGCAGTAGATGTGGGGAAACTATAAATATCTTGGCTGTGGAATGGACAGGGGAGAGTTATTCTTCTGTAGAAGTTTAGTTCCCATTTCTCTGTGACCAAGAGATGCTGCTGGGTAAGAAAACTTAGTGCGCACGGCTCAGTGTTCAAAGGTGTCCCATTTGATCCTCGGAATACACAAAAAGATAGACTTTTTCAGCTATAAATTGTCTGAAGGACTGAGAGGGAGAAAAGAAGTCCCCTATGGCAGAGCTTTTGCTTTTTCTTGTCCATGAACCCTTGGAACTCCACCCTCCCCAAAGGAAGGGACAGAAAATTGGGGAGAGTTAGGGCTGGATTTGTAACTCAGAGCTGCTCAAACTGGGCTGAGTGAAAAAAATGTGAAGTAACCAGTTCATCTACAGCATGTGGAAAGAGTCCTCTTTTCCTGCACGCCTGGGTACTGGTAACTGCTAACCTGTCTGTTGAGGCTGGAAAGCAATGGACCGGGCTCAAAATATACTGTACCTTGGGGAGAGTCTCTTCAGCTCGCATCGCAAACAGACAACTTCAATTCTAACAAGGATATAATTAGCTATACTCATATTTCTAAGTTTAATTACCATAATTTCTGCATGTAATTTGAAAAGAATTATTTAACAAAAGATCGGTACCCTGCTGATGACATTTAGAACCCGGTACACAAAATTAATTTGCCTCCTGATTTACAAAAGTCAGCGCCTATATAGAAAAGGGTCTGTTTTCTTCAGCTAATTACCAGGACAGTGAAACAGCGCAAGGGAATTTGATGGAAAAGCCCACGGGCTGAGCCCCTGTCCCCCTCCTGCGACTCCCGAGCCCATCTGGGTCCCTCCCTGGCCACCACTAGCTCCCTCAGGTCGCCTGCGCTGCAGCCGCTTCCCGGCACCGGGGCTTCATCCCCGGCTCAAAGAGGAGCCCGAGGGGCGCAGGCGGGGTGGTGAACCTCTGGAGGAAAATTTTAGAGAATGCAGTTATTTCTATTTGCCGAAGGGTCAAGAAATGAACAACGGGTTCTTACCAGAGCAGCTCCCACCAGCAATGCCACACTTAATAAATGTCTCTTCACAGCCTCATGAAAGCAGAAACAAACCAGAAATCTCCCAGCGTCTCCCTTTCCAGAAGCAGACAGGGACGATTTAAAACATGACCGATAAACTACTGCGAGTTCCTTGGTGAGACACTGCTGATGGGAGCGAAGAGCCTTGAGATCCTTCATTCTCTCCTTTCCTGTCCTTGTTGGGTCAGGCTCAGGCAGCAAAGACAGATTTGCTTTCAAGCAGAATATGTCAGCCGAAGCTCCGATAGCCTCTCCCACTCACATATTCCTTTCCCTTCGCAATCGCATCGGATAATAAAACTTTCCGCAAAACATTCACTCTCTCACTCCCTTGGAGAGATTTAGGAGCAAAAGCAACAGGCTCAGGATAAATGCATGCAAACTTCTCCCCTCCCTCCCAGTCAGCCCAGAGAGCCCCATCTTGCCGGCTCATGGCGATGCCTTACCTGGCAAGGGAAGCCACTCGCGGCGCCCAAAAGTAGGGCTAAATGTGGGGAACTGGAAGGACGAGGGAGCAGCCACCGCTCAGGATAAAAGGTGAGCTGTGCTGCCTGCCTCTTGACTCCCTCGCTAAATGCCGTCAGGAGCAATCAGGAACTGTGATCATCATTGGGAAAGTATATATAGCGAGATGACTAAACAGCTTCTCCCTCCGTGCTGCCGAGCGGAGTCTCTCTCGCCTGAGCTCGCTCCGTTCTGCCCCCTCCCCTCCCAGGGCCGCTCGGAGCTCCGCTCTGGCCGCCCAGCCCGGCGGGACTCGGTCCCCGGGTCCTGAGGAGTCCGCTGGCCGGGGGGCAGGGGGAGCTGGCCCCGCTGGCCCCACTGGCCCCAGGGAGGCAGACTGGGCGGCGAGGCTGGAGCCCGGCGGTGGGAGCTATGAGAGACTCCGGCAAATGGAGTCAGGCACTACACGGCAGAGCCCACCCCGCATGGTAATGTGCCGGGGGGGGGATGAAGGGGGGAAAAGTATGGGATGAACTTCACTGGTCCCTCCCGGAGCTCCCTCTGTGTCCCTGACTCTCAGGCGGGGGGGGACGGTGCAGGAGACGTCCCTTCTCCCGGACGATAAAATGAGCGATTCCTCCAGCATCACAAACCTACAACCAACCCCTCGGCCAGGGCGGGAGGCTACACTCAGGAATCAAAATAATTCGTTCCGATTTAAACCGATCTTTCCCTCTCTCCTTCTCCCCAGCCCCCCTCACCCTGCCGGTCCCGCTCGCCCTGCTCCTGGGCAGCTCTCCCCAGTCCCCAGATGAGCATCGCCCTCATCCCCCCCCAGAAGTTGGGCTCCACACGCTCCGAGACCTGGCACCCCCGCTCCTTTATCTCTCTGCGGGCGGATCTCCGCCGAATAACTCCGCTAAATAACTAACTGTAAACCCCCATCGGAGCCAACCGGCCTCGCCCCGCTCTGCCCGGCAGCTCCCGGCGGGGACTGATGCCCGCAGCGACAGTTGGGGACTTCGGTGAAGTCCGAGGGATCCGTACGCGGAGCGGAGCTCGGCCGCCTCGCCACGGCCTCGGCCCCGCACGGCTCGGGAGCGGAGCTCGGCGCCGGGAGCCCGGGGGCTGGAAGGGGCTGCGCGGGGGCTGGAAGGGGCTGCGCGGCCGCCGGGCGGGGAGGAGCGGGGGGGGGGGGGGGGGGGGGGCGGGGGGGGGGG
>JAOTQQ010000013.1:6448524-6504266 GCA_026546715.1 Gallinago undulata
AAGGGCAGGTTGGAGGGGGCTTGGAGCAACCTGGTGTGGTGGGAGGTGTCCCTGCCCAGGGCAGGGGGTGGCACTGCAGGGACTTTAAGGTCCCTTCCCACCCAAACCATTCTATGATTGTCTGGTTTGGAAAATCTGAGCTGGAAACTCAGATACCAGAACCTTGATCAGTCCAGTTCAGTCTCTCAACATTGTCTAATCAGTGTTAATTCAATGCCATTATTAAAAAATAACACTAATTTCTGAAGTTCCTGGCCAATCCTCCCCCAGAACAATTTCCCCCAATAATATTTGTAAGCTGCATTGCAATGACTGCAGACTGGTTAATGAGGTTATGCAAATGCAATGTATTACAATCTTTAGAAGAGGGATACAATAGTTGAACGCTGGACACTTTGCCTGCAAAGTGAATCCTGAAACTTCTATGAGAAACTTTCAGTGGCTGGAGAGATTTAAGCAAATCAAAGCATCCAGAACCCATCTTTATTAGAGGTCTTCAGAACTTCTTTCCTCTTTAAAATACTCCCTAGATCTCTACTTGCTCTTTTTCTCTTGCAGATGCTCCGAAGCAAAGCAAAACCAGAGATGTCATTTGGCTTTTACTGGTACACGAGATTTTTCTCTGATTTCCAATGTCATCACTTCATAAAACTTCCTGCCTCCTCTCGTCAGGCGTGCTCTGCCCTCGCTCTGCGGGCGCTGGCCTGGCTGTCATTCTGAATAGCTGCTCCCCCATGACTCGGCCCCCTTTTAACTTCCCATCTCTATTAAAAAGCTAATTTGGGAGCTCTTTTTCAATGCTCCCAATTTTGTATTTTTAAATAGAGTATGAAAGAAAAAAGCAAGCTGGCTGCAGATAGTCTGATGGGAAAATATTCCTCCTTCTCTCTCATTCTTTTTATTTATCTTTTCCTTTATTTCTTTGTTTCTTTCTCTCTTTTTCTCTCTAACTCTCTCTGTGTTTCCTTCTTTCTCTTTTGCTCTTTCCTTCTGCCTTTTCCTTTCTCTCTCTTTCTAGGAATATCTCCTTAGAGATATTCCTTAGATGCACCAATTATGGGTTTTATTAAAACTTTCTGAACAACTTTTTCTCATTCTGTTACTGAAAAGTAGAACCCGCCGGTGTTAGAACAAGCCGCGTATGCAGAGAAACAGTTGGAATAAACTATTCAAGGTTAAGCATCAATATTAAATATAGTACAGTTGATTTTTTTGCTCTGCCGTTTTCTTCTGGATTTATATCCTGTGCCTCCATGGTCTGCTTTATTTATTGTGGTTGTTCTTTGCACCGGGCACTGTCCTGCATTAATTCTGCATCTCAGTGTCCCACTGAGTTGGTGGCCGTGCTGGGTAAGCGTTCTGTAATGACAGTTGCAGTAATAAAGCTCGCTTCCTTGCTTGAAATTACAGCTTGGCGTAACACTGCAGCTTCGTAGTCTGATTATGTCCTACGGATTGTGCCAAGAGTTCCCTTGCTTTGGACCCAAGCTTGGGAAAATGCCTGCGCAGATTAAAGACAGATCATTAATATGATTATGCGAAAGAGCCAGTCTTGGTAACCTTAAAATTATATATGTGGTCTAGAGAGTGAAACCGCCTGGAAAACACAGCTGCTTGGGCATCTCTCTTCTTTCCAAAGCTCTCCCAGACCTTGGCCAAGTCTCTTGAGCTCTGTGTTCCCAGTTGCCATCTAAAGAAATATAATATTTACTGACAAAAAGCAAGTTATCAGGATGTATAAATGTTTACAAATGACTGTATGATTCTTGAAGGACGTGAGTTGTTCTGAAGTGCAGAGGGTGACCTGGTCACCCCTCTGTGGCTCTGTCTGCCCATCGCTCGGGTGGGACATTTCTCCAAACCTCATCCATCCATCTCTTGGGCTTCTTCTCCTGGCACAGAAATGCACAGAACAGATCATCCAAAAGTGGACACATGAAGGAAGGCACGAGGCACTTTCCATCTTTTCCTATAAATCCAATAAAAGTTACCTACCACTTCCCTGCAGTGAGGTGCCCTCATGGTACGGGCACAGCAAAATGGGGGTCAGGGAGCTCAGGACTCCTACGCCTCAAGTGTGTATTTTATCCCTGGAAACTGCAGCATCTACTTCAGGGGACAAAAGGTCTTCACGAGGACTAATCTAAATTTTCTTTTGTCAGCACAGTTCTGGTGAAAAATTTATTTTGACACAGAAAAAAACCCACAAACCTGCCAAAAATTGGATTTGGATCAAAATTTTGCTGGCTTTCTTGTAAGAAACACTAGACTATTAAATCAGTCCATAAAAAATGGTCTTTCATAACATAGTTCTGCTTTAGTTTTTTTTATTTAAAAAAACAGTGTCTGAAACATTTTATAGGGATTTGTAGAAAATGAAACACCAAATTCTCTCAGCACCCCTCGGGAGTTTTTAGGGGAATCTTGTTATTGGCTTTAAAAAGGAAAAAGTGACTCATTTTCAAGCGCCTTCTCAAGAAGGTTCCATACAGGGAAATGCAGGGAAATGTTAAGGGTTGGGGGATTTTTTTAGGATGACTGTATTAGCTCCACTCTGGGGACCACTGCAGCATCCCCGGGGTGCTGTTTGAACCCCTATGTGTTCTCAGACCCGTCTGTCTGTCCCCAGAGCCGTCTGTCCATCTGAGCCCCTGGTGTGTGGTGGATGGTCCGTGTCTCTGTCTCCTCCTGCAGCCTTTCCCTGCTCTTGGCCCTTGGGAACCAGGGGGTTGCTTCAAGGCCACCTCTGATTTACAGCCCATTCGGCTTTTCCCCTCTCTGTGTTTGGAGATTTTCCAACCCGAAATAAAGCCTCACAGGCAGCTGCATTCTGCTGCTCCTGTCCAAAAGGGAAGAGGAAGGAGCCGTGGATGGGGTCCAGCAGCTCCCTTAGCTCTCCAGCAGCTGCAAAATTTTCTGCTCAGCTGACCTTAATGAATCAAGAAAAGATCACACATGAGAGTAGAGGGAAAAGACCCTTGAAGGAGAGCAGTGAGACTGAATGAGGGCTTTGATTTATTGTCCACTGTCCCCCGTCTCTCCCCGATGCAGCCCGTGGCTCCCTCGTCCAGTCTCATTTCACACGGGGAGCGAAACATCAAGGCTGGTTTGCAATGGTACTCCCTGCAACGGCTCATCAGGGATCGGGCTTAATTGGCCGTATTCCACGTTATCAACATCCAAACACTGAAGTAATGAGAGTCTTGTGGTATCATTCCCGGGTAGGGATGGGGCCGGGCGTGTGGCAGGAGGCAGGCAGGGCAGGGAGGACGCGGGGCTGTCCGGGGGCAGGTAGAGCTCCATGAGCTGCTAGACCAATTAGCAGGGAAGGGAATTAGGAGCAGAGCGATGCCAATGAGGGGGAAATTGGGACAACGGGCTCAAAGGCAGAAGCTCTGTAGAAACATATGAATTCTTCGCTGCTTTGCCATACCCTTTACTGCTGAAGCTTCGGTGCCCCCCAGCCCAGGCAGGACGTCCCACACCGCTCTGTATCCGACCGCTCTGCAGCAAGTTCCTTCGCAATGATCTGTCTCCCTCCAGCTGGGAATTCTTGCAGTTATGAGTCAACCAAGGCTAAAAAGCTCCAAACTGAGCAAAGCACAAGTCAACTCGCTCCTTTGATCTCACACACCTTGGGTTAACCAGTCACCATCAAAGCAGTCAGCAGTTTCTCCTGGAAATTGAGAGACCAATTAAAAAAAAAAAAAAAACAGAAAAAAAACCCAAACCCCAACTGAACTGAAATCAATAATGAATGTTAAATCACCAGGTTTGGAATGGTTACCAGAGCCGAAGTGATGCTGGAGGTTTTGCTGCTAGAGTCAACAACACAATAAACTGCAATTGCAGTTTTTCAGTGGCTCATAACCAGTAAATCAGATCTGTGGAACTATACAGTTACTGCGAATTTAAGGAGTTGTTCTTTCATTTTTAAGAGTGCATTTTAAATCAAGTCAACAGCCATAAAGCAATATCCAGCCTGCCGGGCTATTGTCTGGGGAACGGACCCTGGGCTATCATGATTCCTTTTTATTATTATTAGATATGGGGGTGGGAGATTTGTTCAGCTGATTGGAGTAAGGGGTGTGTAGTGTCATCAAAAGCTACTGGGTCTTCTCCTCCCAGAGCCTGCACTTTGGTTACTTGGTTTGGGGCAAACTGGTAGAAACCAGCTGTCCCCAGGTTAGTGCCTCCCACAGGTGAGCACCGAGCCTGGTGGGGGTGGCCAGAGAGAGCCAGGAGCCTCCCTTTTCTCTTTTTCTTTCTTTTTTTTTTTTTTTTTTATCTCACCTGCCTGCTATAAACTCTTCACTATGTGCGATCATTTTGTTAACGCATCGATGAGTGTGGCCTGGGAGGGGAGGGGAGGTGATAAAAGGCCGAGGCTGCCAGTTTCTCCTTGTAAGCTCTCCAGGCAGCCTTGTGTCTGGGGAAAGAGCTTCCCACCCTGGTGGCAGAGCCCCCGCCTGGATGCTGGTGCCCCTGTGGGGTCTTAGATGGAGCAGCCCCGTGCTTGGCTCCCTTCTGCCTCGTGCTGTGAGGACCCACCCTCTGTCCCTGCCCCGCGCTCGCCCATCGCACCGGTGGCCGTGGACCTACCTGTGTCTGCAAGGTTAGTCCCAAATTTTGAATCTATAAAAAAATGTGTAGACTTCTGCTGCAACGCTTGGGGACCTTTGGATGTCTTTTGAACTACAGACAGTAAATGTTAAAATATTTGTGGGTGGAAGGAAGCATAGAAGTTGTCAGGGGGAAGGGACCCTGGGCACCCCATAGCTCCTGAGAGATGGACCTGCAGGAATCACAGAATTGTCAGAGTTGGAAGGGACCTCTAGAGACCATCTAGTCCAACATCCCCTGCTAAAGCAGGAATGCCCAGAGCACATCACTCAGGACGGCATCCAGGCAGGGCTTTAAGATCTCCAGATCTTCAAGAGTTTTGTCTCTGAAGGCAGCAGGAGCAGCCTGGGCTGTGGTGGGACCATCATCAGTGATGGGAAGGCTGTGCAGGAGAGTCTTCCCACAGGAGAGTGGGAAGATCCAGGAACCCCTGGAAGGAGCCTGCAGTAAAGGCTCTGCGGTCCAGGTGTGGACAGTTTTCTCCCACTGATTCCTGATGGTCAGGAGGGGATGGTGCCCAGTTCTTTGCTGAGTGGAAAGAAAAGCAGAGATAGATTCTAGCCCCAAACCAATTCATCACCCCACTCCCTTCTACAAAAATGGGAATGCTAGTAGGCAGAACTAGATTTACTTTTTTTAACTTGGAGCAGATTAAAAATAATTTTACCTATAGAAATTCTATAAGTAGAATTCAAGCTTAATCTGATTTTTTTGTCTAATTATTGAATCCAGTAAGATTACTATTTCTGCCGTGCTCTAGCAGGATGTAGTCTGGTAGCTACAGGGAAGGGTTTCTGTGAGCGTGTGTGTGTCATTAAGGGCTAACTTGGACTTGAGATCTTAATCCTCAGCACAGACCTTTGATATAGAAGGAGGGCTTTTGTTAATGCATTAACTTCAACTGGCTCCCAGCTGAGAGACTCAGAGTGAATGCAGTTAGTATTTTGGATAGTCCAGTGTTAATTGAAGTTCGTCATGAATGGAAAATCTCTCATCTGAGCTTCTCAAGAAGCTCAAAAGGGATATTTATGCCAACATCTCTCTGAGCAGGAGGTTCTCTTGCTCTTAGATCCTGGGCGTATGAGGGAGATCTTGTTTCTTAACAGCCTGGAAGATCAGCTCGTTAAAGGGGATTTTGGAACATTCAGGTGCTTTGCCAGGACACCGCTGGTGATTGCTGGTTTGTGGGACCCTTGGTTTCTGAAAGAAAGCAGACCTTGATTTTGGTTTTCTGGTTTGTTACCAGTGTCCCATCTGGCAATAGACTCTGTAGCCCCAGACCAGCCCCGAGTCGGGGGTTACGGTCGTCGCGGCTGGAAACCAGTCCCCGGGCCGTGTGTCCCAGCTCTGACCATGGAGCCCCAGTTGCTCCCTTCGCGTGGCCAGGGGAGGCACCGACTGAAGGCTGTGCAGGTGTTGGAGACACGATCCCGCTTGCTTTGCAGTGAAAAAAGAGAACAACTGTTGGGCTACTTAGGAAAATGTGTAGTATCACCAAATGTGCACACTTTATTGGTGCTGAACACTATTTTACTTCTATTATGGAGAGGAGTGGGGTTAATCAAGACACATGTTTTTAAATAAATCTGATTTTTCTCATAGAAAAATTCAGTGCCAAACTGACTAGTAAGTCTGATTTTGTATTAGGTGACAAGCTGGCAAATAAAGAAAAAAAAAAAATTTTTTTCACAATCACTGTGCACATGTTTCTGACCAGGAAGCCTTCTAGAATGAAAATTCATATTGTTCACTCAGGAGTGAGTTACACTAACTCCCTTTTTAAATTAGATAAGATAACATTCACTGCTGAAGCTGAGTGTTTAGATAATGCATTTCCTAATGCTGTGTGTACTGTTTCTCTGGGCAAGTAGTAATGTGCAAAAAGTAGCACAATCTGGAATGCTATAGGAAGGCATAATACAAGCCAGCTTAAATAGGAACTTAGGAAATGTTTAAATGGCAAGCAATAAATCTGTGTAATAGCATTCAAATAGAGTTCAATCCAAATGATGGCTTTGGTATTGATGAAACATCACACTTTGATGCCACTTCTTATTTGGAGAACTCTGAGTTTGCAGACACTGCCCAGTTTCCCAGAGCAGCCAGTTCAAAGAGAAGCAGCTCTTTTTTCTGCTGGTGGTAGAAGTGGAGGTGCATAAGACTCCTCCTCTTCTCAGTATTCAAAATGTGGAAGAACTTTTTCCACATCTTATTTATTTGTTGAAAAGATTCACCACCTGAGATGCTACCTTAACCTGCGTGAAGAAGTTAGCTGAGGAACAGGGGCAATAACTCAGGGTTAGAAGCGACACAGATAACTAGGAATTTGGGTATTACAGTCCCTTTACTGCTATTATAAACACCAGCAGAAAGAAAGAAAGCAGAACTCTTCAATATTTTGCAATCTAATATACTGTAGAAGCCAAAACCCCCTGTACCTTGCTCCCCAGCTGGGTTACTGGTGGCTGGGAGCACACTGGAGTGCAGGCACTCGGCGTGTTCGAGGTCAGACCTTCAGATGTAAAGCTTAAGGAAAAGCAAGGCAAATATTCATGAAAGTGTTTGTGTTTTCTGTGACCTCCTTTCTACCTCGCCTTTGATCCAGGCTGCTGATCCAAAGAATAGATTCTGATTTCCATTTGATAAGGCTTACATTTTTTTGGCAAAGGAAGGCTCAAAAATAATCCTTTTCTGAGCAGATACATCATCTAAAGCGCTCA
The DNA here is from genome assembly GCA_026546715.1 of Gallinago undulata. NCBI lineage: Eukaryota > Metazoa > Chordata > Aves > Charadriiformes > Scolopacidae > Gallinago > Gallinago undulata. The sequence goes on from JAOTQQ010000013.1 coordinate 6,455,868, forward strand.
GACATGCAGGCAAAGGAACTGGTAAATCTGCTCACTGAACTCCCCGATTGCTTATTTTCAGGAGTCTGTCCTGGGAGGCTGGGCTGGGGGGACGGGGGCCGTGGCCAGGGGTTGATCTGCGGACACGATGTGCTGCCCTGGGGCCAGGAGGGCTGGGGGTAGATCCGCAGCCCGCCCCCCCCCCAAGTGCTCAGCACCACGAGGGGCTGCTCTTCTCAGCGTCCCAGCATCTGCTCAAAATATTCGGGCACATCTTTAAAATGAAGATCCTAAAAGCCCGGCGAGTCTGGGGTCTGCCAACGGGCAGGAGGGCGAAGGCACAGCGAGGGGCTGCCTGGGGGGATCCCAGTCCCAGCCAAACTGGGGGTTTTTAGCCCCAGCTGATACCAGAGCTGTTGTGGGGCGTTGGGAGCTGCTCCGGAGGTTGGGTTCCTGTGCTGCTGGGCTCCCCAGGCAGCCGGAGACAGCTACAGCCCTCCCTGTGCACAAGGACAGAAGAGGGGGGAATGGTTATGATTACTTACTGATTAATCCAGTAGAAGTAGACCTATGGATAAGTGTTCATGTGAAATTCCTGCTGGTTCACGAGGCGAGTGAGCCCCGTGCTTCTCCCGGCTCCAGCCCGAGGGACCCGGAGGGAGAAGCGGCTCCGGCAGAAGAGGCTCTGCTGGTGGGGAGAACAAACATCTACAATTCCAAACAACAAACTGAAAACATGAAAGAAACAGTAGCTTTAATTAGCGCTGGGGAAATGTCAAAACAATGAAAACCAATGTATATATCACTTATCTGAGCCCCGATAAAGGCTGCTCAAGAGACTGGGCCGGGTCTGGGTCATACTCTTGTAAGGTACCTCTGTGCAAATACACACACGTACAGTCTCACAACAAATGTGGGAAACCACCTGTGTGCAACCTGGAGTGTGGATGGGTGATAGAAACCGAGACAGACCATTGCTGCTGATAACCCCTTGTGTTATTGTTAACCAAAGCCAGAGCAATAACAGAAATAGGGTGCTTTTCACCCACGGCCAGCTCAGCGCGGTGCAAGGGGGGTCGGTGACCCCAGTAAGGTGCCCAGGCAGGGAGGGGTGAGGCACCAAGCACCAGGTTCCCCCGAGATTTTGAAAAATCAGAACTGTGTAGCTGAGAGCACAGGGGGAGGTTAGGTTCCCAGCTTTCATTTAAATCTTGTTTCTTGTCTCCATAAATATAAGAAGCAGCTTGAAAGTGTGAACTGAACTATGTTTTCTCTGCACAGAGTTAAATTCCAGGAGTTTTCAACAGTGCTATAATAACAAGTATTATTAATAATAAATAATTACAGTTAGCACTTCCTGACTTTTAATCATAGCCTCTATTCATGAACATAAGTAGGGATGGATAATTCTCAGTTGACCTTCAGACAAAGATAAGATGCACAGCTCAAAAAACATTGCAAAGAGGAGCTGGGATAATTTCACATAATCCTGAGGATGCAGTGCCTCCCTTCCCGGGCGGATGATGACATTCAGCGCGTGAGCTGTTGCTAAGCTTTCGAAAAACATTTATCCTTTGGCCACAAGCTACTTCTGGTCTCTGTGGTTAGCAGAGACATTTATGTCACAAAACGTTGTTCCTTTTAGAATTTTCTGTGATAAAAGGCTCTCGTTAGGTGTCCAGTGTGAGCTTTAAACTAACAGTAAAGTGGGTCTGTGCTGGAGGAGCTCTGACTCCTCCGTGTTCCCGGTTGCAGTTTCAGTGGTGCCACGTACTGGGCCATCACTGCCCATCACTTTTGGGGCACAAAGACCAGAGGCAAATTAACTCCCCGACAAGACACTATTGGCTCAAACCATTTCCCTCCCGCTTCCGTGGCGTTGGTGGCTGGGCTGCTCAAACGGCAGGACACTGGGGGTAAACTCCGAGCGGCCACACGTCGGCTGCTGGGGTCTCTGCTGGTGACACCTTCCAGAGAGGTTCCTTGTTGAAGGTGTTGGTGGAACTCTGGGCTCTGTGACACACCTGGGTCTGGAGTAGTTTCTCACAGACCTGGTTCTTCACCTGTTCCTTCACTGTCAGAAGAGCTGGTTTTTAACAGCGCCCCGGACAGATACACCCTCACATTTAATGTAATGGCACTGAGTGCCACTTAGAAAAAGGAGCCTGAACTCCCTAGATTTTGCAGGATTAAAGCACACTTCTGTTATTGTACCCTACCTCGCAATTATTTTTCTCAGTTTCTTTGGAGGACGGGCTAACACCAGGCACTCTACTGAGTTACAAAAATTACACAACTTATTCCTAAACCTGAAATGCAAGCGGCTGGCTGCGTGCCGGTTGTGCTGGAGGATTAAACCTTAGGCTGAAAAGATAAATAAATATGGGAGTCGTTCAGAAAAGCACTGAGAGATCAGATTAACCCGGGCCATGACACTGATACGGTCGTGTGAGAGCAGGGGCTGTCAGGGGAAGCTCAGCTCTTCCCTTCCCCATCGAGACTGGAATTACCTGGGAACAATTTTTGCTTTTCTTCTCCCAGCTCTTCCCTTTTTCTCTCCCTTCATCGGTGGGAACTGAGGAGTCTGAGATCCCGCTGACCATGGGGCTTGCGTGATGGTTCAAGGTCTGGATGTTGAAGGAGATTTAGGATGTGTCCACACTGCAGATGGATTTATCCTGCCGGCTTTAGCATCCAGCTCGGGATCTCCACCAGATCCCACTTGCTCTTGGTGCCCAGTTGTGCTGGTGGTGAGAGGCTCTTTGTGATGGTGACTCACAGCAGGAGCCCAGGTCTTTGGGTTTATTCTTTGAGTCATACCCTAGAGGTGCCTGTCAGTCCCTGTGGACTGCAGAGGAGGCTCACAGAAATTGTTATAAAGATGAATTTTTGAAAACTTAGGGGTGGCCACTGCGAAGTTCACACACTTTAGTGTCTCCAAAGGAGCCATCTCCCCCCGCAGCCAGGTGTGAGGATGGAGCAAGAGCTGTTCTCACTTCTCAGTCCTGTGTTTGCTCTTAGGAGAGGGCAAAGTTTCTTGTTCATGCAGCTAAAATTTTAAAAAGACTTAAATGCTCAAAATGTAAGATGATGCCCAGTAAGTTTCTGCTCCTCCTTCCTCCAGCTCTCTTCTCTTCTTTGTGTATATCAATAATAAATGTCTTCATGGGAAAAAAATTTTAGGAGGTGACTTATGCCTATGTGAGGACATTATTATAAGTATAAAAGGGTGTTCCAGCAGCAGAGGGTGTCACGGTGCGAGTGGTTTGGCAGGTGGCTCTTGGGACAGCATCACCTCAGGGAAAGAGATGTGTGTGTGATTGGGACCTTGTAATGCTTTCAGATCATCTGGGGAAGAAAAGCCAATGTGAGGACACACCAAAGATTTGTGGTTTGTCTGTCTCCATCTCCATAGGCTTTGCTCCAGCTCTATCCAGTGTGAGCTGGGGGGGGACACAGCTCCCGGTGTCAGACCCGGCCCCCTCAGGGACCCAGCCTGCCTTCACCCGGCCCCTTCCCCCTCCAATCGTTCCCCGGGCTCACCATCAAATCTGGGGTATAACCAGGATTTAAATGGCAATTTGCTCCTCGTTCCCATGGAATCAAAGCCCCGTGGTGAGTGCGATGCCCCGGCTGCGCGCCAGGGTCGCTGGGAACACGGCAGCGAATAACATGAAATATGAGTTTTATTGATCTTGTCTGCGCTGCATTGTTATTCACACAGAGTGAAACTCACCCTTAGGCACAGGACAAACATTAGAGTTGGGCAAAACATTTCAGCTGAATGTTTCATTTGTTGGAAAAAATGCAGGTTTGAATCAGTTGAATTCACAGTGCTTGTGAATGCACGGGGCGTTTGTCAAAGCCTTTCTGCAAGTAAAATCCCCAAACTGTTTTTCAGAAAGTAAAAAAAAAAATATATTACTATTGATGTTTATTAAATGCAATGTCTATATTTTTAAGGCCTGAAATAAGATTTTAAAATATATTAGTATGATTTACTTTAAAAATAATACTAGCCCCTGAAAAATGAACTGGTATTTTGCCTAAATACAAAACTAAGAAACAAGTTTTGGGGTACGATCGGTTTGGAAAGAAAACATAGTATTTCTCAGGTTGATTTGGAATATTTTCCTCGCTCTCTTGGTTTAGCCCTTGAAAACCCCGATCGCCCGGGGTCTGCGGGGCGGGAACGTGGCCTTTGGCCCCTCGAGCTCGAGCTGATGCTCCAGCCCCAGCCTGGGAAGCACCGACCTCGCCGTAACCTCCATCGCTGGGCTTGGCTTGCACTTGGGTTTCGGAGCTTTTCCAAATGTTATGAAACACGACGTGAACGTCAGGGCACTGGGGGGCTGTGGCTCAAACTGGTACTTTGCAGACTACATTGAGTCTACGCAGAAATACGTGAGCAGAATAAAAGAGCCAGGGTTTGGAGGGTTATCGTGAGTTGGCTGTCACCTCGCAGTGCTGTGTGAGAGCAGAGTCAGCTTTAAAAAAATTTCTGTAATAATTTAGTGTACGTTCTTAAATCATATGGATGTCAATGCAGCTGGTGGTACTCCCGCCTGCAACGGTCTCCTCTTGTACCTTTTATTTTTCATAGCTGACAGTGTTCCCCTCTCTTCATTAATCTTGCATTGGGGCATCATTTGGCAGCGGGAGGCTGAGGATGCCAACGCCTCCAAGTCCCCAGGTCACTGGGAAGAGCCGAGGGGAAAGAGAAGCATTTTGGGCAGGGTCCCAGGTACCGTCTGGGTGACCCCCAAACAAAAAATCCCTTCATCTGCAGGCTTTGGCATGGCACAGAGCGAGGTGTTTGTACTGGCAGGAACACAGCCCTCTAAAAGGGGGGGGGGGGGAAGAGATTGTGATCCTAAAGGAAAGAAAGCGACGAAGTGTGGAGATAAACCCAGCCAGCTAGGGATTTATTCTCTGAAATCTATCACATTTGTCTGGGATCTGCTGAATAGGAGTCTAATCAGCTGTTGGAGACTATTTTTTCAGCACCTCCTCGATCATCGACTTCGTTCATTTTTTCCCATCAACCATACATGGCCCCCATGTCAAAACATCATTTTACCATTATTGTCTATTTCCAGGATGTCTTTTATTATCCTGATCTCATTTTGCAGCCCAGAAAGTGGCACGGTGCTGGCTGTGTTCCCTCAGATTTATGAAAGGCTGCAGCAAGAGGGAACAGCCTTTCTCCTCCTGCGCAGCCGGTCCCACTCCTGAAATCAAGGCACCGAATGGACCAGGGAAATCCCTGTCTGCCTCGTAGGTGCTTTAAAAAAACACCAATAACTCCCCCCCAAATCATACATAAAGATGATCTGATGAGGTTAAATTTACTTGCAGAACTAACTACAGCAAAATAAGATTTTTTTCAGCAAAAGAAGATACAATTTTGGGATGGAGTGTGCTGCAGAACTTCAGGATGTGTCTCCTCCCACCCCAGACCCCCCATTTCTCATTCCCCCCAGTGAGAGCCCCCAGCCCTTATTGTGGTGATGGAACGTGGGGGCTCTGCCCGCCTGGGCACCTGCCTCTGCAGAGAGATGTGCTAACCCAGCCCTCCACAGATTTAATAAATCTTCTGTAGTTTAGGCCATTAAAATTCTAATAACAGCCAGAGCCAAACAGAGAAGGAGGGGAATGTTTGAAGGGTGTCCTGACTTCTATCTTTTCAAAATATTAGCAAAAAGCCTGGTTAATGTGCCTCTGCTTTGCTATACATATGATTATTTAGGTTTTAATCTATCAAAGAGATGCAATTCTTAGGTTCTGGCCAGCTAATTCTCTGCCCTGGAATTTACACATCATAAAAAACATTTAAGCCTTTGGGGAAATGAGTTTAGCTCCTTCAGCTGCTGAATAATTAAGGGTGACCCTTGTCAAAGACGTGGTGTGTGCTATATATCATTGGATTACCTGTCTGGTTGGCAGCATTTTGCGGGCATTTTAGAGCTCTTATTATATGTTGTTTTTCATTTAGATGCAATTTCTTTTGTAATGAGGCAGAACTTATTTTCCAGCCCCTACAGGTGGCTTTGTCAGCTCTCCAAATTGCGCGTGAAGAGGCAGGTTCCCAGTTGATCTCTCAATTAGGGCTTTGTTGATATTGGATAAATGAAGGTTCACCTGGTTTGGACACAGCCGTGTCTGGTCGTGGGCCAAGGCTTTCGTGTGAAAGACCAGGGATTTAAAAACAAAAAAAAAGTCCATCTCTTTAATGCTTCTTTTTCCCTCTGATTGCCCAGGACTGCACTTGGACTGATTTGGGGTTGAAGCTGTGAATGTGTGAGCACAAAAACAAAGATCCAGGTGTAGATCTAGAGCCAGCTGTGCCATGAGGTTTGCAGGACAGAGATCACATCTTTGTGTGCAGCTTCTCAGAGAGCTGAGATTTCGGGATGCGCCCGGCCGTTCTCCTGAGACCCAGTGCCCGAGGGCTCCGGTCCCCAGCTCTGCACCGGGAAAAGGAAGGTCAAATGGTGGGTACGGCTCCCCCAGGGACTGTCCCGGGGGGGGGAGGGCTGGCTTCACCTCCAAGGTGGAGAGACCCCAGTAGAAGGGGAGAGACCCAGTATACGCTGTACAGCCACCCGTTCACAGAGAAGTCTGATCTGTTTTAAGCAGGTAATTAACTCCAGCTTATTGACCACGGCCCAAACGCCTAATGGGAGAAGTCTGGAAACTGCTCAAAAAATTATTTCCTGCTGAATCAAAAGCCAGCTCTTGCCGAGATGAAAGAGAGGTTCATTTACAAAGATGGTCAGAAAGTTTAATAGCAATTTAATTTTTTTGAAATATGTGTGTGTTACTGTAGCCTGGCATCATGGAGGAAATTGCAGCAGTCCTGGCACAGCCCTGCTGCCTGTCCCCACTCCTGTCGTGCGTGCAGCTGGGCTCCGTGGGCGAGGATTCGCTTGGTGGCCGGCTCCAAGTATCAGATTTGCAGTAAAAACCAATGTGAGGTTTGGGGCTGCCCTGGCTCTGTGTCCCTTTGACACCGCACACGTGAGACTGGACCCCTGTCCCCCAACCTGCCCTTACCCCCGCGGGGGGCACGGGGGTGTCCTTGGCCGAGATGGGGCTGCCCCGATCCTTGACCCTCCTCATCCTAAAGAGTTTTCCCCTTGTACGGGGATTTCCCTGGGTGCTGCCAGCAGCTCTGCCGTCCTCCCCCGGTGCCAAGGTGACCTTTCCTGCCTTCTGGAGCCACTCTCCAGATCTTTAAGGGGTGACACCAGCTGCTCTGTAGATGGGTCACCTCCTCTAACCCGATGGAGAAGTTTGCCTGCCATTGTGAACACGTGCCCACAGACATTAATCTCTGCAATTAATCACGTGGGAAGTATGGGAACGGGCTGGGTGGGGTCCTTGCTGTCTCTTAAAGACAAAAACCTTCCTTTCCATCGATTCTCCACAGCTGGCAACAGCTCCTGAATTCCTCACGCCATTCCTCTGTATTAAAAATGTTTAGTTTTAATTTCACCACTTTCAATAAAGGCGGCTCTTCCTCCCGTTGCTGGGCTGTGCTGCGGGTGCTCCGTGAGGCAGGAGTTTGCGAGGGTGGTTACAGCTGTGCCAGATGTGTGTAACCACCGCTGCTCCCAGTGCCCACACACGCATCCCTGAGTTCTCGAGGTGTGCTGGTTAACATCAAAACCTTTGAATTGGCTGGTTACGTGATAACGCCAACGGAACGGCATATCCATTAATAATATTATGAGCTTTCCTAGGGAGCTATAACCTCTCTGGTATACATGAATTCGGTAATAACTGTAATTATTATGAAGTTAATATAAAACATCATGTCTCACTCTGCCAATTCAAGGGCAGTAAGTGTGAAAAACAGCTTTTCTCCTGATTGCACGTTACTCGCTCTCCCCTGGGTTCCGAGGCAGCTCGAGGTGTGGGGGGACGGTGCCGCAGGAGGAGCAGCCCCCGCGGGCAGTGCCGGCCGCCTCTCCCGGCACCGGGCAGGATGAGGGACCCGCACCCCTCCCCGTCCCTGTCCTGCTGTACCCCGGGACCCACAGAGCCCCCAGGAGCTGCTCTCCTGGCCATGGCTGCCATCGGGGCGCAGTGTGGGCCCCCGGCACAGCTCCCCACACGGAGCAGCATCTCCCGGCTCGGGAGGCTGGGACTAAAAGCAATATCCCATCGCTTGAGGGAGTGCGTTTGTGCTGGGGGTTTAGGGCTCCCTTGGCAGCCACCAGAACTCTGTCCATCTCCCTTTCACGTCTCCAGCCTTGTTCTTTAAATACTTCCCTTCTCGGAGGGGGCTCAGCCCGGCCCTGGCACCGCAGCCTGGGTGCTCGGCCGTGCCCACCCGCCCTCGCTGCAGGTTCCCCCTCCCTCTCTTTAGTGCCCCCGGAAAAGATCTCCACGGAGTCCGTTTACTTCTTAATGCAGCAGACAAAAAACGAGTCTGTCAAGACTTCCCTGTGATTTCTCTGCCGGTGACACGCTGCGGTGACGGGGGCTGAGAGCCCAGGGATGCTCCTGGCGGAGGATGCTCTCGCCCCTCATGCTCCTCTGCAGATGTGTCACCACCACGCGCCGCTTGGATCCCTCCCCGCAGAATGAGCTGAAGTAAACTAGATAATGAAAAGAGCCGTGATGTTCACCTGCTCCCGCTCCTGCTGGAGGAAAAAATAGAGACTTTCTTATTCAAATGAGTTGCTGGTTCCAGACGATCTGCCCAAACGCCGAGGGAGGTGTCTCTGGGCTCTGCGTTCCGTCTCCACAGGTCAGGCACTCGGTGCTCTGCTCCTCTTCCAGCTCAGAATGCTGAGCACAAACGTTTGATTCATCAAGTCTTTTTAATGCGAAGCTAAAAATAGCAGTTTAAAATCCTCAATCATATATAATTAGTCCTGCATTTATTTTTCAACAGATGTTCTGTCCCTGTTGCCGTTGAATAGGAGGGTGTTGAATGGTGTCTCTGCAGGAGCAGCCGGGAGGGGGGATCCTGCAGGATTTCAGCTTTCCCATGGGGATGCTCGCTGGAGGCACCGCACTGATTCCCCACAGAACCTTTGCTCCAGCCTCCATGGACACATTTTCTTACCTGTGGACATGGGCTGAATTCCCCAGAGAGTTTTCCCTTGGAATTTTTGGAGGCATAAGAAGTTAGCATGAGGAAATCCATTTCTCCAGCCTGGAGGCACTAAGGGAATTAAGATTGCCACAAGATGATGGATCAGCAAAATTTTCCCTAGGAGATCAGATTAATAGGGATTATAGAAGACTTGCAGTATGTTTTTCAAAAGAAAAAAAATTAAATTCCTCCTCCCACCATCAGAACTGATTGTAAATTTGGTAAATCTATTTTCCTTGAAAAGAATAATAACCATACATCAGACTTCCATAATCTTTATCCCTGAGGGCTCTGAAAATGTATGGTATTAATCTCAGCTACAGGAACAGCCCAGATCTTCAATGTTAATTATCGTGCATCTTATTTGCCCCTGATATCTGGCCTGATCGGGCACAGAAGTCCGTCAGAGAAAAGGCTGAGCTGAACCAGGGAGTTTGGGGAGGTTTGGGTCACTGGAGGAACCAGCTGGGGATGGAGAGGAGCCCGGGGGCAGCGAGAGGGGCTGAAGAGGTCCCAGACCCCTTCACTGGAGGTCAGTGTTTGCTGCTGCCTGGCAGGGAGGAGAGAGGAGCCGCACAAAACTGTTGGCATTTTTTCTTCTTTGCTTCTATTGTGGATTTTCCTGAATGAATTAGAGGCTGCCAGCACACACTGTCACAGCAGAGTGGCAGAACAAAAACACTTCTGAGCCTGGACTTGTAATTTGCCTGCAAAAATAAAGATACAGTTAAAGAGAGTTGTGACATTTCCTTTGCTTTCAAAGAGACTGCCAAGGTTCCCAGGCTTCTGTTTCATCTTTTCCTTTCCTAGGTGTTAAATTATTCCTAGTTTTCATATTGTGAATTTACATTAAGGTGGTGACTGCAATGAATTAAAGTAGGTGTTTAGAAAGTCTTCTCATCGCCGTGGTCCCCTCCAAGGGCTGCTGGGGGGGAGGCACTGAAACCCGGGGTTCCCTCTCCTGCCCCTGGGGTTCCCGGCACCCCCCAGCGCTTCTGCTCCCCGGGGTTATCCCATCTCTGTCACCCCTTGCTCCCTGTGGCTGCCGGGTCTGGAGCTGCACCGGCTCAAGCCGGGGACCCCGGGAGGTCTGTGGTTCCGTGCGGGTCTGTTTGTCCAGAGCTCTGAGAAAATAAGTCTCTTTCCAAAAGCCCTGTGGTTTGTTCCTAATTCCAGTGCAGTTATGCCACAGTGAGGTGTGTTTATTACGTTTTATCTTTTCTGTGCAGCTCCGATTTAATGAAGAGCTGGATTTCAGTAAAAGCAGACAGACGTTTTATGCAGAAGCCCTGCCACCGGGGTCTGAAATGTTTAAAGCTGATTGCTTAGTAATGGCTCTGGCAGAAATGATAGAGGGCTGAATGCTCGACACACCAGCATGAGCCCGACTTGATTCCACTGCCCATGAATGTTTTAACCTCATTTGTCCTCTAGGTACTTACAGAACCATTTTATGTTTGTGCACTTAAAGGATTAAATAAAATAAATGGGGATGATTATTACTGCCCAGCAAAGCTAATGTTCAAAGACACGGTGTTTCGTTGCAACTGGAATCGTGTTTGTGCTGGTTCCATTCTCCGCAAGCTTTCCAAAAGGGGACTGATGAATCACACAATCTCCAGCTCTACCACTAATGAGAAACCTCTTGGCAGTTTGCTCGTTACGGTCCCCTCTCAAGCAGTAACCAGTCGCTGATGCTCCCCCTTGGCACCCTGATGCCGTGTAAAGCACCCGGCACACACGGCCCCCCCTGCCCCCCCACACGTGGCTCCGGCGTCCCTCGGGTGCCTGGTGTGTGCAGCACACAGGGGATCTGTTGTACACGTTGCCCGTGGAAATAGTGCAGCTTTTGGCACAAATCTGTGATTTCCAACCATGACACAATCCTCTTTAGAGGCTGAGTCTCTAAAGTTTAAACTTGCCTCAATTCTGCAGGTTTGGGGTCTGGAAGATGATGGTTCACTCTGTGCTTTGCTGGTTCCTCCATCCATGTCACTCACCTTACTGCTCCACAAGGGAAGGATTAATTCGTTTTGAGCTTTGAGCCCAGCAGGTACAACCCTGGGGTTTTGCAGAGCCCGTGCTGAAGAGCTGCTCCATGGGGAGTGCTGGGGTGGGCTGGGCCATCCCTGTCATTCCCTCTGCAGCAATTAGCAATAGCAATTAGTGCTCACCCAACGAGCCCTTCCCCGCTGGCCGTGAGTGCCCGTGCCCGGGCGCAGGCAGAGCCATTGGAAGCAGAAAAATGGAACCTGCTGGAGGGAACGCGGGCTCCTTTAGTGCTTCCCAGGGCAGCAGCTTCTGCTTTTGTGCCTCTGTGATTCAGAGCTGCCTAAATGGAAGGGAGAGACGAGCCACACGCTTCTCAAACCCCTTCTCCCACTGCCTTTCCATCTGCTCTCTCGGATGCTTAAGATGCGCAGCGCCAGCCCTCCCTCGGGTGTAGCTGATGCATCCGCAGCCCTTGCTGCATTAATGGCATTATTTTCCTCCGGCTGGGAAGCACTCGGGGCTCATATTGTGACAAGACTCAAACACTCCCTTGTCAGTCTGAGGTGCTGGATGTCTGTTTTCAAAAGGCTGGTTTGCAATCACATGGGAAGAGAAGAAGAAAGATAAACAGAATAACTTTTTTAAAGGCAAGAAAGCACGTCCCCCCCCACCCCCCCCTCGCCAGCCAGCCCCTCCAGCCCCTCTTCCCTGCAAAAAGCCTTTCTTGGGAGCACCAAAGCACTGGGACTCCCCGGGACTCAGTGCAAGCCTGTGTTTTTCCCCAACTAACCCGAAGGCAGGGACCCCGCAGCATCCCTGGAGCTCCCCGAGGAGGGTCCTGTCCCTCTGGGTCGGTGGCAGAAGAAGGGGTCTCAGCATCTTGCACATCTGTCCCTTCCTCACCTCTCACAGCATCTCAGGGTGAAAATTCACATTGTCACTGTTCTAGCTTATTAGAAAAAAAATCACATTAGAATTATGAGGAATTTACAGAACAGCTTTTCACTTTGTATTTTTTTAATATGTACTTTAGTACTCATCTGTTTTTCTTAGCTGCGCCTCTGAACACGGTAGTTTTCCTCTGTGAAATAAGACTGTACATTTAGCCAGGGGCACTATCTCTACGGCAGCAGAAACCATATATGAACATGTATTTTGGTCTATTCTCTGGGGCATCCAAGTTTCAGCCGCTGCTGCAGGAAGGATGGTAAACAAGCGGGAGAAAAGCGAGTCCTCAGCCCCTTCCCGTTCCAGCCCGTGTGTGCCATTGAAAAGGACAGCAAACGTGCTATTTTCAAACCTAGAAAGTTGTTCTTATTTTGGTTGCGCTTATTAAGCGGATTGTTTGGAGCTGTGCTTTGTAAATAATGCAAAACAGTACCGGCAAGTGAGAAGCCGTGTGTGCTGGGAGCGGTGACAGACAGTTGTCACAGTAACTGCTCCCTTTTGCCTGGATTTGGTTATTCTGTGGGAGCTAAAGGCAAAGAAATGGAATTGTAGATCCATCTGAGGTTTGGCAGCAGCAGCTGTTATGAACACGGCGGCAGGGCTCAACAGTGTGTGTGTCCCAGCGTGTCCCAGCATGTCCCAGGGTGTGCCACCATCAGTCAGGGTGTCCCAGCACGTCCCAGCGTGTCCCGGTGTGTGCCACCACGAGTCAGGGTGTCCCAGCATGTCCCAATGTGTCCCAGCATGTCCCAGGGTGGCAGGAGGTGCTGGCACGGCACAGCCTGGGCGGCCAAGGCACGAACTAAAGGAAGGTCCATGGAGAAAATGTCTTTTTCCCGTGGACTTTAAATTGCCAATAAAATCCTAGAGTTGATAAATTAGGTCTAACTGCAGAAAAGTAATTTTAAGTGAAAATCCCGACCTGCCAGTCTTAATTTATCCAAATATCCTGTGCTGCCACTGACAAGGCTAGAAACCCGTACCTGATGGAGGAATGTTTGGAGAAGCAGCTGTGTTTAATATTCAGACTTTTAACAATGAGAAAACAGTTGAAGGTTTGTGTATTTATGACTTTCATGCTCTCCCCATTCCCCAATGATTCTTTGTCTTCTGCAAACAAGTGGTAGCGAGAGGCTGGGCCCCCAAATGCGATTACGAATCTGGAATCTGTGTTTGTTTTGAACTGGGGATTCAAGTCAGAAGAATTTTTCTGCTCGGTCATCTCCAGGAGGGCACAGCGGGGCTGGGTGGTCTGTTTGCCGCCGGCTCACAAGGATCCACGGGGGTTACGCTGCCCTGGGGTCCCTGGGGGGCTGGAAGGGGGGGACGGGGGGGCTGTGAGGGGATGGGGTGAGCTCTGCCCTCGCCTCCCGTCTTCATTGACAAGATCCTTGAACATAATTACACGTGTTCAAACCGTTCTGGGTTCTGCCCAACAGCAGTTTAGGAGAGAAACCTGATTTATTAATTTAACTGCAATTTCTTGTCTGTTATTACAATGAGTCAGAAAGACTGACCTGCTAATTAAAACTCATAACGCTTCTGAGCAATGCAGAGCAGCACTGAACTGCTGCGTCGTAAAGCAAATAGTGATAGGGCCTTCCAAAAAGAAAAATTGGAAGAAAATGCATTACCCCTTGCAAGCAAGAGTCTCCTTGTTCTTGTGCTTTTCCCATCAGAAATATATGGGAAAATTATACCATATAGATTGTTCTTCCTATATTGAAATCTTGTCCTTGCAGCCAGGGCAGAACTGTAATGATGGGATGTTGACTGTGATTTGCCTTTGTATTGATGGGCAAAAAAAACAAGGCGAGGAGGTTGAGGAGGGTGTAAATGCAAAGACATCAAACGGCAGCAGGAGGGAGCGCCCTGGGGGACCACAGAGAGCTCGGTCTCTGTGTCTCTGCTGGCTCCCACGCAGCCCCAAAATGGGCTTTCTGCTACTGCAGAACCAAGGCAGTGAATTTACAACAAAATGTTTCATTTAATAGCAGCAGTTCCTTGAGAACTGAGGAACACAGAAATCTGCGTGTCCCAGCGCGGTACCAGTCACTGTTCACGGTCCTTGTGCCAGGACTGGGGGGGTTTAAAAGGCCGGGGGTTTGGTTGGGGGGAAGCTGTGCCTGAGCAGAACAGCTCAGTTTTAATTAGCCAGAGCCCGCGTTCAGTGTTGTTAAGCAATAACGTCAGGGGCTAAGTGATTGTTCTGTAATTTGTTAAGGTTTTCCCACAGTTGACATTCCTCTGCTCTTTATTTTAAGCAAGACTGATTAAAAGTTTATGACTGGAGGTGGGAGACAGATGGTAGGGACAGGCAGGGGAATGTTCCTGGGAGGGAAACTCTTTGCCCTTGAGTACCCCCGTCCCCGTGGGGCTGGGATGCTGTCCCGGGGCGGGCAGGGGCTCACCTGCGGGCGGTTTGGTGATCACCCCCTCCCAGGCACTTAAAAAGCAGCGTGTGTCCCTGCTGCACCTTCCCCTGGGATCCCAGGAGCGTGGCTGAGCTGGGATTCTCCTTCAAGGGATCTTTAAGGTACTTCCAAGCTTTTCCTGTAGTAAGAAGAGGCTTCTTGTATTTTTATTTCCATCCCTAAAAGGTGGGCAACATGTCGTTTAAGTCTTTGATAGTAAAAGTTTGTAGGAAGGTATTAGTTTTAACTCTAGGCTTAAATACAGAGCGAGCTTGTCTGCTGGGGAGGCAGGGCACGGGCTGTGCCCGCCGGGCTGGGGGCTCCGTGTCCCCCCCCGGGGGTCAGTGCCAGCCCGGAGCCATCCCACGGAGCATTGACTTGGATGGTCAATGGAAATAGGCTTCCCTTTCCCTTCCCAAGGACAGGGTTAAGCCAAAGAGCTGCCGAGCCTTTGGGAGACTCTAGAAATAGGAGAAAAATCTCTGGCTTTTTGCTGGGAGAGAAGGAGGTGGTTAAAGCACGAGAGGAGGTGATGTATGGGTTTAGTTGGATACCAGCCTCCCGAGAGACTATCGAGCTTAATTCATTCAGCTATAGTGTACCTCTAAAGCTTAATGCTTCTATCTATAATGTGCTTGTTCGAGCTAAGTGTATCTATCTCTTATGGAAAGTGAGTACAAAGTGACTTTCCGCGTGTGATGGGAGGAGGATGGCTGGGTACCAGCAGGCTCCTGCTCAGTGGTGGGAAGGGGCTGCAGCTCCTCAGCAGCACCCGTGCTTTGCCGTGGTGCAGGCTCTGCTGGGGACTGGCCGGGATGCTCATCCCACCAGCGTGTCCCCGGACGGGTGTCCCTGGCTGGCTGGGGTCCCCAGGGCAGCTGGAGTGATGTTCCTAAAAGCATTTGCTGGTTTTGTGTTTTTCATCCCTAATGGCTCACTGTGGGAGGCGCTTCCCTTCCCGTTTCATGGCCCCTCCAGGAGTGCAGAAGGTTTGGAATGTTCAGAGCTTTTGGAGCAGATGTTGGTTGGACGCGGCAGAAGGGTGATGGAAGTGGCAGCACAGGAGGGTGCCCCCCACCCTGTCCTGTGGGGGTTTGTCCTTCCTCACCACATCCCCCTTCCTCCAGGCAGCCAATGTCAGATCTGACCCAGCAACGCTCTGCTCTAAACTTTGTGCCTTTCCCTGTAATAATTACTCTGCAGCCCAGTGCATTAGAGAGGCCTTTGACTTGGCTTTGGAACAGGCATTACTGATTGGTGCCAAAGACAGGGACTAAAATGAGAAATCTTTGATTGAACTCAATATCACAACTTTTTTTTTTATATTAACATAATCTCCGTACTGAAATTAATCTGTGGTGTGGCTGCAGTGTGTTGAAGATTATATATATTAGCATTCAAGATGATGACTTTTTTTTTTTTTTAAGCAATAGCAATTCTTACTTTTTAAGCTGCTCCTATTTTAGGAGTATATCTATTTTGCCCTACAAAATATCCTCAGGAAAAGTTTGGGAGACAATTTGCAGAGAATTTGTGTTGCTTCTTTGGGTAGAACCAGCTGTAGGTATGACCAGGTCCAAGCGTGTCCCAGGCTCTATGTCAGGCCAGTTCCTTGGAGAAGGACAAGGACAGGAGTTTTGACCATTTTGCCCTTTATTCCAGCCCTGGAGACCATCCATGGTCCTGCAGCGAGATGTCAGAGCTCGGAGTGAGGTGCAGCAGCTTCTCCGCTCAGAGACGGCGTCTGTGAGTTCAGGTGAGGGGGGGGCTGGGGTGGGTGGTGGGAGGGTGTGAGCGCTGGGAGCCCCGGGGGGGGGATTAATGAAACACAACAACCCCGGGTGTGACGCTGCTGTCTGCAGGAGCTGAGGAGCTCGGGGGGCAAACTGGCACAGAAGTGCCCGGGGAGCATTTGCATGAGGAGAAAATTCAATATAACTTTTGAGTAGCAGCAAAGTTTTCTTGAAAATGCAATTTTAGTGAGGACAATAAAATAAAGTTGTACTGGTCGGACTGGTGGGAGTGTTCTGGGTGGGTTGCATTGCCAGGATGTGATAAACCCACCCGAGTGTGTCACTGAACTCAACGTCTCTGATGGTGCTGGAAAAGGTCTTTTTTCTGCTTACGCCTCTCTGGCGTTGTCCATGGAGTGGTGTGAGCACCTGCCTGCGGTGGGGGAGTGACCAAAACCGACCTGGGGAGTGTTTGAGGTGTTTTAGTCCCTTGGCCTGTGCTGGGAGCTGTTTCCCAGCCTCGTTTTTAGTGATGCTCACCACGAAGCTGGCTGAGCCGTGGACACCGTGTGTCTCGGTGGGGCTCGTTGGAGCCCAGGTGACGCTGGTGGCTCCGAGTCGTGCGTGGGGGGGTGGGTCCTGTCACCACCTGTGTCTCCCTGGAAAGGGGACAAAATAAAGAAGGAAAACTGAATCTCTTCTGTCACCACTTTCTGATCCAATGGAGATAAAACATCCATGATATTGATTTCCTTTGTGAAGGAGAAGCCTCTCCCGGGGCACCCATCCCGCGCTCTGCTGCCTTCCCTCTCCCACGTCGCTGGAGTCGGGAGCGTTTCCCTCCTTGCAGAGGCCTGGGGATCGGGGTGTGCCATGAGAACTTGCATTCACAGCAGCTAAAGTACCCCCATAAAACCATAAAACAGCTGAACATGTTTCATTTTTGTCTTTCCGTTTGCCTCTTCAGCTAACGAAATAAGCATAATCTATATTGAAAAGGCCAGTATTTTCCCACAGATTCATTAGAAGTGGCTGTAACTGCCATCTGATGCTATTAGCGAGAATATATATCTCTCATTTAAAGTATTTCCATCCCAAAAGTAAAATGTCCGTTCTATAAGTCTATTAATATACAGTTCATTAAACTAGAAACAACTGTATAATTAGGAAACAACAACAATTCATTAGTCTTAATGGGATTTAATAAAGTTCCTAGGCAAGGATTCTTCAGAGAATTAATTACAATGTACCAATCAGGAAAACATTCCCGTTCCTCCCTCGGATACCCCTCCCCAGCCCACGGGCTCTGAAGCACCAACAACTTTCAGAGCCTCCCCCCGGCAGTGCGGGATTTTCCCAGCCTGTGGCACGGGGGGCTGTGGGGCTGGGCACTGCACAAGGGGACTTCTATTGGCTTTGGAAACGCTGCACTTCCAAGCGAAAGGAATGTTATTAATCATTTCGGAGCCCCCAGTGGGGGGGAGGACACGCTGGGTGACAGCCCAGCAGCCTGAGCTGATGGCTCTTGCCAATCTGGGGACAGGAATCCATCGCTCCCGTCGCTCCCCCGTGCAGCTTCTTAACCCAGCAAAAGTGTGAATGGCAGAGTCTGAACTTTATAGTCCTTCACAAGATCCATTGCTTCTCGTCAGGGGTTCTCATCCATGCTTGGTTTTTTTCACGTAGAGGGTTAGCCATTTTCTTATTAATTAAACAGCAGCAGCTTCTGCAGCCACTGATTGAATTATCAAGTAACACCTGCCACAATGCAAGGAATAAAAGGGAAAAGATGTATTATTTTTAATGCAAATGGCTTCAATTCAGATGTATTTGATCAAATTTAACTGACAAATTATAAATGAGTAAAGTGAAAGGGTCAGTAATATAACTAATGACATTGTCAATGTCAGTGTCATAGTTAAGTGAACCAGCTTTTTAACAATGAAATGGGAACGGTGAGTGTTAATTATTGCCAGTTACTGAAAGTCGGGAGCAAGGCTTTGTAGGATGTGGCAAAAGATACCTGTGTCATTTCTATACTGCACCTGCAAAATGTGCAAAAAAGAGCATTTTTTCTTGCTGTCGTAGCAGAGTGACCATTGCTGTGTCACAACTAGTGGAAACAGTGGTGGAAATGGGGGGGGGGGGGGCGTTGAGGACCCATCCCGGGGGGCACCAGGGTGTCCCTGCTGGAAGGGCCCTCCAGGCAAAGTTCAAATGACCAATTAATGTCTTGATGGACAGCTGGGAGCTGTTGGGGAACACAGGGACCCGTCCCAGGGGACTCTGCAGCTCGGGAGAGGGACAGGCAGTGTGAGCACGGAGCGCTGGGAATCCCTGCGTGATCCTGGGAGCACGTTTGTCCTGGGAGCACTGGGTGAGTTGCAGACCAGGGACAGATCTGCCAGTCCCTAAACAGAAGGTGTCGAAGCCCCAGCTATCGCGCTGCCACCGCCTGGTTAAAGCCTAGCTGATGTTCCTGACAAACCAATCTCTGAGGTGGTCCCCGGAGGGGTTCCACGGGCGCTGCGATAGGGATCTGCCTTCTCCTCTGGTGTCTGATGTGTATCTGGGTGGGGGTTGTAAGAACACGCGGAAATCTGTGTCGACATCCTTGGCTAAAAGGACAGCCCGCCTTATCAGTCTGAGTCCAGCTCCCGGTCCCAGGCGCTGGAAGAAATACAGAAAATGTACATTTATTGCAGATGGGTTTATGGTGCTTCGCCGTTCCCCGCTCAGGGAGAGCTGTGCCTCGGCCAGCTCTTTGTGGGAAGGGTGTGCTAAGGGGTGGGATGGCCCCAGCATCGTCTGCGAGATCCTGGGCTGCTCGCTCCTTTGACAGAGTATCCCTTTATCTCCTGTGGCGGGGCTCGCTCTCTTTTTCTGCTTGTTTCCTAATGTTTTGGTATTATTTTTTTTTTTTTTTACCTTTCTGCTGCCACGTCACTGAAAAGATTAACAAAGAATGATTAAGTACTGGAGAGAATATTTTACAGTGGTAGACTTAAGGAGCTCAGTCCGTTTATCTTGCCACAAAGAAGCTTGTAACTTAATTTCAGTAGGTAAGTACCTTCACAGGGAGGAAGCTCCAGGTACTGAAAGGCTCTTTCTTCAGAAAAAGGCACAAAAAGGCCCATAAGCTTTAAATTGAAGCTAGAAAAATCCAATTATCGGGGTAGAAATTTTGAACTTTGAGGATCATTAAGTGCTGGGAAAATCTGGCTGGCTCTTCCCTTCTCTGGGTGTCCTCAGGTCTGGGCACAAGGCTTTCCCTTGCCATCTGGTCTGGTGGCACTCGGCGGTACAGAGACAATCACTCCCCTGCTGGGACCTCCTGGCCATCCCATGAGGCAGCCCAGGGGAATTCTATCCTCTGGGGCCACAAATAACCCATGTGCTTCCAATTATTCTCTGATTCCAGGTAATTCTCCGTGCCTGGGCAGTTCCCCCAGGTCAGGGTCTGCTTTTGGGCTGGGGAGGTCTTGGGACACCAACCCCTGCCCGTCCCCAGTCAGCAGCGTTTGGGGACACCAGCACCCCACCAGAAGCTTTGCATTTTTAAAGGTTACTGACTCAGCCTTCGCAAGCTGGGAAAGCAGCTTAAAAGTCCATCAAGACACTAATTGGTCATTTGAACTTTGCCTGGAGGGCCCTTCCAGCAGGGACAGCATGTGCTCCTGCTGACTCCCTGCCGCTGAAGGACAAACACGAGAGATCCCAGGGAGGAGGAAGGCAGCTGCTTCGGACAGGGACTACCAGTGGGTTGGTTGTGCTCCTTCCCTTGTGCAGGAGAAGACAAACGTGGAAACCTCCCCTTGGTTTCTCTGCTCAGTCCTTCCCAGGTTTCAGCCCCAGGGGATGAGCAGGGGGCTTCTGTCCCCTCTGGTCGCAGAGGTTGGCTTATGGGTGGGAGGAGGAGCTGGGGACAGATGTGCAACAGCAGCTTTCTCTAAGGTTGTGGGTGGGATCTTCTGCCTCCCCCCCTCTCCTCTGGTCTCCTGTGAAGCCGTTTAGTCACTGAGACGCCCAACAGAACCCCACAGACGTGCTGCTTGGACACGAGACAGATCAATTACCTGCTGCCCGGGAAACCAGGGGTGGGATGGAGGGAGCTCAGGTGTGCGGGGGCTAAAATCAGGCCATTGCTCCTCACCCAGAGAACGTTTTAAATATTATGGAGTTATTTGGGAGTGATAGTGTATAATTTTTGCAACAACTAACCCACAGTAATGGGGTTTTGCAAAGTATTTATCAATTGGAGCCAGAGCAGGATGTTGCCATGGAGACGGGACGTAGCTGGGTGATATTTTTTTCTTCTGCGAATATATTGTTGCAAAACACAAATGGGGGAAGAACCAAAAAGGAGCCGTGTTACCTTTGAAGGGGCAAAACCTTCAGTTTTACGTTGTCACACTGAGGCAAAACCAGTTCTCGTGGGCGGTGGGGGTTCGGGTGTACCCCCTCAGGCAGGAGCCCGGGGCTGGGCTCCGAGGAGGCTCTGGATGCTGCCACCCCCAGGGAAGTGGCCACCCTGGAAATGAAAGCAGTAGATTTTCCTGTGACTGAAGGTCTATGACAATCCAAGGTCACCAGAACCACTACTGTGGCTGCTGCTTATCATTTAATGAAGATAAAAAAGAGCAATTAAGCTTAGACTGGCAATTTAGCACATTAGCATTAATCTTCAATGAAATCAGAAGGTGTTTGTGTTTTGTGTAAGCTCAGCTAATGTATCATTTTATTACAAACAAGCAGAAGCCATAATTACTCTTCTATTTGACAGAATTTGTGGATGGTTTTATTGACAGCTCCCCGTGTTATTTATGCATACAAGTCATTTACTTAAGGGAAACTTTAACATTGAGCATTTATCCAATTCCCTAATTCACATCCCTTCCCTACTCAGCAAATGGCAGGGCTTTGGGTAATCCATTGAAAATTTCAGTATCAATCCAGAAATGATATAACCTATTTTAAAAGTCCAGGATCTTGCATGAAGAACATAAAAAAATAACTCATTCAGATATTTTCCCCCCAGAACCTCAGCAGGTTCTGGGAGGGCTGGGTCCTGCAGCTCTGGCTTCAGCAGCCTCTTGTTCAGCGCTCGGTCGGGGGGACACTGATGGACACAGCTAAGGGTGCTCCAGGGTTGGGGTGACCCTGTCCCCCACACGGACGCCTCCTGTGGCGCTGCCGGACCACGGGGAGAAGAACGTGCCCCGAATCTTGGGTTGCATCCCCAAATACCAGCTCTTTGGCACTGGAACTTTTGGGGAAGATTTTCAGGACTTAATGTTCTAAGAAAAAAAAAAAAAAACAACCCACATTTCAGCTTGTTTTTTTTAAATTTGTATGTAACTGTACAGTACTGCAATTTCCTAAAGGGAAAATGTTAATTTTTTAATAACCTTATAAAATGTGATAGGACTCTAAAAGCTTTTGGGGAAACAAAACCCAAACCCTTCATTTCTGGAGCTGCAGTAGACTGGTCTGTAAAGCGCTCTCCCAGCCCCGGGGAGGAGTGCTGGGTGCCTCGCTGCTGCCAGCCCTTTATTTTCAGTGTTTGCTGTAAACTCGTAGGGCTTTGCTGGCAGGAGAGAAGGGAACAGAGGAGCACCAGCAGCCAGGCAATTCCAGAATATCTAACTGGAAAACAGCTACTGTAAAACGTGCAGCGGGTTCCCGGGGGAGGGGGATGGAGCGAGGGCTCCCGGGAGCGCGGCACACTGACGAGCAGGGCTGGGGGGGTTTGTGCCTTCGCTCCGGGAGCCACGTGGCCACCTAAGGCTTGGGCTGGCTGGCTCGGCTCTTCTAGGAACATATTTAGCCCAGGTGTTTGTGGTATAAAAAAAAAAAAAAAAAAAAAAAATTCAGCACTTAAACCATGCAGACTGAAGGCCAGGGGGCAAAAGAGCGTTGGTTTTGGTGCCCCAGAGCAATGACATCCCCTCCAGCAGCCAGTTATGCCCCATCCAGGA
Organism: Gallinago undulata; assembly: GCA_026546715.1. Lineage (NCBI taxonomy): Eukaryota > Metazoa > Chordata > Aves > Charadriiformes > Scolopacidae > Gallinago > Gallinago undulata. The sequence continues at coordinate 6,478,021 of JAOTQQ010000013.1, forward strand.
ATACCCCAGTGCCCCCCGCCCTGTTTTCCAGTTGTGCTGCAGCGATATCGAGGGCAGTTCCACATCCAGCAATGGGCCTGCCCTTGGTTTGACTCATTCTCTGGTTCGGTTCTTAAGTCCTAGTATCACCCTGGAGTGAAGTGTGCTCGCTGTGCGTTCAGCAACGCAAAGAACATTGTATGGATTTATCACACAGAAAAGAATAAATTTGAAATCCATCAGGACGTGGCCCTGACTTACGGCGAGGTTATACTGATTACTGCGCAGATTTCATTTGGCATTCACGACTACTTCCAGCACTTAATGACTTAGCTTTAATGTTTTTTATTTCTTTTTATTAAAAAAATATCCCACAAGACCGTGGGGTTTATCACAGGGCTGGGTTGGGGGTATACAAGGCAACGCTGTATATTAAATATTCATGACTGCAACTACCATTTGCTGTTGATAAGGACATTGATTTTCTCTGGAAGCACAAGAATTATTTGTGGCATTTATTGTCTGCTGGGATGCTTCCGCATAAAAGTTTGGGAAAATATAAAGCATTGTGTATGCTTTTGGGTTTATACCCCTCTACAGCAGGGAAAATAAAGCCTGAGGTATAATTTAGTTCAGTGTGTTCCTCAGGACAGGACTTACTCATGCACAAGAAATTCCAAGTCGGGAGCAAACCACGCGGGTACCGGCCGAGGCGGCAGCGCCCGCGGCTCCCGGCTTTCACGGTGCTTTTGCACATCCCTGTTCTGTAGAAAAGGCTGTCACAAGATGAAACGCTCCCCTGGAGACAGTCCCTGTGGGCTGGGAGCCATCGGAGGAAGGGATTAGTCGTGGTGCTGGAGGCACTCTTGGCTGACCTTCTCCCGCGGCGGTGGTGAGGGTTAAGGTGTGAAGCGGGCTGTGGTGGAGACACACCGGTCCTCGTGCTGAGCCGGGTCACCCGGAGTGACCCATGGCCATGGGTACCTTGCTCCAGCACCCGCCAGCTCGGCGCCACCGGCTGAGATGGACCTTCCCCCAGCAGCGGCTGCAGGTACCGAGGTCCCAGGGACCTGCCTGCGTTCCTGGGGATGCGTTTGGGTCGGGACCCCCACGGCACGGCGCCTCCCCCCGCCTCCCCAGCCTCCTGCTGCCTCTGTTCAAAGATCTGCGCTGGAACTTAAACTGAATTAAATGGCACTTGAAATTTGAGGTGGAATAAGGGTAATTAGCCGGAGCCCGGAACGGATCAGTAGCTTGAAATGGTGCCTGATCCATTGCCTCCGTGACGCCCCTTGCTCCGTGCCCTGCGGGGATCCCCAGCCTGGACTCACGCCTTCCCTTTGGCTGCTGGAGCTTTTCTCTTCATCAGAAAAGAACATTTGCCTTTTTTTTTTTTCCAAACCCTCCTACGTCGGCTGCGGGTGCAGGCGCTGGGCAGGGCTGCGTGGGAGGGGACGTGCAGAGGGTTATTGTTTTACATTAATGGTGTGACTCGCGGGGCGCCGTACAGCCTTCTCCCTGCTCCCGTCTCCGAGATGATCCCAAGCCTTTGCTCCTGGGGTGCTGCGAGGCCAGGCTGCTGGAAACGTCCTCCAGGGCTGGGGGAGAGCAGCCACACAGCTCTTTGTGCTCCTGGTCGGGAAGTAGAACTGATTTCTGGAAAGGAGAGCTGTTTTGTCTCTTAGCAGCAAAGTGGGACACTGTATTTCTAGAGATTTCAGCGTGTCGAAACCAGGATGGACCATTGCATCACCCCGTGAGCCCCAGGCCATGAGTTTTCACCCAGCCTGGTGCTGGACACTGGTGCCTGGAGCAGGGACAGGCTGGGTGTGACACAGCCATGGACCCTTCAGTGACTGTCACTGCTGGGAAAAGCCCCACTGAGGGTCCCCAAGCTGTCTCTAACCTGCTGGTGAGGTCAGACGTGAGCGATGGGGGGGCTCTGCCCAGCGATGTGCCGGTTCCTCAGACACCAGCCCAGCCTAGGTGTTGCCCTTGTGAAAAGCAGATGGAGTGAGGAAACATCCAGGGAACACCCACCGAATTATCCACCTCCTTTGGCCCTGATTAGCTCCTGAGGGGCTGGTGATGGTGGCCTGGGGCTGCCAGCGGGTGGGATGGTCGGGTCTTCCCACAGCTGCGAGGGCTTCACCTTAACTCAACCTCTGGAAAGGTTTCAGTGGTTCCACTAAAACATCTGCTGGGGCTTTAGCAACATTATACCCATAAAGTTGGTAAGGAGGGTCAACACAAAGACTCAAAATCCCAGTTTGAGCGTGTTCTCCATGCAGAGGCACAGTCTGTTCCTGACAGAAGCACGTGAAGCTCTGTGATGGGGGCTGGTATCATTGAGAAGCCCCTACCCTGGCTGTTGTCAGTCTGCTGGAGCAAGTCCTGGGAGGGAAACGAGAGCCACAGGGGAATGAAAGCAAAGCTCCAGGCACCTCGCTGCTCCTCTGCTCCAGCCCGAGAGAGTTTTTGGTTTTCTTAAAAGACCTTGCTCTGTGGATGCCCAGTGGCTGCATCTGCTCCGGGTGGTTTTCACCAGGACGTAATAACAAGTGTTTGCTGAACGTCACGGGGAGCCCCGTGGGAGTTAATCCTGATAAATAATGCAGCCGCTGTCGGCTCCGATCGGCCCCTCTCTGCCACGGAGAAGGGTCGGGAGCGACAGGAGGAATGAGCAGCCGGCACGGCCGGTCGGGGATCTGCAGGTTAAGGAACAGGAGGGGGCAGAGGGGAAACCTTGGTGGTTGTGCACCACCTTAATGCACACACAAAAAGGCATCTGTTCAATGGAAGTAGATTTGCTCAATTTTTTTTATCAGACCTGAAAAAGCTTGTATGATATTATGAGATCTTTGGCCCTTAGAAATGCAAGCCCTGACCATGGAGCCATCTCCTACGTGGGAAGCCCCAGCTGGGAGCTCCGTTTTGTCCACGGCTGGAGAGAAACTGCCTGGGGCTGCCCATCCCAGGGGCAGGGGAGGTTTAGATTAGATATTGGGAAGAATTACTTTACCGAGAGGGTGGTCATGCACTGGCACAGCCTGTCCAGGGAGGTGGTGGAGACACCATCCCTGGAGGGATTTAAGAAACGTGTAGACATGGCTCTTCAGGGCATGCTCTAGTGCCTGAGGTGGTTGTTTGGTGTCTGTTTATGGTTGGAGGGGTTTGTTTTGTTTTAGGTTTTTGGGGTTTGTTTTTTTGGGGGGGTTCTTTTTTGTGGTTGGACTCAATGATCTCAAAGGTCCCTTCCAACCATGAAGATTCCGGGGTTCTGTGATCCCGGGCGGTATTTAAAGGCCAGGCAGACACAGTGCTCGGAGAGGTGCTTTCGTGACAGTTTTTGTCAGTGTGGGGTCGATGGTTGGAGTAGATGATCTGAAAGGTCCCTTCCAACCTGGGCCATTCTGTGATCCTATGAAACCAGCCTCCTTCCCCGGGGGGAGCGTGTCCCCCCTCGCCCGCAGGCAGCGACGGCAGCTCCTCTGTGGGGGCGGCAGGGACACGGGAGCTGGGAGAAGCTCACGTTGTGGAAGATGAAAGTACAGAACCCAGAGTCTGAAATCCTTGGCCTGTAAAATGACATGTTGTGTCTGGGTGGAGGATGAGGCTGAGGTTAAGAAGTTGTTTATTCATCATTTCTGTTTAAAGTCTCTTGCTTTTGAATTTGGGGCTTCACAAGTTTCAAACGCTTATTCTGGGGGGAAAAAAAAAAAAGGATGAAAAGGAGACAGGAAAGTTTTCAGAAGAAAATCTTGCCATCTTTGAAACGGAAGTTTTTGCTGTGTCTGGAGTTGTCCCCAGCATTATACTCACATCTCTGAAGATGGGGTGGAGAGAGAAGCGGGGTCCACAGAGTGACCGTGGTGGCTCTTCCACGGGAGAGAAGTGCCTCTTGGACCTGGGAGCTTTTTGCTTCCCATACTTTTACATATTTTCTTTTCCATCTGGAAGAAGCTTTTCCAATGGGATGAAATTAGCATCCAAATGTATATTTCCCTGTTTCTGGGACCATCTCAGTGATGGTTTGGAGGATGCAGTTTCTTGCCTGGTGTTTCAGACGTGCAGCTCTCCAGAGAGAACAAGGCCTCGTGCAGGTTATTCCCCTGCCCTGGAATCACTTTGTTTTCCATTTGTTATGAACATTTCCTGTGCCAGAGAGGTTCACAGGCCTGTTGCAAAGTAAATAAATGAAAATGGGGATTTTTCACTGTAGATTGAGCCTATGGCCCAGGTCATTCTTACAAAAGTTCTGTATATAGATGGGATCTGTGTAAAGATGAGAACCATCTAATTTTGAAAAAAAAGGGTACATATTATATAAAATGAACAGATGGTTAGTGCAGAAAACTCCATTTAGATTCTACTTGGAGGGAGATGGGTAATTCTCTGAACTTCTGAGAATCTCTTCTGTTTTTCACGTTAGCAATATTATATACAGACACACAGAGCACAGGGGACCCTCACTGTAATTGAGATGTTATGACTTGTTTACGGAGGCAATGATTATAAGATTATGCACTTTTCTATGAAATTTCTTGTAAGGGAGTCCAGCTGTCGCGTGGTGGTGGCGGGGCCTCAGAGCTGCCTCCTTCCCAGGACACGGTTTCTCAATTAGCGGGATTGTTCCCCCTGCTTCAAATCTGTGCTCAGACAATGTTGGTTTTAATTTAACATTGAACTTTACCATCTCGGCAGCTCGGGGGCTTTTTCCCCCTGTCACGAGCCTGCCAGAGCTCTGCATTCCCGATGCGCTTGGGTGGAGGGAGCGGGAAACCCGTGAGGATGCGGTGGCAGCGATGCCCTGCGGGGGTGCATCCCCTCGCACGGTGCCCTTGGTTGCACCCCTGCCGCTGCGCTGAGGGGACATGGGGTTCCACAGGCGTAAGCGAGGAAACAAACTGGCCTCCACGCTGGCTTGGTTGCTGCTGGCGATCCATAAAATGTTGAGCCTCGGTCATCAGCCCTGCGGGGCTCAGCCCTCCCCTCCACGATTCATCCCTCCTGGAAACGAAGGGACTCTGAACTCCCAGAGCCCACGGGGAGAGTGTCCCTGGGGAAGAGCAGCGCGGTCCCCCTTGCTGTGGGGTGAGACCCGTGTCCCCGCTGCCAGGAGGGCTGCCCTGACCCCCATCCCTCCATCCATCCATCCCTCCGCGTGGGAGACTTTATATTGAAAAATAATGAAATCTCCCTGATCTACCCTATCACTGTTTCGCTGGAGCAGCAAACTTTGTGTTTTTCCTGGAACAAAGCTGGTCTCTGGGGAGAAAAATGGAACAAAGGGAGAGAAAAGGAAAGTCTTGTGAGTTTGGGGCTTTTAGGGGGTTTTGTGGGATTTCCCCCCCTGCTGCAGTGACAAATGAAGTCAGTGGTTTGGGCAGATCATCAGATCCTTCATGGGGGTTTGTCTCACGTAGGTTTTAATGTATGGAAGTAGGTGCTTATCTCTGGGGGTGTGGGCAAAAATACTTCATGGTCCTGGGCAACAATAACACCCGTCTCTTGTGCTGCTTTTCCTCCTGATGTGGCAGCTATTCCAGATCTTTTCATGTAGACCCTTTCTTCTTGGTTATTTCAAGTTTCCTCCTGCTGTGAGAAATGTCGTCTTTGCTTTTCTGCTGCTCTTTCTGCCCTGAAACGTCTCCACATCCCCCTTCCCTCTCCCCGAGAGGGGATTTACCTGATCCCTCCTCTCGGCACGACTGTTCTGTGTCGGGAACTGTTGGGATTACAGGGTTTCATGGGAAAACGCTCCGGGGAAGGGAGCAAAACACCAAAAACAGGGCAGGTGCTTAATTTTGCTGCAGTTAAAGCATCAAGTGGTTTTTCTTATCCAGGTCTTTCCGTTGCTCACATTTGTTTATCCCAATCCTTAATTGCTTTTAGTCACTTCTTTAAGGCTGGCAGTCTTAGCACTGGGGGGGGGAGAGGAGGACAAAGGCGATGAGCCCCATCAGGCTGCGAGGACCCAAAGGGGGAGCTGGGGTCCAGGGGGGACACCCCGTGGGGACGACAGCCCCACATTGCCAGCAGCGGTGTCCCCCCCCCCAAGTTCCACAAAACCGTGTTTTCTGAAGCAAGTGTTTGAAAGAACGTGGAAGGGAGAGTTTCTGTGTCTCTCTGCTCGAGGAAGCTGCTTCAAGATTTAGTTTGGTTCATTTGCGTTGAAGATATTTTTTTTTGTTACTTGCATTTAAGAGTTTGTCACAACTGAGCTAATGGAAAACGGATGCAATTTTCAAGGCAGCTCCAAAAGCAGGGAAGATGTGGAATTAATTGGCCATGTTAAAGGAGAAACATTTGACACAAAATATACTATTGCAGACCTCTAATTTCTTTGCACAGAAGATAATAAGGCAGATCTTGGGGGAAAAAAATCAAACCACTTTCCCTTCAAAAGTGGGAGATGAATCTGAGTCTCTAGCAACCAGCAAAACAAGAAGGGGACATATAATAGATAAATTACTAATCTCATTCCTGAAATTAACATTCTGATGCTTCTCGTTGATATATATATATTTCGGAGTTATGACAGACTCGAGATAATGTGCAGTATTTTAATGTGATCACAGTCCTTTCCCAAAGAGAGGAACCCGATGGTGGTTATAGGTGTCTAAAAATAGAGGCTGAAACATAAAGCAGTAAATGTTCCAAATAGCGCCTTGGGCAGAGGAGGAGCACCTGGGGCTCCGCAGCGAGAGGGAGTTCTCTCCTGGCACACAACTAGTGCAGAAAACCCTCTGGAAATACCCATCTGTGCTTCCAGGTAAGCCAGGATGATGAGAAAATGTATTAAAAGTAGCAAATAACAAGCAGAACATGCACATTGTCTGACCTACTTGAAATGTGTGGTTTGTAAGGACTTGTTTCAGGTCCTGTATAGATCCTTTTGGCATTCTCTGCCTCTGTTCTACGCTCCTTCAAACCTCACAAGCAAGTACATTTGACGATTTATTGTAAAATAAGTTTTGGAGTTTTTGTTTTGTTTATTTAAATAAGGATGATGTTGATAGGATTTATAAGTAATAGCCCACGCTCAGACACGTATGAGACTAGTCCATGGAATTTACACAAATATTCTCATATCTAAATCTGGAAACGCTGTGGAAGTGTGAGCAGCATCAGCGCCGTGTCGCTGCTGGGGAAGCGTTGGTGACGGGTGGTAAAGAAGTCAGAGCCTTCTTCTGAAAGCTATTAACCTTGGGGATTGAAGTGCACATCTCCGAAGCTGTGCTGTACATGCCCATCAGGCATTTACAGGGACTAACACAGCGTGTTCTTACGCTACTGAAGCCAGAAGAAGTTGGCAGGGCTCTCTCCTGCAGCAAGAGCAGCTCTGCTGGAGCTCCATGAGGTCACTTCTGGAGATGGAGCTCCAGGTTCCAAAGTCACTTCTGGGTCTCTGGATGCCCACGCTCCCCCCCCAGGGTCTGTCAGGATTCCTGCCCCTCGGAGGGTCGGTGGCCGGAGCAGCCCAGGGGATCTACGGGTCCTGGCCCTGGAGCTGGGACTGTCCCCAGACCCAGGGCTTCTCACTGAGGACAGCACATTCGTCTTGTTTTTCTTCTCTCTGCTATTTACTTACTATTTTTTTCCAGAAAACTCTTGAGGATGCATTAGGAGAATGTGAGGTACCTGATTGCAGCTGTTCTGGCAATAAAAGGGAGGCAGTGTCAGGAAGCAACTTTGAACCATCTCTCTTCATTAAAAAATAACGCCTTTCCATCCTGGATTTTGCAGAGCAAATTCCTTAAACCTTAATTTTTCTGGTGTTACAAGAGATTCATAGCGTTTATTTTCAAAAAGGCCAGAGTAGCAGCAACAGTTCTGGAAATTACAGGGAACAAATTTCTAGGGTCACAGGTTTAGAAAGAAAAGGCAAAGCCCAAAAGACGGGAATGGCAAAATGCCCGGAGCGGGGGGAGAAAGTGTGTGTGTGGGGGCGCTGCACCGAGCAACCCCTGAGACCCTCTGCTCCTGGGCTGGGGCTCCGGGGGGGTGTGGGGGATTTCTAAGGTTATAATTTGTCAGTTGCGATCTAATTTTTTTAATGCATTTTATTTAAACACCAACTAATTAATTATTCCAGGTGCGCTGTAGAGAAAAATTTAATAACTTATTTTTTCTGACGTTGAACTAGTTTTCTGGAGCTGCAATCTCTAATGTATTTTGTAAATCTCTCCTATCTAATCAGCTAGTAGGTAAATTAATACAGAATTACGACTCATTAGTGAATGATGCATTGATGTCTAATAATTCCCTGCTTTCTTATTTGGAAGAAAGTAGGTTATGCTGTTATTGAGTTAGTGCATTGAGTTTCAATGCTTTTTGTCGTAAGCATTAAGCGCTTTTTAAAATATGTGTTAATTAAGAGATTACACCCACATCGACTCGAAAGCATTATAGTCAGTGTAATTACAGAGCTAAATTCCGGTTTCTCCAACCATGACATAGCACGGCAGAGTCCCGTTGGTCTGGTTTCGGTGGGTGACTCACACAACAAAAAGCAACTTTCCAAGACTCGGGGCAAGAAAATAATAAAGGAGTGGGCTGGGGGAGCTGCTCCGAGGCACCTGCTTCTGGCTGAGGGAGGGTATTTCCCGGTACGGGAGGGATTCATCGTTGGGAGAAGAGAGGACGGAGGCAGAGGGACAGTAGGAGGCTGTAAAGTCATGATAGATATAGAAAATATGAACTATTATCAGCTGTTTCTCAGAAATATGAACTAAAGGGTCTGGTGTAACTGTCAAGAGATGGTTTAAAACAGTAAATTAAACTGTGGAGCTTGGTTTGATTCTCATGGAAAATAGTAAGTTTTGAAAATGATGCCTTAGCAGCTGCAATACATCAACATTAAATACAGACGTCAAAGAACTAGAAGTCTTTTATTAAGTGTTCTAGTTGAGTTTGTTTCTGTTTATTTACCTTGACTAGTATTTTCTAATCTCTGGGCAGCCTGATGGACACAGCAGTTTCCAGTTCACTACCTGCTCTCAAACTGAACTAAAACCAGGCGATTCAAGAGCCTTCCTTTTACCAGTTCCAAGCACCCTCCCTCCAGCTTCAATGGGTTCTATTTTTGAGGGATTTGGTGAATAACAGTTCTACATCAGCCTTCTCTTCTGCCACTAGGATTTTGTGAATCTCAGTCGTGTTCCTCTTGAGCCTCAAGAATGTGGGTCCCATTCACATGAATATCGTTAAGAAAAAGGTGCATTATACCTATTTATTGCTCCAGTTTGTGCCGATGGGCTGGGGGGGGGGTGCCTGGAGGGGGAATGGAGATGAAAAGGGCAGGTAACGTTGTGGCCCGGAGCATTTTGCTGTAAATGCATCAAAACATGTGTTAGTTTTAATTATCCCCACAGCCTCACAGAATCACTTCCCTGGTCAATTAATTTAATTACTTTTTGGGTAATTATTTTTCTCAATGGTGCATTGGCTCCAGACTGTGATAGTTGTTGTTGCTGCAGAACTATGGGATGGGAGAGACTTTGCTTTGAATGACACACAGAACATATCAGCAAAATACACATTTATAACACGGACACCTGAATTAATGACACCCCTTTGGAGTGAAATGGAACAATTCATCCTCTGGATGGGAGAGAGGGGAAAAAAGCACCTTGTAGCAATAGTAAAATTGCTCAAAACATGTCAAAAAGACCTCTATTGTTTTCCCTCTGTAGCCTGCTTTGACTCAGAGCCTAGTCTAAAATGCAGAAAATTTTTAAGTGTCCGTCCTGGTGGGCTGTGGGGTTTACCCTGCCCCGCAGCAGGGTGGGGGAGCCTCCTGGGCATGAGGGTAAAACCAGAAATTGGGATAAAACCAGCAGCTTCTCTGCAGGGACCCATGAGGAAAGGAGCCTGTGCCGGTCCCAGCTCCTTCGCTGCAGCTGGAGATGCTGAATCTGGAATTTACAGACGTAACCATAAACCCGGACTTTGCCAGCCTGGAGGGGCTGCCTGGGCTGAGGGTGGTGGGGGGATCTGTCTCGATACCGGGAAGCCCTGGGAGGTGCAATACCCTGCACAAAAATGAGGAAAACCCACTTGTGCCCCCCCAGCAGAACGTTTTGTAGAAACGCATTTATGTGTCAGCAAGTTTGCCAGTTATTGGGAGGAGAAGGTGCCAGTAAACATTGCTGTTTCCTTCCAAATCTGCCTCCCCTCTCGCGGAGCGTTAACAGAATGAGGAGGTGATGCCCAAAGAAAAGTCTAAATATTGACAAAAAGTAGAAGAGGGCATTGCTGGAGGTTTCCTAAGTGCCCCGGCAGAGGCTGGCTCTGCTGATGAGCTCGGTGGCCCGTGGTCCTCTGCCACCCTCGCTCCTTGAAATCTTTCCACTGGGATTTTCTCAGCGTACCCAGCTCTTCAGGCAGCTCCTCTCTCCAGTGCCCGTTAATAACCGCATCGATTCCCCAGCTCACCCACTGGTTTGATCTTCTGTTTGCGAGGGCACCTGGCTCTCTATTAATTAATTTTGACGTCTCTCTCATGATCTTGATGAAAATGGATGCTCTCTGGTGTCAGCAGTGTCTGGCTCCAGCCAGACCTCATCCCGGTGACATCCCTGGGCCTCCAGCTCTGCCCACACTGGAGCTGCAGCTCCTGCTCCTGCAGAGCCCCCAGAGAGCCCTCCTGGGGGGCTGAGACTCCAGGAGAGAGAAATTGTTTGTGAGGTATTGCTAATTGGACCAGAAATGGAAATACAGGGGAAAAAAACCCAACAGAATAGAGTTAATGATTTTTAGATTTCTGGTTTAATTTTGCAGAATCAAGAGACTCGTAAGGCTTTGGAGAAGTGTAGAAACCAGCAGGGGCTTGTCAGGGCTCCTCGTCTTCGCCTCAGCCACTGCGGGACCTGGTTTTGGTGGTTTTTACCAGCACATCTGTAATAACCTACTTGCCTTATTGTTATTTTTTCTTCCATGTCTAAAGTGGTTGTGTGTTCTGGTCAGACGTATCTTAACTTGGGGCGCTGGTAGCCCCGGGCTGGTGCTCTGGGGTGGCGATGTCCAAGCAGCCGGTGACAGCTCTTCCTATGGGGATCTGTCCGCTCAACGAACTTCTAAGGGATTGCTAAGATAAAAAGCACATTATCTCATATAAATCTATTTCCTCTCTGGGATGTATTAGGGGATGCAAACTTAAGATATCTTCACGTGGTTCGGTACAGAGTTTTAAGTATAACTTTATAGCGGTTTGAGGCCCGTGGTCAAGTAGCCGAGTTTGATAATTGAGGTGATTTACTCGGGGGCACAGCTCTTCGGCTCGCTCTTTGATATAAACAAGGTAATAAATTGAGTGCATGGGGACATGTCTATTAAAAGGCAAAGTAAGAATGAGTGAAACCCCAGGTGCATTGTCAAGATTAATATGTTTGCTGGGTAAAGCTGGACGGGTGCCAGCCAGCACGGTGACTGAGTGATGAAACGAGATAATATGGTTTGACTGTAAACAGCAGAAAAACAAATAGAAAGCGATGCGCAAAGAGGGAAAGTACAAAACGTACTAATAAGTTGAATAATCACATATCACGCAGATGTAATTTTTTAGCTATAAAGCATATCTACTTAGCATTCGACTCTCTTTTGAACATGAGAGTATGTTTGATTTTAACCTCTGAAGCATCTGGATTGGTGGTGCAGCCCTGGCACGGCAGCACCAGACCCCCTGTTGTCCTCAGTTTTGTTCAGCAGATGTTAGTAACAGACAAGGAAGAAAAATGAGAAGGAATATTGGATGAGAAACGCTACTTAATGTGAATTCTTTCACTAGCATAAAGCTTATTATGGAAATATCAATTAGAAGAATTAGAGAACGAGCTTCTGCCAGTGCCACAGCAGAAGGTACCCCTGGTTTGGGGGGTGGCAAAGGGGACAGCAGATCCTTCGAGCAGGTGGAGGGTGAAGAACGTGTCCCTATTTCAGAGGGTTGGTGCTGGGACCGGGACAGCACTCCCTGTGCTGGGGATGGATGGGCTCCAGGAAGGGCCTGGAAGCCCTTGGAATCTTTTATTTGTGTCACCTGGTCTCACCATCTCCCGTGTCCCCCGCTCCTTGCACAACCAGTGTGCGGTGCTGGGAGAGGCACCGGGCTGCAGCAGCCACGTCATTTCTTTAGAAATACACACTTATAATGTCGTGCACTCCCAAACCCACTAAAAAGGCACCTTCCCCTAAGCCATAATTACCATCCTCGTAATGTAAAAGTGCTCACGTGAAAAAATAATAACTAAAATGTGGTATAAAGCAGCACAAAGAATAAAGATCACACCAAGCAATTAGGAGCGTTTACCAGCCTTTGCCCACTTCAAAACAAGTGGAAAAGGATGTTTTTTTGCAGTATGAGCATATAAGATTCAGGCTAATTAGCGTAAGGAGATTTTGTTGAGTTTGGATTTAGAAAAGTGCTCTGTAAGTTTTTATATCCCGATGTTGAACTCAAAGACCTGTCCTTTAGGGTAAGCAAGAAGAAAGCGTTTCCTGCTGAGGTGAACCTTTTTCCTGGGGGGGTGGGTCTGAGGGTCTGAGGCTTGGAAACGGGCCAGAGGAGAGTGCTGGGTTGGATTATATTAAACCAGAGTGTAAAGGTGTGCAGAGTCCTTCACACGCCAGCTCTGGGAGCGCTGGACGCCAGTCGGTACCTGGGCAGGAGCAGAGAGGTCTCCCTTGGCTCCGGGTGGAGATGTTTTTCAAAAAACCCTCCAGTTATCTGGTTTCTTTCAGGCTCAGTCCATTACCCAAAGACAGACAGAATTGACTCTGACAGCAGATATTATTTGTGCTCCAGAAATGGTGGGTTTGCTCAGCGAGCTGTGTGTAACCCAGCAGTCCTCGAGTACAAACGGTTTGAACAGAGTTAACTTCTCTCTTCTGGTTTCCAGTCCATAGAGGTGTGCGATGCCCCCCCAGTTCTGCTGGGGATGCCAGCCCAGGGACGGTCCCCGAGGAGGAGTGAGTGTCCCTTGAGCCGTGTGGCCGTGGCCACGTGTGGTGGCTCCTCTGGAGCTGTGTGAGTTCACCGTCGGCTCACAGCCATCTCCAGCCGAATTCTTAGGCATAAGGAGAAACAAAATAGGGGTGGGAAGCAAAGGAAAGTTTTTTCCTGTTTGTGGATGTTGATTAATGAAGGCTATCAGACACCCCGCTTTAAAATCCTTTCCATCAGATAAAGCCCATTCTGTCACCTCATTCCTTATTTTATTTGATTCCATTTTAGCTCATATTTTTTTTAATGCCAGCTGTCAAAAGCAGGCTTTGCTTTTCTCTGTCTGCGTGTTGCGTTTGGTGACAGCCCAAAAGGGAAGATTCTCAGACGGAAACCTTGGGCGATGCCACTGAGGGGGGGGTCCGAGCCCCCTCCTGGGTGACACAAGGGATGGGGCTTCCATGGGCGCGATGCTCTGCCAGCGGTACCTCGGCTGTCCCCGGGTCCCCTCGGCCCTCGCAGGGTGGGGGTGTCCGGGTGATTCCAGTTACAGGGTGTGTGTCCAGAGCAGGAAGGTTTGTGTCCCAGCAGCAAAGGGAACAACGCTCGTCCCCCCCTCCCACGGGGTAATTTCATCACGTGGTGCTACGAGAGAAGCAAGCTTGCTCCTTCGCAGTGTTATACAAAATAAAGATTATTTTCAAAATAGGAAGGTTTTCCAAACGCGAAGGCAGTCAGACCAGCTCTGCCCCTTCCTCCGCTCTGCCCGTGCACCTCTTCTCATCGCCCTCATTTCTCTCTCCCCAGACTCCTTTTTCTCTCCTGTCGGTGCACCTCGGGGATGGCAAACGGACTGTGTTTGCCTCCAGCTCCCTCTGCTTGGAGCTCTGACGGGTAGGCACTTCCATGGCGTGGGAATAAATAAATGTACATATAGCTGAGCACATGTGCGAGTCTGTTCATAAACATGCATGGGATATTTGTCCATTTTTTGGACAAGTCAGTAATTGTAGAAGAAAGCAAATACAGAGAAGATTGAGAAAATGCATAAGGACTTGCACAAGAAAAATCAGAACCTTGTAAAGCATCCAGCCTTGGTGAACTTTGCTTAAACCGGTGGATCTTCTGGAAAATTATGAAAGGATGTAATCAAACTAGATAAAGTGGCAAATATTGACAGTATGGATTGTCCAAAGCTCCTGAAGAATTACCTTGTGGTTACAGTAGTCTATGGTTGACTTTTGCACTGAGCCAGGAAAGGTTTGATCCGTGTGGGAGGGTGAGGTGGCTCGTGCGGGGCGAGGGCTGGCACCGTGGCTGGCAGTGGCCTGTGCCACCCCCCGCTCCGAGCCACGGCTGCGACAATCTCTGCTGTCTACTGGCGGCCACAAATCCCTGAAATCTTTGACTGCGATGAAGGCAGCTGCCAGTTCAGTATTTCTTCTTCTCTGTAAGCAAATGCAGGAGCTGATAATTAATTACCAAGAACAAGGAGAGAAAGTTGGACTGCGTTTTGCCCAGCTCCTGTGAGCACACAGCTCCAGACACAGGAGGTTCGTCCCCTCCTCACCAGCACGTCCGTCAGGTCACACTTGGAGGGGCAGAAGGACTGTTTTATGTTCTCAGTGGTTAAGTGCTCAGAGATTAGCAGACTGCAAACATGAAGGAGCAATAAGCGTGATCTAATTGAAATTTCCTCTTGGATTTGAATGACTACTCAGAGACACTTCTCTCTAAGCCCTAATTGTCCTCTTTCTACTATTCTTTGTTTTGTAGTTCGGAAGCTGATTAGGTACGGAAGGCAAATACCTGACCTTCAAAACAGCAGAGAATGGAAAAATTAAAGAGATGAATGCGCCTGCTGGTTCAGCGTGGGTGGGGGGTGGTATTTCTGGCTGCCAAAGCCCTACTCTGTGAGTAGGAGACATCAGGGCCACGGGTATTTCAACACACACTTTATCAGCAGCGCAAACAGACACTTCACGCGAGGCGTTTTGCGTTCAGAACTTCATGTGTTCGCTTCCGCGGGGTATTTTTAGCTCCCGAGTGCAGTCATGTGGACGGCTGATCTGTTTGTGTTGCCCCTGTAGATTGCAGACATATGTTGGAGTAAATGTGGCAGGGAAAGCGTGACTGAGGCGGGCACAAATCTTTTAAGATCAATTATTGACATGCTCGTTAGAAACCCCCCGCGCTGCGTTCTCTGGGCCGGGGAGGGGGGAACGGCGCTGGGGTTTGCTGAGGGAACACGTCTCCTGTAGGCTCCACGGGCACTACAGGGTGGGTTTAACGTTCCCGTGTTTGGTTGCATCAGGGATGGCAAAGAAAAGCAGCAGAAAGAGAGAATCAGTAAAGCCAAAGAGAGGAAGATGCGGTTCGGTAGCACCGTGCAATGGAGTCGCTCAAACCCACAGCAACAGACTCATCAACTGTGCTTGTACTGAATATAAACCCAGAAACCATCCAGAATAGACTGTTGTTGCAATGACCATGAATTGGGGTGAATAAGCTCAGTTTTCATTTTCATGTAAATTGTTTTTGACTCTATAATAAATCCAATCTTAAGAATCAGTCGTAAATACATACACGTGAAACAGGCTGTTTGGCAGCATAAAACGAGTAACTCTCATCTCTGTGTGTTTGAAAACCCAGCAGTTGGGAAAGAAAGACCTTTGCACCGAAGGGAACATTTTGTTCCATTTTAAGTGTTTTTTCCTAACTCTTTGGCTATATAAGAAAAATTACTTAAAAAATGCCTTGCATCAGCTCAGACCAATTAAAAAGTAGTTTGGAGCTGCAAGGAAAACAAAAAGCCTTATAAATGGCTGGTCTCTGATGAGCAGTTCTGTTTCTTTGTCCTCTGTGGAGAAAGAGGGAAGCTGGACGCAGGAAGGCTCTGGCTCATCCTGGGGATGGGGCAAGGGCAGTGGTTTCACAGGGGCAGGATCCAGAAGTTCCTAATCATCCAGTTTCTCCTTCACAGTATAATCAGCTCTGTGATTAATGAAGCTGCGAGCTGGAGTGGAGCTTCCCAGCAGGTCTGCCTGGTACCTGCCTCTTCAAAGAGGAGCCGGGCTCTGCTCACCAGGGAAGAGGAGCATCCAAACAGGAGCGATATCAAACGCTCCGGGTGGTTTTTGCCGGAGCAAAGCCGTCCCAAGGCAACTGCCCGGCCGAGTTTTGAATAAGCAGACACTGAAATGAAGAGGCCAGCCTCGAGGGAACACAGAGAAAAGACAGTTTGATTCAAGGAAGAAGTTCAAATGGAAAAAAAGTTCATCTATAATTCTGTTATAAAGTAGAAAAAATAAGGAGAGGCCTTTTGATTCCATTCCTATTTCATTTCTTGGACTCCAGCTGTCTCGAAGGAGTTTCTGTGTGCACTAACAAACATGGTATAACTCTTCACAGTCTCTGTTTTTCTTCCTTAAAAACAAACAAACCAACAAGCCCCAAATCCAGCACCCAACCCCAGCTTCAGGCCTGAAGGGAGAAGCAGAGGCTCATCAAGCCGAGCAGCGCTATGGATTCACTGCTCCTCATTCACCCGGGGGTGAGACCTGGGCACCTTCTCCTGCTCTTGTGTCCTGTGGGGCTGGGAACGAAAATTCGGATGACTTGGCATTATTGCTGTTGCTGAGTGAGGTACAGAGTATTTTGAAGAGGGTTATAAGCATTGAATTGTCACGTCTGACAATGGCTCTAAACTCCTCAACCAGTTGTACCTTTTGAGGTTCTTTGAGGAACCCAATAAAGCAAGTGGGAGGAAGGCGATGAGCAGCGCTGAGCCTGCAGCTGTCCAGGAGGGTAAATCCTTCAACAACACAAAGATAACCTCATCTGCTCATGCAGGAACGGGAGAAATGGCACTGCACCGTCGCAGCAAAGCCTTGTGCGGGGAGTTTTGGCTGCAGGGCAGTTTGTCCCAGCAAGTTTCAAAGGAAGCCAATTTTATCTCTTCTATCATCTGCTGAACTCAGGGTGGAGAGAGCAGGAGTCACAGGGAAAAGCCTTTCCCTGCTTCCTCCCCCGTGAGAGGGAATTAAAATTACACATTTGTGGTACAAGAGTGTTCCCTCTGGCCCCACAGCTGGGAGCTGGTGGGAGGGAGAACTGGCTTCTGCTGCAGATCCAGAGCTGGAGTCCATTGTCAATAAACGTGGATGGAGAAAATCACTTTCTCTCCATCTAGTTCTTGGTCGTTGATTTAAATTACCCCTGTGCCCTGCAGCTAGGCACGGCACCAGGTCCAGAATGTGATAAATGCTGTCATCATCTGCCTGGGCTAGCAGAAAACAAATAACCTAAAGTGATGTTTTAACTATTCCCACACATGCCCTGGGTGCTGTCAGCAGCCACAGGAGCTGCTGGGGTTGCCCAGGAGCAGCAGAGTGGCCGACGCTGCAGATGGGTTTGCAGATCCCATGGGATTTGCGTGATGGACCACGCTCAGGGTTGTGTTTGCAGCAGTTCTTAGTGCCAGCCCTCATCTCTCCTGAGGTTGTACCTTCTCTCTTGAGGTTATATCTCCTGGGCCAGCATGACTTTGTGAGCAGAAACCAGCTCCAAGTAGGACCCAGAGTCTTTGGGAGCTCACCTGTTAATTAACTCTGCCCGTGTGCTCCAGGTCAGTGGCCAAGAGGGGGTAAGTACAGATCGACGCGGGAAATGGGTTATTTTATTACCCAAACATCCACACTTGACAGCTTTAATACCCTCCCCACAGAGCAATCACTCAGGCACCCGAACTCCAAGCCGGCATGATTTCACTGCTGAGCAGGAGGACTATGGATTTTTACTCCGTGTTCTCTAGGAAAACGTATTGATTCGGCACAGGAGACATCAATAGGTCCGAGTAACTGAATAAAGAGTTTGAAGCCAGTCTTAAATAATAATAATAATAAAAAGTGTAGTTGATAAGCAGAATGAGCCACTTATTATTCTGAATGCCACATTGGTCACACCGTTTGAATTCTTTGCTGAGTCTTTGTTGACTTCTCCTCTTGCCTTCGGTGCCATTTTCCTCCCTCCTCTTGGAGTAAAACTTACTGGGAGAAGGGAAAGGAGGGTAAGGGCTGTCAGAGATTGGGGCTCTGTTATCTGTCTGTGTTTCTGAGGACTTTTCAATGCTTTTCTTTTTATCTGTAGGTATTTAGGCTCACAAACACCAATGGTGACAACACCTTAACAGTGTTTTCTGTTCCCTTGAACTTGCTTACCCAGACCAGCTCTTTGCCAGTTTGTCTGGCTGAGCTGCAAACCAGATGTGTGAAATCCGGCTCCAAAGAAATAAATCATTATTTAGTATAATCTGCTGTAATCTGTTAAATCTAGTGGGTTTTGGCCCATTCTCCACTGCAGTTACAGTCTATCACGTCCTTTTTCCTGTGCTGGGCTGTGGGCACGGTGCAGCACCCAGCCGACCGCACCATTGAACCCATTTCCCCTCGGATTTGTGCCGCCTTTATTCAGCACTTTCTGCGTTTCCACCTCTGCTTTAAGCTCACTCATTTCCTCCACTTTTACAAAGCGGCTCCACAAAAAGAGGCAGAATAAAATGGGAATTGTCTTTGGTGCAATAAACTGAAGACAGTCGGATAATGCTGTTGGGTTTGTCCCTTCAGACAAGCTGTGCCATTGGTGCCCTTCGCCATCAGCAGAGAGGTCTGTCACCAGGCGAGGGCAAACACTAACGGCACCTGGTTTGTTGAACGATTATTTGTAAAATGCAGTGTTTGTTTTGCTCCTTTTCTCCTCGCTTCACACCAGCAGGGCTTGTGAACACTGCTGGAGAGAAAAAGCGTTGCTCTGTTTCGAGCAGGGTGTAATCGGGGAGGGAGAGGATATAAATATATAAATATATAAATAATATATAAATATATAAATATAACAGGTTCAATCTGGCAGGCTTTCCCTCCGGCCCCTGGTGCAGAGGAGCGGTGCTGGCTGGGGCTGCGTGGCCAGGCCAGGATGCCATGGGCTGGGGCTCCCAAACCCACGTAACCGGCAAGTGATTGGTTTCCCTCCCTCGGTCCTGTGTTACACCACCAGTTTGTAGACCTGGGTTAGCAGGAATGAGTTATTTTGCTTGTCTGTAAATTGCCCTTTCCACAATTATGTGCGTCGCCTGTCGCAGTCACTCCTTTCATCTCTTTCCCTGTGTCTGGTCACACGTCTGGTGTGTCTGTGTCTCTAAGGGGCTCCTCATCTTCTGTGTCTCTGTGAGTGGTGGCTGCTCGGTGCCTGCTCTCCGGGGAGCCCCACTATTGTCCCTTTATTGCTTGGAAATGGCACCCGTGCAGCATTTGGGAGAATCCATTCTCCCTTCCCCTCGGGAGGTTGTTCCCCCCCTCTCTTCAGCGCATCCCCCCTCAGGAGCACACGGTCTGTCCGGGAGGGACACGGGTTGTCCCTTTCTGGAGATGTCCCTGCTCTGGGCTGGTCGGTGTCTGACAACAGACAACGTTATCAGTCCGTACATCTTCGGTGACAGAAAGCCATTTTCTGGGATGTAATAAAAATACATTTCTGTCCCCAGTTCTCTAGGTCGTGTCTGTAAAAGCCTAAAGGAGAGCTGCTGGTTTCTGCAGAGCTCTGGGGGGGGGGGGTTAAAGACACGTCCCCCAGAGCCCTCCCTGCTCCAGCTCTGCCTCCTCTGGTCCCACACTGCCTGGACCCGGGGCCCTTCCTGCTCTCCCTGCCTGGCACTGGTGACACCCTGGGGGTGCCCGTCCCCAAGGTCTGGGGGGTCTGCGTTGTGTCAGCCTCAGAGAGCAGGTCCAGGAGACCCTCCCTGGAGGTAGCTTCTGGCATAAAATTCCTTCCTTAAGGAAAAATGCTGCTTTTTTCCCCCCTGTTGGTGATGTCCCCGTCCAGCTTGTGTTGGCTCTGGGTCCCACTGGTGCCCGCCTGGCGTGAGCAGGGGATGGGTCCAGCTTCCAGCCTCTGGTTACTGTCTAAGAAGAAGTTTTTCCATTCCTCTCCAGTGCTGCTGCAGATATTTGCAATTAGAACATCTTCATTAATGCCTGCTTTACCCCTTTATAAATGTACTAAATATAAAGGGGAGAAACAAAAGACATATTTGCTGGGAAAAAAAGCTGTAATTAACCAATGTCAGATGCCTGCGATGTAGATGGGAAATGTGGATAAAGACAATGGTGTGTATGAGTTACGGGTGTGAGTCAGCCTGAAGTCAGCGTGGATTCTAATCGCTGCCTCTGGATTGTCTCCAAGACCTAACGCTGCACAAAAATAGGCTTCTATTTTATTACACTGGTGAGGGACGTCCTACACGGGCTATTTGGCCTTAGAGAGGGTTATACATTGGCTCTGAGGGAGAGAGAAATTTCTTTCTTTGGGATATACATTTACTCCAAGACCTTGTATTTTGACTTTGAGTTCAATGCTCAGGTGCACTCAAACCTGAATTTCATGAAGGATATGCTTTTGTAGCATAAATAGTTGCAGCTGCAGCAAAAAGGAACAGGTTTGATTGGAAACTTTAATGTTCTGTTGTTGGGTTAGTTTTTTTAAAATGTTTTTAAGTCCATGAGAGATCATTCAGTGCTTGTCCTTCCCGGGGCGTGGGGTATGAAGTGAAGTGACCCTATGTCTTTCCTCACACCACTTCTATGCATCCCTTGTGCGCTCTGCTTTTCTTTATAATGGCAAGATTGTTTTCCTGGACAAAAAAATATGTATTTCGTGATGTTGCTGATTTGAGCCCCCTGTGACACCCCATGTTTCCTCTCGAGCAGCTGGTACTTTAGGAGAAGGCAGCAGACCGGCCGGCAGTCGGGATGTAGGCGGCTCGATTCCCAAGGAGCAGCAGGGCAGGGGGCACGGGGGGATGCTCGGAATGAGCAGGTCAAGCCTTGTCCCGTGAACGTCAGTCTGGAAAGGTCCCCATCCCAGTCTCAAGCCCCATAGAGTTAAATACCCAATTGCAGCCAGTATCACAAGGTATCCCAGTGGGTTTTCCAGTAATACCAGTTAAATTAGCAGGAGTCAGTGGAGTGCAGCGTGATTTGTAAGAAATTCCTCTACAGGTGTATGGTGTTAAACAGAGAATGGTGACCATCCTGGAAAATTTCATAGAGAACTCTGTTGCCATTCGAGAGCTTTGATGGCCCACAGAGCTGGGGGGGAGGTTATGGCCCTGCAAGGACCATCTGGGTCCCCCAGGAGCGTGTCCCACAGGGAGCACCCGCTCCCAGCCCAGCCCAAGGTTAATTAGATCTTCCGTGGATGGAGCCCAGGCTCAGCCGAGCCCCCGCTCCAGCCCCACCAGCCACGGAGCCCCTCACCTCGCGCGGGGAACAGCTGGCAGTGACGATCTGTAACGGGCTGTCAGAGAAATCAAAGTAATGAAGCAGCTGCAGGTTTTTGCGCTGGAGCGGCTGAAAGCAGAACCCTCCATCGGTGCCGATGCGCTGCCATAGCAGGGAAGAAAATTGGCATTGTTTAGTTTGGGGAACGATTTCTTCTGCTTCCCTTTAAGCCTCCATCTAGCTGATTTCTTGTCTCACAAGCTAAAAAGGAGTTGACATGTTTCAAAATTTCCGTGACATCTCACCAGCTGAGAGCATTAAGGCTGCTCGGGCTGGTTCGGTGATCGGTGTCTCAGAGGGGCAAAGGAACGAGGAGCAGGGACAACTGTGCTTCAGATTACAGAAACGTTTGCGTGGTGGATGGTCTGGTTGAGAAAAGCCTGCAGGGGAAAGCAAACAAACAAAGCGACCAAATAATAATTTAATCAGAAAACCCTTAGCAGAGCTGTAAACAGGAGAATACCGGCTCAAGGGACAGCCCAGGGAAATGGCAGCGCGTTGAATTCGGAGGCAGATGCTGACAAAGGACCGAGATCCAGATGACAAAGTCCTGAGAGACCGGCCAGGAGCGTGGAGATGGCCCCGGTTTACCCAGACGGGCAAACACCAAAGGGGAAGGCTCTTCACTCAAGAGCAATCTAGACAGGGCCCTTATGATGGTGTAAAAGGAGCATTTATCAGCCCTTGGGACTGATAAACTTACCCTTGGGAATTGCAAGGCACTCACGGTCACAGAAGGGAGAAGGTCCCCGTGAAGCACAGGCAATCAGTGTGCCCCAGGTGCTCTCTGGTAATGGGTGGCTGAACCTTTGCTCTGGTGGCCAGAGCAGGTGATTAAGAAGCCAACGAGCCCAACTGTTACTGGGGGAGGTCGGTGTCCTCCTCCAGCGTTTGCTGCTTCTCAGCATCTGGGCAGGAGGAGCTGAGCCTGCAAACGGCTGCTCGGAGAACGTCAAAATTAACCCCTCTCTCAGCCTCACAGGGACCTTTCTGATCTCAAACTGATTCACAGAACAAGAAGATTGTAATTAAAACAGCAGACAAAATAACCATAAATCACAGCCTGTCAGGGAGCTGAAGAGATAACTGAGCTGGAGCCCGAGTGGGGTTCGCAGCGACAGGCACAGACAATGGGTGAGGATCGTGCAGCAGACAGTGAATTATCTTTGCCATCTGCTTTTTGCTAACACCCATTTATAGAAGAAACTAACATTTGGAAACACTGAGTGCTGATTGTTGTGCCTGTGGAATAATTTTCCACTGGATACAATTAATCATTAAGGCAATAGAAGGCTCATCCCGGCGATGCTCCAGCTGCAGCCACAGCACCTGCCCACATTCCCGAGTTCGGCAGTGGGATCTGTTCAAAGTCCTATCAGTTCTATCCTGAAGTTCTATCAGAAGTTCCAGGGTTCCCCTCCAAAGCGGAGCAGGAGGCGGGGATGGTGATGTTGATGTGAGCACTGCCAGGAGCAGGGAGGTACTGGGAATTTTTAGGAGAAATGCCTTTGTTTCTGCTGATGTGTTTGGCTGATGTAACTCATCCTGAAATTGGGATTTAGCTGCGTGCTTCCAGGGGAGGAGGCATCTCCGCACACACGTGGAGTGAGATGACCCCTGCTTCCAGCACGTGGAATAAGCCAGGCAGGCTCAGGAGCAGCTAGTGGTAATCACAATCAATTACAGTTGATTAAAAGCCTCGAGAATCCAATGTATTGCAAAGAAAAACAAATGGCAACTCTGCAAAAAAGGTAATCAATGGCCAGCCGAGCAGCAAACAATTCAAAGGGGAAAAATGTCCCCATTCTCCCTGACTTGTCTAATAGCCGTGTCTCAGCCCCGAGTCCCGGTGCAGGGGGTGCTGCCTTCAGAGGTGGCACGAAGCCCCTGCAGACGGGTTCCTGCCCAAAAGCCTGGGCTGTCGTGCTCCATTAATGTGATAGAAAAGGTTATTCTCTGGCACAAAGTGATAAAGAGAATTTTCTATGAAGAAAACTGCAAGTGAACAAGACGTTATCAAACCATTAAAAATTTGCCTTTTTTTTTATTAGCAACAGCTTCTGGCAAGATGAATAATTTGGAAGTGAAAATCCTATTTTGAGAGACAGAGCAGGAGCCCTTGATCTGAAACTAATTTGTTGTCAAAAAGAGTTAGGGGATTGTACGCTGGGCTGTATCTCGAGCGGTACCACGCCATGTAAATACACACCCGCTCGGCGTCCCTGCTCTGCCACAACGACTTCGTGCTGCTCTAAATCCTCTTTAAAATGGTGTGAAACCAGTGAGGCAGGTCCTGCATATTTTCATACCTCTTTAGCTCTGTTTGCTCTGCCGAATAATCGGGGAGGTGACTCGAGGAGAAGCACGAAGGCAGGTCCCAGCAGGGCTGCGAGTCGGTGGTGGAGGGGCTCTGGGTTGTGTGATGGATAACGTCCTGCAGCACGGAGGCAGAGGGCAGGAGTGCCAAACCCAAGCCTTATTTATGTGACATTTTGCTTATTTTGCCTGTATAACCACCCGTGTGTGCTCCTGGAGCACTGTTCCCACGGTGGCGCTGGTCTGGGGAAGGTGACAGCTCCTGGCAGCAGTTCGAAACCCGCCTGGGAAATGAGCAGAGGAATTGATAAGGGTTGGTCAGATTATTAATGCCAACAATTTACACAAGTAATTTTGATATTTTTGGTCAATACATTATTTGCGGTTGCTTTTTTTTATGTCATTAATTGCCCATCCATATAAATAGCAGTATAATGTTCAATTAATGATGAACTCAGTGATCACCAGCTTTCACCCCCAGCTGCACAGAGGTGAATGCAGCCCTGGTGCCCTTCTGGAATGAATATTGATTGCCCAGAGAACCACCCGCCTCTTTATTCACAAGTAGCAAAGCTCCCGTTTGGCTGCGATTTTTTCATGAAGGAAAAACTGGTTGTAGAACAAGGGCTGGGGTGAGGGTGGGGGAACCTGAAATGGGCTTTTTCCTGAGCAATGACATTGACCAGCAAAGGCGCGTTTCTGGTCACACCTCCCTCTTCTCTTCATGCTCACCCCCTCTCAGGACAGAACGGCAGCACTGGTCACTGGGCAGGGGGTTTAACCGCTGCCTCTTGGGGAAGCTGATGGTCGGGGCTGTCCCCTCCTCCTTGGCCAGGTGGCCACGATGCCATCGGGGCTGTAATTCTCCTGTTGGAGCATAAGGGGCATCTCCACAGGAGGTAACACAGAGGTGATGCTCCAGTGTGGAGTGGCGATGGGGATGGGATGGGGATGGGGATGGGTAGTGCTGCCTCACCTCAGCCACAGCATCGGGTCTGTGTCAGGGCTACTTTACTTTAGGCTTTCCTTTCCTTTCCTGCTGAAACCGCCCCTCCCCTCGCCTGGGCTCATGATTTGGGGTTTGGGTGCTGTCGGAGGAGCCCAGCCATCGCTGGCAAAGCTGCGCTGCAACAGGAGCCCTTTGTGGCCGGTGTGAGGGCGCGCGGGAAGGCTGTCAGATCCCTGTGTGTGACGAGTAAACAGGATCACATAATAGAGACTTAATTATAAAAACTAATGGTGTAAGACTATTATGATTTGTGGAAATTTGGTCATTAGCTGCGGGAGTATGAAAACCAAACATTTTCCCTGACACTTCCACTCAGCGACACTGAACAAACACAAACACGGAGCAAACGCTGGAAATTGGAGAAATGTAGCACATTATTCAAATGGGCTTAACTTCACCCGTCTCGTTCGTGGTGGCTGCAGTGAGGTTGGGTGCCAGTTACAGCCCGGATCGCGCCCTGGTTCTCGGCGTTTCCCCACAAAAGGGGGCAGTGACCCCCCGAGCCGGTGGGCAGCGGTGGGCAGGCGGGCAGCACTGGAGGAGGCGGCAGGGTCTCACCTTCCCGCTGCCCCGGGAGCAGCTCCCGGCCCTTTTCCCGGTCGGAGATAAGGCAGAAGCCCCCCAGACAGCATCAGCTGGGGCGACACGTGCCAGCGCTCCTGATTAGCCGCCCAGATCCAAGTTTGTATCCAATCAAACATAGCCTTAATGAGAATTAGGTCACTTTTAATTAGCTGCAGTTAACATAGTAGGTTCCCCTCTCCCAAATACATCACCGCCGCTGATGTTAACCATCAAGTAGTCTCTCTCAGAGCAATTATCCTATCAAAACTGGTTGCTTTCATGGTTAACGATTTTCATACTAATGCATTAATTGCCCCTGGCTTACCCACCTTCTAATCAGCAAGGTGGGTATTAGTTTCTGGGAGTGATTGATTTCAAGGGAGTTAGTGCTTAATTACATTTTAGCAGAGTCTGTTTTGAATCCTTAGAGAAGAGAGACAGTTTCTGTTTGGCTTTGAACTTATCGTGTCGGAGGGATCCGAGTATCTAAATTATTCCATTCATTCTTAAGCACGCTCGTCACGAGATGGTGGAGTTTTGTCACTTCTGATTCATCTTTGCCCAGAAGAGCTCACCCCAATTGTAGGGTTTGCATTAATAAGTAAGTTTGCTTTAAAAAATAATGATTACATTATATATATCTGCATGTCAGGGATGGATAGAGTGATCTCTCAAAATGTAATTTGTATATCAATCAGTTAACTCAATGGTTTGGGATGAAATGTGCTATATAAATGCAAGACCATAATTTATCTTCTTTCCTCTTGTGTCTCAACATAATTGCACCTTTATTGCCCGCTCTCACTCACCAGGAACACTCACGGGGCTGGGGCAGGACGAGTGTCCTCGAGCGGTGCCTGTCCCCGACAGCGCTCCTCTCCGTGCCTCCAGAGGAGGTTGCAGAAACCTCGGGTGGCCGGGTCTGCAACAATCAGTTTGCTTCCTCAGCCTTGATTATCCAGACCTGGGATTGAACTCAGGAGGATGATGTTATCCTGCTGGATGTTATCCTACTATCCTACTTTGTCCTCAGGAATATAGTTTAGTAATTTTTATTTCCTATTTCTTATTTATTTTTTTGTCAGAGTTAGGTTGATGGTTG
>JAOTQQ010000013.1:6521822-6562497 GCA_026546715.1 Gallinago undulata
GCCACAGCTTCTCTGGGCAACCTGGGCCAGGCTCTCACCACCCTCACACCAAAGAATTTCTTTCTGGTGTCTAATCTGAATCTCCCCTTTTTTGATTTAAAACCATTGCCCCTTGTCCTGTCCCTGCACTCCCTGACACAGGGTCCCTCCCCAGCTCTCCTGCAGCCCCTTCAGATATTGGAAGGGACTCTAAGGTCTCCCTGGAGCCTTCTCTTCTCCAGGCTGAACACCCCCAGCTCTCTCAGTCCTGCACCCCCTGCACCCGGAGCCCCGGGACTGAGGCAGTGGCATAAGCACATGCAAATGTGATAAGCTGAGAATTAATAAAAGCCCCAAACCCAAAGAAAACAAAGCAAGGAATGGAGAACTGGGTCACTGAAGTGGTGTTGGGGACGCACTGGAATAGTCCTGTCGGAGCCGGCCCGACCTGCCAGCCCCACGAACATCCGCTAATTAAAGGGAACGGAAGAGGTTCCCCATCTGCTCTACTGAGACCTTCCCGTTCTCATCTTAATGGGACACGGTGCTTGACAGATCGAGCTCCGCCGAGCAGCTCGTTGTGAATTCAGCTGCTTCCAGCCGCTCAGCCTGTTTTCTCCCCGTTTGCGGGCTGAGCCGCGGCTGCGGGAGTGATGACGGTGCGGTTTGTCAGCGCCGCTTTCCCCGGCAGCGGCTCCGATCTCCCGCAGCCTCCGGCAGCGCCCGCCTCCCACCCAAACGGGCGGGGGCTGCGGGAGGGAACGGGGGGGGGATGCGGAGCTGGGGGGGGGAGGAGGGAAGGACGGGAGGACAGCGTGCCTACTCGTGTCCGTGTATACACCTCATTGTCCCCCGGTCACACGGAGTGAGGGGCAGAAAGGGGGCACCAGGGTCTGCCAGCGCTCAGATGGGTTTGGCAGCGGGGTGCAGGGAGGCAGAGGTGGGGACAGACGTGGGGACAGCCCCCGCCGAGCCGCAGCCTGGCAGAGCCGGCAGCTCCGGCTCGGAAGCACCTGGTGATTTGGCCGGGGTCTGCTCGGTGGGTCGCTGCGGGGCCGGGGAGCAGCGAGCTCCTGCGGGTCCGCGGGCTCCCGGGGGCTCCGGCTGCAGCCGTGCCCGATGGGCAGTGGGGCGCCGTGCCCCCTCCAGCTGCAGGGAGTTGTTGTGTCTGATGGAAGAACAGATTTTTTGGTGCTTACCTGCCCGGGCTGGCGCTCGGCCCCAGGCGGAGAAAGCCTGTTACCCGACAGGCTGGTTCCTGCCAAGGCCCAGAGCAATTTACCTGAATCCTCGGGATTCTTCCAGCTCCTCTCTCCTGCGTTTCCCGGGACCGTGCGGCAGCAAAGGGCATCTCCCGCCTGCCGGAGTCACGGCCGGGCTGTCCCAGCAGGGAAATTGTCCTTTTTGTGCCTGCAAAATGCCCCACGGGTCCTAGATTCTTTTCTTTCCTTCACCCCTCCCAGGCTTCTGAATACAACAGACACATCGATTCTTCCAAAAAATGGGCAGTTGCAGGCTGGAATGGCTGGAAATGCAGTTCAGCCCATGGGTAGGTTTTGGCCAAATTCAGCGAAGAGGGAGACCATGGGTTTCTTTTAGCTGTGTTTTGCCATATGAGAACCAGACCAAACCCACCAATTTTGCTGCCTTATTTCTTGTTCCTGATTTTCAGCAGTCTCCGAGGAGGTATGAATTATGTAGGAGATGCTCAGCAAATGGACTGAGGCGCTGGCAGGGTTTAGCACAGCCGGAGCGTTCCCCAGCCCCCTCCATCCCTGCAGCTCCTCCAGCAGCTCCTCCTCATCCCGGGGGTGGGAACGGGGTGAAGGGACCTGGTGGGGGTGCCCATGCTGCCATCGCCAGTGCAGTCACACATCCCTGCCCCGTGGCCAAATAAGCCAAATATCACCCAGTGATATAAATCCAACTGAAAAACCAAGGGTGTGAATTCTTTCCTTGAAAATAAACTCTCAGGTGGGACTTGGAGCGTGGAAGAAGCTGCTCTGACGTTCTTGGCTTGCAGCAGCTCTCGGAGTGGCTGCCATTTTGTACATGGGTTTGTTTTTTAAACCCAAAGTTCTGCCATTTTTTTTGTTTAAATCCACATATAAGCTTGCATTTGTGTGCACTAGGGGACAAGAGAAAGGTTTCATTGCTTGCATTATTTATGAAAGGTATAATTTCAGGGCATCTGCATTAAAATGTTTCCAACTGGAAAATGATATTAAACAAGATAAGTGTGTGTATTTGTTTCATAAATCCATAAAACCTGATTAACAATGATGCTCCTAATACTTGTTTCATCATTAGAAGACTTCCTGTGTCTGCACCGGGGCTGCTGGGGCTGTTTGATGTGTCGGGGCAGTGTCCTGCAAAGCTCTTTGCCTTACACAGAGCGTGGCTGTGCAGAGGGGAGGCTCTCATCCAGGGCTGGCGTTGGGGTTTTAATTATTTTGATTATTATTATTATTATTTTCTTAGTCTATGAATTTTTGAACTGATAACAATAGAAGAAACTTTACTGTGTTCTGCCAGGGCAGCTGCTGCTGCTGGAGCCGTGGCTGGTTCTCACTTGGTTGCTCTCAAGGTTTTCTCGCTGCGTTCGTGGCTGCTCCATCGCGCTGCCAGGCATCACCCTTCCCTCGCTGTGAGCTGTGAGCCTGGGACTCAGCAGAACAGCCAGAAAATAGAGTTTTCTATCAATTTGCCCATTTTGTTTGGTAACAAAGCCTGACTTCCAAACTAGAGCCTGAAGAGTAAAGGGCAGGTGAGGACATTTTCTCGGGTACCATTAATGAACTGTCAGCCCCCTTTGGGTCTCCTTTCTGTGCTGAGGGCTGGGAATTTATTTCCTTGAGAACAGGCTTTGTCAGTCTGGAGGGGACAGAGTCCGTGAGGTCGGAAGGTTCTTCGGAGCCCAAGTGGCAGAAAGTGGTGATGTTCTGTGTGTTACAAAACCTCATCTCCAGGGCCCCCAAATCCAAAGTGGAGCTCTTGGGGGCAGCACTAAAATCCTGAGCGATGCTGGGCAAGAGTCAGAGGCGAAAGGAGGCTCCTGGGAGGTTGTAAGTAGTGGCTGCTCAGAGAAAGAAGAAAATATTTTAGATAGGAAAAATAAAAGGATCTCAGGAAATTCATATGCAGCTCTTAGTGAAACAGCGAGTGCGTCTCCCTTGCAGTGAGACTCTCCATATGGCTCCTCCACAAGTGGTGATAGAGAGAATTTTCTGCTGAAAAAAATAAGCCTGGAGGTGAAAACTTCAAAGGGGCTGAACTCTGAATCCAGCAAGAGCCTTATGCACGTCCAGGAGCTGAGAAGAGCAAGTGTTGATAAAGCACTTCAAAACCTCTCCAAGCCTCTGATCAGGCTCCTCCTGCAGCTCAGCGGTGGTGGGAGACAGGGCTCTGCCCAGCCTCACCAGCACCAGCGGGGCCAAGTGCAACCCAAACCCTTTGAAATTACACATTCTGGGTGAGAGGAGCTGGAGACAAGGACAGCAGGGGTGGCTGGGGCAGGACAGAGCTGGGCAGGTCAAGGGAGACCCTTGTGGAACAGCCTGAGCTCACCGGCCCCAAAGCCCCGCTGATGTAGACTCTGAGCAGTGTTCAAGGCTCAGAATTGGGTGGGATTTTCATGAAAGATCCCCTTTCTTTTGGTGAAGAAAATCTGCCGTTCAAGCTCGCGATGGAAGACACTGGGTGCTTTGAGCTCTTGATGCTCCTAAATGGTCTGAGGTTTCTCCAGACAAACGGTTCCTGGAGGAGCAGACAAGCGTTGCAGGCTTGAAGCACAGCCTGTTTCAGCCAAGGAAAGATCCTCATGGACTTCAGGCCCCTAATTATCTGTTTTTGTATGGAATGTTATCCCTAAACTTCTGTAGGCGTGTGTTCCTCTGCATTGCTTGGATTATTAGTGTGCCCCAAAGGAAACAGAGAAGCCCAGAGAGGTTCTTGGCGAAGAAAGGAGCTGCACAGACATCGGAGGAACAGAAGGCACCACTTCTTCTTGGAATGACGTTCCTCAAGAGCCCCATGTGCTTGCTGGTGTCACACCAGCACCGTGCTACCATCCTGCTGGCCAAGGCACAGCCCCAGGGCATGGTATTTTAAGGACAAGCCCTGCTCTGGGTTACACTGGTGTCTCTCTGCCCTGTCTCCATAGATCTCAAAGTACCCAAAGCTCATGGCCACCCATGTGTGTCACCTCTCCTAGGGTGTCACAAAAGGAGAAGCCACCCTGTTGATCCCCGTAACTGCACCTGGCAATGCCAAACTGAGCCTCTCTGGAAACTGGGCCATCTCTGTTTGGATGAAGCAGTTGACCCTTGGTGCTTTGGAGCCTCTCGTTTGGTGCTGCCGTTCCTCCCCGCAGAGGAGGTGCGTGGACCCACCAGGCAGGAGATGCTCGGGGTGCCCGGTGCCCTCCTGCCCACAGTGGCACCATGGGCTCCATCGCTTCCGCGAGCTGCTGCCTTCCCCCTTGGGAAAGTGGAATTGCTGTGTTGCTGGCACATGAAAGAAATAGGAGTTTTCTTGCTGCAAGCCATGGAAAGCAGGCTTCATTCAGTTCCTGAATAATTTAGAATACAAGCCTTTGATTAATTTCATGAGAAAAAGGAAACAAAGTTAGCTATAACTATAGGCCATTCAAAGTATGGATTGCCAGCAAAAATGTGCAAAGCGCTGTCATGAGAGGATTAATTACATAGATTAAATATTTTATAAGTTAAATAATGTGTATTTTTTGGAGACAAAATGGAATGTCATTTTTTCCCCCAAGACAGGGAAAGTAACTGTATTCACTTCCATTTAGCCCAGAGAGCAACACAGACTCCAGTGACAGAGGAGGATGGATCAGGGCTGTAATTCCCATCTGGCACCAAAATCTGTATTCTGAGCAGCATTTCATCTTCTCCCCAAGAGCCCGGCTCCCAGCTTTCAAGTCTCTGTCAGTTGTGAGGTTCTTCTGGAGGGAGAAGAAAAGGGTCCTGGCAATTGTTATTCTGTCTATTATAGTCTTCCGAGATCTGGAAGGAGAATGGACTGTGTAGGGTGGTTTTAATTATTGTGTTATTGTCCCGAAGGATAATGGCAGAGTCTTGCAAACTGTCTTTCTTTCTCTCTTGCAGAAAAGAAGAACCTGAAGCCAATTTCTGGCTCTGAACTCTCCAGAAAGCCCAATCCCTCTGCAGAAGCGTTTGCTCGGTGGCACGTTGGGCAGCTCCAGCCTCTCCCACTGCTGGAAGCGCGGGTGCAACTGAGCTTTCCAGGCCATGGGCTGGATTTGGCCACACGTGGCCACCCCACAAGCCCCGTGCCAGGCAGGGCCAGTGCCTGAGCCCCAGGTGGCCAAGGGGTGCTGTGAGGTCCCCCAGAGCCCAGCCAGGAGGCACTCGACCCCACGCTCCAAAATCCCAGGATGCCCAGAATTTTGTCAGCTGCTCCTGCGACAGAAACATCACGCCCTTGACTCTCACTCCTCATTAAAAGCTGCTCCTGGGCTGCGGGTGCCTGGCTGGGAGCGGGGCCACAGATGGTGGGAGCCTGGAGTTGGCTGATCAGCCTCCCCTCCCCTCACCCAGGGCTCGTCGGCAGGGACACGGGCAGCCCTCCCCTCCCCAGCACCATCCACCAGCAGCTCAGGAGAACGAAATCAGTCATTGGGTCAGAGGAACACACAAAAAAGTCCCTCTGGGAGACTTTGAGGAGGAGTCAGCGGGAGGTTTTGCCTTAAATCAGTTCTGCCAAAGTGCTGAGCTCGTCGCTGCAGAGCCGTGGGCACGGGAAACTGGGTGCAAGTTTAAATGTCTAATTGCTTTTGAATGCGCTTAGATAAATATTCCTTCTTTATTCACCCAGCTCTGGAGACTGAGGCACAGGCTGGTGGCCGTGCTGGGAGCCAGGAGCAGGGAGAAGAGGGAGAGCTGGAGTGGGCTCCCGCGGGATCACGCTCCATGGAAAGGCTCCCCTTTAGCTTGGGCACTAGCCATCGTTCTCTGCTAAAAGGGCCAAGTTTTGACAAGCAAGGGTGAAACCTGCAAAACACCTGGCAAGAGCAGGTTAAAAGGATGACCAGCTTCCCCAGTAGCCAGAAGGTTCACAGCTACTGGCGGTGACACTCCAATTAGGTTTTAATGAGGCAGGAGGAGGAGGTCTGGGTGGGGATGAGGAGAAGGCTCATTGAGGGCACCTGCTTCTCCAGAGGAAATAAGGCTGGCAGCAGAGGCAGCCCTGGGGGAGACTTTGAAAGGAGAAGGATGGTGGGATGGGGACTTGCTGCCCGCTTAGCCTGTGAGTAGTTGTTTTTCCTTTATTTCTTTCATTTTTTTCAGTACAATTTCCTGAGGGTTTCCTCATGTTTTTCTCAGTGGAATGTATTTGGGAGCCGGTGAGCGAGCGATGCTTTGGGTCTGTGGTGCTTCGGGTCGCTCTGTTGGTTGGTCTCGGGGTTTGGTGCCCATCAGTGTGTGGCTGAACTTGTGTCAGGGCTCTCTTTGCTGCGTGTGGGGAGAAGAGGGGAATCCGTTCGTACAGGAACACCTGAGTGTTCAGTAATTAGTTATCTCTGTTGTGAGAAGGAGAGAGGGAAGCTCCTCCTGTGGTCACAGCCAGGGTGCCTGGTGCTGCACAGATGGGTGTTGAGAAAGGTTGTTCTTGGCTCGTGATGTCCCCGTGGAGGGGAGAGGAGGTGTGTGCTGCCCTGCCTGCTGCTGCCAACCTCAACTGCTTCCAGCCCAACTTGAGCATCAGTCTTCATGCTGGTGTTTACTGCTTGATTCAACATCTGAGGGCTATTGCATTTTCTTCTTATTGCAAATATTTTATTTCTGAAAAGCTAAAAAAAGAATGAACAGACACCACCACTCCCCAATCCCTGGATAATCTCTATTTGGAGGTGATCTGCATACTAATAAAGGCATGAAGAAAATCACCCTTGTGAGGCAAAAGAGAGATGGAGCCCAGTAATGAGTTTGAGCCAAAGCCATGCTCGCTGCCTGACACTGTGCTAATCTGTAGCAATTAAAATATACTATCTTCTATTTTACACTGAACAATGAGGGCTGCTAAAGAATGGTGATGCAGTCACAGATACTCCTGTGAGCCTTTCATCTTTAAGTGTTTTTTCTGAATTTTGAAAAGTAAATTGTGCTTATGCTCCCCGAGTGTCGAAACAAAAGGCGGGGCTTAGTTTCATACAAGGCTGTTGTATAATGATTAATTAGCTTTTAGCATGAGATGCTGAAACTGTGGATGAGGCAGCTAGGAATTTAATTTGGGCTTTCATGCTACTGGGTGGGTTTGGGAAGCCCAGTTAGCCTTCTTGGGTAGGAGTAACCCTCTGCCTCTATCTGTATGTGGATCACAGAATCCCATGGGGTTGGAAGGAACCTCTGGAGATCATCTAGTCCAGCCCCTGCCAGAGCAGGGCCACCCAGAACGGGGTGCACAGGAACGTATTCAAGTGGGTTTGGAATGTCTCCAGAGAAGGAGACTTCCCCCACCAATGATTCAATGATTTTCCTGTCCTGCCACTGCCAGCTCTGTTCCTGTGGGTCCTTCTCCCCCCAACACCGGCTCCACCTTGATGCCCTTGTTCTCCCCACACCACCTTGCTGCATTCCCAGTCATTGCATCCCCATTCCAACTCCTGCCAAGCCTTTCTCTGACGTGTGAGTCCGTGTGTCTCGGAGCACTGGGGCTGCTCAGGACCATCCTTTGGCAGCCCCGCAGGGTCGGGTGTGGGAATTCGGAGAGCTGAGACAGAGCAGGAACCCCTCCTCTCTCCGGGGGATGCTCGTGCCCCGTGGAGCCAAGCCCTGCTCTGCCCAGTCCCCGTGCTCTGGACCCTGCCCTGGAGGTGGGGAGGGTCTCACACACACACAGTGTCACACCTGCTGCCTCAATAACTTCTCAGTCCTTGTGCTATTTGTGCCACTCTCTCCTTGAGAGAAGGGAGTTGAGAGGCAATTTGCTTTGGAAAATTACAATTATGTTATTGGTTGGGTAAAAAGGAACTGTTTTATTAAAGCTTACAGTCCTGCATGTTTCTTTGCCTTACAAATATCCTATTACATGCTCAGAGACCACCCACACGCTTTGCTGCTTTTACATTTGCCCTGCAATCTTTCATGCCAGTTGACTTTTCATTTCCAAATCCCTTTTTACATTAAACACAGACCCACACACTCTGACCCATTTTTCTTTGAAATAAATCATAAGTCCACGCCAGCAATGACTCGAGGTGTTCTTCAGAATTTGTAAACAGCACTAAAGTCTTGTGGGAAATGTCACAAAGCCTTGGTCTGAATTGATTAGGTAGTTTCTCGGCTTAAATGTGTTCGTTGCTGCACACGGTCTTGTGCTTCTACAGGGGCACTTTGATGGGGGGTGGGTCACTGGGTGAACCTCGGGTCCAGCGTGGGGACCCCCCAAAAGCTCCAGCAGAGCCCAGATAAGTGGGAATGAGCTTTTTTTTTGGCTGTGCAGGCTGATTTCATAAAGGGACAAAGAATCCGTTTTGCAGCTTACTATTAATGTTTCACTTGATAAAAGAGAGGGGGGAAATACAATTTCTTTGGCCTTGGCCAGGGCTTGCTGGGACTCGCCTGCTCCGGGGCCAGCCCTGACCCCACAAAGCTCCCAGCAGCTCAAGCAGCCCCAGATAAAGCCCGAAGCCGTGCCCAGTTCTCCGTAAGGACACGGGAAGGAGCCGCCATCCCCTGCAAAAAGGGAGCTGGTGCTGGGCTCTGCAGCTGCCGAGCTGGCCCGCAGGAGGCTCAGAAGCTCAAGCTGCTGCTTCTCCCTCTTATTCCTCATTCTCTGTCATTCCCCAGCATTTTCTTTCCTGCCAAACCGTAATGCCCTCCCGAGAGCCAGGGGCAGCCGTTCCCCACGCAGAGCACAAACCGGGCAGCGCAATAAACCATGTTATTTTGCTATTTGCAAGAGACAGACCTTTTTTTTTTTTTTTCCTTCCATTTAATCCAAAAGGAAAAGCTGTGACTCAGAGCATGCTCCCACATGTCACTCGTTGGGGGGAGCAGCCCTGCTCAGCTCGGGGGGGGGGGTTTGCATCTGTGCCCACCTGGTGGGTGTTGGGGCCAGGACGGTTTCTGTACGGCTCATGGCAGGGGTCGGGGGGGGTCTACATTTGGGAGGATGCTCCCTCCTAATCTATGAGATCTTCCCTCCTGGCTCTGCAGAAGAAGGGTCCTTTATTTGAGGCATTTTCCAGTGTCAGTAGATGAACTGCTGGGCGCAGAAGGCAGTGAGACACCCGGAGAGGTTTTAGCACATTTTTCCCCCCTAATCTCTAGGACTACAGTCTTGTTTTCCCAGGCCATCAGCTGGAATCCAGCCACTGCTATAATTAGTGGCATTAATGGAGATGCTGAGGATTTTGTGGCCACACCACACGGTTTTCATCCAGCGTACCCGGGTTCGAGTGCTGCCGTGCACCAGCTGCTCAGAGGGTGTGCGAGGAGCTAAGTAGGCAATTCCGGCACCAGAGAGATGTGTTGCCCATTGAAGCATGTTGGACATAAAAGCAGAACAGCTTTTAATTAAAATTTCCTCCACCAGCCATGTAGGGCCTAAAGAAGGAACAGGAAGAAAAACTCCCAGCACTTCATCAAGAGAAAAGCATCTTTGAAGCTGGGAGCAGAAGATGCTGATGGAGAGGGGGCTGTGCCCAGGGAGCCATGTGGGGACAGAGCGTGGGACGTGGCTTTCTGGGACTTGGCTTTTCATCAGGGTTTTGCTGAAACATCACCCGTAGGAAGCTTTCCTTGAGCCTCGTGACCAGGTCACCAAAGTGCAAGTTTTCTGCAGGCTGTGGCCATGCAGCACCACGAGGGGTGTTGTGGAGGGGGGAGAAGAGGGAGCCCCCAGTGCAGCTGAATTCAGGCTTTGCTCTGTGCTCCGAGGGATGGTGATCAGGGGAGGTGGTTACGCGGCAGGAGGAGGAAAGCTGGTGGGGTGGGAGGGATGGGAGCTGTGTGCGACCAGGAAGGCATGTCAGGGTTAAGGGCTGCTCTCCGTTTTGGATGTATCTGTATTCTCAAAGAGTTTATTTTTAGTGATTGCATTACGGCAGCACCTGAGGCTTTGAGATAGATGGGAGCTCTGCAGTGCTGAGCGTTGTGCAGAGGGAGCTGGCTGGAAGGCTCTGCAGCGTGAAGGGGAATGGGTTGGTCCTTGCTGTCCTTCCCCAGTGGGGGGGGTGGGGGTGGGCGAGGGCTGGGGGATGATGGAGAGACAGGCTTTGTGCTTTGCCAGGCTCCGACCTGCCTCCTGAGATGTGGCTGCAGGATTTTGGCTTTCCTGTGGCACCCAGAGCTTTGGAGGAGTGTGTCAGGGATGAGGGTGGTCCCTGTGGCTCCCCAAAGTGCCGTCCCCGACAGCAGCTGGGTTGTCTGGGCAGGGTCCGACCTCAGGTGGGCTGGAGCAGAGCAGGGGGGTCCTCCAGCGCTGTGCCCAGGGCAGCGACCCCTCATAAAACCACGGAAATTCAAAGGGGTTTGGCTGCTGTGCCCTGACCTGCTGGTGGGTACACGGCTACGGCAGGGAGAAGGAGGAGTGAGACCCCGCAGGGGAGACCCTGGTTGATGAATAGCCAGGTCACATCCATCTTCCCTGCACCTTGTCCCCAGGGAGGGTGGGCCAGCAGGAGGGATCCTTCCTCTGGCATCAGTGAGGCTGTACCTGCCTAACTGCAATACCTGGCCATGGTCAGGAGTGCCAAATTCAGTGTACGGGCAGGAAAAATCCAAGCAGAGCAGTCTCTCTGTTCTCTTGGCTTTAATGGGAATGAGCGAAATGAGCTTTAACTGGCTTCTGTCACTGCTGATGTATTTTCCAGTTGCAAACAGCATTTCTGAAGCTACAGTGGTTCTGCAAAGGCGAGTGGGGAGTACATTAAATGAGTTCATCCTGGATGTGCGTGTGTGATTCCCAGCTGATCAATTGCCTGCAGTGCCAGGCAGCGAGACAGGCATTATCTGTGAGCTCCTCCGTGGCCCCAGCCCAGGGTCCTGCCATCCATCAAGCACCAAGTCAAGCCCAGCACTCTCCTTGCACATCTCGGGAGCACACCAAGCACACCCAGCCCTGCCCACCCCCCCTTGCAGCAGTAACAGCAATGACAAGGTTTAGAGGAGGAGGAGGATGGTTGTGCTGGGAGCAGGTCCCTGTGCGGTGGAGGCAGTGCCGGGGGAGCCCGTTCGCCTCCCAGCACTGGCTCTCTTCATACCGAGTTCTCCTCCTGTGTTCAGAGCACCAGTTACTGCTCTGAGAGACAGCTTTTATCCAGCCCGAAGTGTTCTACACTGAGCAGAATCCTTAAACAAACAGAAACGAAAGGGGCCTCCAGTTCCCAGGTCTGCGCAAAGAAACCCATTTCCTTCTGATGCTGCCATCTGTGCTCTCCTGCCTTCCCCGTGCTGGGGAGTTCTTGCACTCAAATTAATTGACATTCTGTCCCTTGTTTTCTGTCGGCTCCCCAGATAAGCTTTATAATGCCAAAGCTGCCTTATATGGAGCTCCTTCTCAAATCTTTTGGGCTTGTATCAATTTATCTGCTCTTGGCAAAGCCCAGTGAGTGCTGCTGAGAGTCGAGGGGAAAAAAAAGCCCTGTCCTCCTTTGCATGAAGAGCCTTCCTCAAAGGCTGCTGTGACACCTTGTGAAAGGTCTCGGGTACTGGCACGTGCTGCCCATCGCTGTCTGAGGAGCCAGCCACCTGGAGATGACTTTGAAGGCACCAGCCCAGCCCAGCTCTCCCCAAAGGGCAGCAGCAGTCCACTGCCACTGCCTTCTGGGGGGCTTCTGCTCGAGATGAAGTGCCAAAGAATAATGTTCTCGTGGTGTGGAAGTGTTGACAAACCAAGTGGTTTTAATTACTCTCCCTGGCAGCCAGCAGGCTGCAACCTGTCCTCCTGGCAGCCACAGCAGCTCCTGCCCACAGCGAGGGCGCTGGTGGCACGTGGGGACATCACGCTGGGGGTTCCCGTCAGGAGAGGTGGCTCCTGCTCGCTCTCACCAGCCGCCCGTTTGATCCCATTTTGACTGGCCCTTGCTCTTCTGCATCACCATGGACGGAGCAGAGCAGGCAGGGAGCCACCGGAGCAGATGGACGAGGCTGTGGCCACCCCTGCGTGGGTCCTCGAGTGCATCCTTCGTCCAGGAGCACTGGTGGAGCCAACCTCCGGGAAGGCAGGAGGCTTCTGACTGCAGGAAGGGCTTGGGAGGGGGACACATCCCCCAGCAGTGCTTGTCTGGGGAGGGATTTAAAGAAATGCCTAGCACAGTGTGTGCGTACCCTCCGTGTGACACCGAGGATCTAGGAAGTTCATGGGGGAGGTGGCTCCTTCCCAATAGCCGCGTTTGATATTTGCAAACATAATTATATCCGGGTACAGATCTCTACTGCTGCCCGGCTGCTTTCCACCGGCCTTTACGTTGGAAGGCTCAGGGCGTTGGGAGGGCAGAGGAGGCTGCTCTCCTCTCTGAGCTCCCCTCCTCGCTCCCGGAGCGCCCTGGAGGAAGGGCTGAGAGCCCCCTCCCCGCCGCCCTCCCTGCCCGGGGGCAGCACCGACCCGGAGAGGGGCAAGAGCATCTTCCACCAACGTGGGGCAGCTACAGTGGTGGGGAGGGGGTTTTGTGCTCCTGTAAGTCCTGACACGTGGAGAAACCCTTTCTGTTTTCACCTCCAATTTCTGACTGTAAGGTCATTTTCTTCTGTCAGGAAATAAAAATTACCATTAAAATTGTTCTTTCGCAAAAGGAAGCATCTTTTTTTTCCCGTGACAGAGCGGCTGCTGCCTTGCCAGCAGGGGCTGATCCGCTGCTCGAGCGGCTCCTGATCCGGCTGGATCCCAGGCGTTTCCACCCCGTGTCCCCTCAGCGCCCGTTCCCTTCCACACGAAGATGGGGAAACCATCCCTTGGTGCTTGTGCTCCCTTTGCACAAGGGGATTAATTTTAAAATACGCCTTATCTTATTTGTGACTTCAGTCTCCCTTGGGGTAAGAGAAATCACGTTCAAAGCAGTTAGTGTTCACCCAGGAATTGCTCCACCAGTTTCTCCCCGTGTGAGTGTTACTGGTTGGGAAACAGGCAGCTGGGTGCCTGGGATAAGGTGGCAGAATTCTGACACCAGGTCTGACTCAGTGCATCATTTGCATGGAAATTGTAATTATGTTCATATTCTTGGGCGCAATGGTTAATGAGAAACTCTTTGGCCGTTTCTCTGTGGTCTCCATCCCTTTGTGGCCGCGTTGAGCAGCACAGCGCTGCCCGGCTCGGTGCCTCCTGCTGTTCGGGGGGTGGCTTTACTCTTTTTAATCAGATGTGCTATTTCAGATCATTGTATTTCCTGAACCCGTATAACTGACAGAGATGTACTGTCTGTCTCAGGATTCATGATTGTGCTGTGAAATGTTTGCTTTTAGTGTGCTCATAAAACCACAGGACAAGTCGGAGTGGAGCCGCCCTGGGGTTCTGCTGGTCGATAAATCACCGCTCACGGGGCCGGGGCCTTCAGTTCTGATCTTTGTGAGAGGGGCTTTCTTCTCTGGAAGTATTTTTTTTCCTTTATTTGCCACTTAATATAAAGTATTAAACAAAAAGTTTTCATAGATGGAATGTAGATTTTTATTTGTACTGCATGAGTGAGAAATAAACTTTTCTCCCTAAATGATATTACTTCAAGGAATGTACCGATCCCAGGGGTAACAAGATCCATAACAAAGAGTTTATGCCTGCAGTAGATCTGCAGACACCCTCTACTATTATATTAATGTGATATATGGTGATGGGTGATGTAGTATGTACTTATTTTTCTTCATTTGTAGTAAACCAGCTGCAGATAAATAAGGCGATTAACCCCTCGGGCTCCGTGAATGTGTGAGGAGCAGGAACTGCTGACCTGGTGGTGAGGGTTTGGGTGGGATGTGGATTTTGGGGGGGGGGGGTGGGTTTGGTTTTGGCTTTTTTCTGTTCAGATGTAAAAGCGATTTGGGCAACTGAAGATGTTGCGGTGATTTCCTGAAGAGGCAGTGACATGAATCCTGCAGCTCGGCTCCATCCCGCAGCAGGAGCCTCCCCGGGCAGGGA
This sequence comes from Gallinago undulata, assembly GCA_026546715.1. Taxonomy (NCBI): domain Eukaryota; kingdom Metazoa; phylum Chordata; class Aves; order Charadriiformes; family Scolopacidae; genus Gallinago; species Gallinago undulata. The sequence continues at coordinate 6,535,914 of JAOTQQ010000013.1, forward strand.
CACAACTCGCCCCGCTCGGGCTTGTGTACTAAAATGTGGCCGAGTTTTGCCGTGGTATTTGAATACGTATCCTATGGCAGCGAAGCAGCAGCAGTGCCAGGGAATGCGGGAGGGATGAGGGTTCATCACTTTTCCCTCGCGGAGGGCACAGCCGTGCCAAATCCAATCTCGTCAGCGGAGCCCTGAGCGAGTCCCAGGCTGAAGGGCTGCGAAAGCAGAGTACAGGAATGAATGAATGAATAAAAAATGGGGGTTTGTGAATGCAAAATGGAACTGCAGTGAGAGAGAGCCATACACGGGGCTTTTTAAAGTGAAAAAAAAAAAAACTTGTCTTCATCTGAGAGTGCAGCCCAGCTCCTGGGCAGTGGTCTGGTTCAGCAGCTCTGGCTGGCTCTGCTGGGGGGGCTGCTCCCCAGAGCTGTTCACGTTTTGATAACTTTTCCCAAGGACAAGCAAAGTGAGGGGTCGAAATCTCCAATATTTTTCAAACATCCAGAATTTAAAACAAAAATCCCATTTATAATTTGATACTTGGGAACATTTCAAACTGTTCATGCTAAATGGCTAAAATCCTGCATCCCTGCCCCAGCCCGTGTGCCGGGCGAGTCCCAGGAGGGCTGAGCTTGCCAGGGCCACTTCAGAGGCTTTTGGGTAGAGAGGGATGAGAATTCCCCTTTGGGTCAGGCTGGCACCATGTGGCAAATCCATGTCCTGGCAGCAGGGCTGTGCCCTGAAATGCTTTTTTTTTTTCTAATTGTCATTTTCCCTGTATGCAGAGAGGATGAGGAAGAGGAAAAGGCAGAAAGCAAAAGAGGATAAATTCAGAGCTGCCTCCTGACAGTTGCCCTAGCACTACTGTGCTAATATCCAATTCCTATTAAATTCAAACCAGCTCAGCAATGTGCAGGCTGCTTGCTGCAAAGCACCATAACTCCCGGTATTTATGATGCCTCAGTAACAGCGAGGACACAGCCAGGAGCTCCATAAGAGACAGATCCCCAGGGAAAATATTCTTCCTCCTTTTAAGCAGTGGATGGTGAAATCCAAAATGCCATTTCACATATCCTGCATTGCTGCTAAATAATTTTTATCCTTGCAAAATCAGTTTCTGTCTTCCACCTCACATTCCCTACCAGTGACATGATCTTAGTTACAGGTTACATTTTGTGGGCCCTGTGTTCGGGTAATGACAAGGTTTGACAAAAGTCCATTTTGGCCATTTTCGTTGATGTTGTGGTTCGTGGAAGTCACAAGTTACTGGTTTAGCACCAGCTGAGATGCCCCTTGCACAGGGGTAGATGTGATGAAGAAAAGTGCTCGGAAGCAGCTGGGGCCTGGAGCTGGCCCCTCTGGGGTGTTGCTGGTCCCTGGGGGGGTCTCTGGTCCCAGCCACTGCCCACCAGCCTAGGGAGGCTGGAGCTGGTGCTCGTCTGGCTGCAGTCCCACCCCCAGCTCCCGAGAACAAAGTGAGTTTACAGGAGAGCCCTATTTACTTAAGTGTCTCTGAGATGCTCAGAGTTATATATTTAAAGAAAATCAATTGCATGGAAAAGAGAGAATTGCTCGTAGCTGCTTCATCCTCCTGCTGGTGCTAATGGCACCTCGGAGGAGCTGCACTTCCAGACTTGATTGAAAGGGAAAATCCTGTGTTTCTACAGGAGCTCCATCCCTCTCCATGAGCAGAAGCTGGGCTCGGAGGCAAGGGATTGCTCATCTCCTAAATCAAGCCAGTTTGTATTTTGGGCACTGGCAAAGCATCACAGAGAGTGTCGAGGGGCCGGGGCTGCCACGGCAGAGCCTGTTCCAACAGAGTCCTTGTGACAGTCGTGATTAATTCATATTTTTCACTTCCCACTTCCTAAACCAAGCATTACCAAAGATTTGTTATTTTTACAAGTTACGCTTTTTAAAAGGTGGAAACTGAGGCACGTGAGCTGGAGGGGCCCCAGCAGCTGATGCTTGTTCTGCTGCTGAATCTCCACCAAGGACTGGTCCTGCTCCCAGTCCCCCAGCGTGTCGGCACGTGGGGCCGGAGCTCCCCTGGCTCTGCAGAGCTTCTGGGGAGGCTGGAAATGCAGGATATGAACTCTCTTCTTCTCATCCAGCTTCTCTTGCTCCTCTCTGGAATAAGGTGAAAATTAAAAGAAAGGAGTTTATCATTAATCCTATTGTTTTTGAGCTCAAAATGGTTTTATGGTTGGGCTTTGATTGGATCTAGATTTTGTAGTCGGATCTCATTTTATCTCATCATCTTCTACCCAAAGCCAAAATGAGTGTGTTCTAGCTCCCACCACCCTGCCCAGGACTGTTTGGCTGCGGCAGTGAGACACCAGCAGGATGAAAGGGGCTGCTCACAACAAAATCCAGTATGTGGAAAGGGAAGGAAAAATTCAGAGCGCCAAACCCCGCTGTACTGCTGAAACTTGTTTTCCTATTTGTTTCTCTTTGTTTTACCAAGGGAAATTTATGAGATGTCAGAACTTGTTAATGTTGTTGATGTTGGAGGAGCAACAAGCACCCTGGGCTGAAAGGCTCCAAAAAAAATAAAAATAACGGAGTGTGGGAGGAGGTTGCCTGGGGCCAGACTCGTTAGCTCGGATCCTGCTCCTCGGCCGCGCGTGGGGCTGGGGGGGCTGGCAGGGAGCGGGGAAGCTGGGGCTCCCCCGGGCACGGAGCGGTGCTGCCGGGGACAGGACGGGGGGGACAGAGACAGCCCAGCCCTGGGCACGCGGGGTCCGGCCCCGGGGGGCTCCGGGTACGGGGAAAGGGTCCGGCAGCGCCTGCTCCCTGGGGGGAGGATGCGTTGGCTCTGGACGTGCGAGGTGGGAAGGAGAGCACAGGGAGAAGCCCCCCATGCCAGGCTGCGCATCTCCTTGGGAGCTCAGTAAATAATTAAAGTCCCTCTCGACATGAAAAATACCGACATCGTTAGCGCTCCCTGGATGCCGGTAGGACGGCGGCACCAGCTGCTCTTTGGGACCATTTTTCTTGCCGTCTGCACCCAGGCTGGAGGACGCAGCCACCTCCCAGCGACGCGGCTCACAGGGGCAGGGGGTGCTGCAGGGCAGGGGGGGTTGTGGCACCCCCAGCCCGGCTGGGGCAGCCCAGAGAGAGGGGTCTGCTGAGGGACGGGACGGTGGCTCCCGCGGAGCCCTAAAGCCCACTCTTTGGCCTCACCTCTTGTGGCTCTTTGGCCACACCAGGAGCGTGTCACCTGCGACTCTGCAGCTCCCCGGGGGAGGGGAAGGTTATTCTCGGGGCTGATGAGAAGTATTGATCTAAGGATAATTAAAAGCCTTGCATTAAGAAACTCCAGCCCACGGTGCTGAGGATCAGCTCGGAGGAAGGCTGTGGCAGTAGCGCCAGTGAGACACGAGATGTCAAATTACTCCTCGCTGTTAAATGACCTGATTAATTTAACCATTGTTTTGGTGTGGTTGAGCCCTGTCTCTGTTCCTGTATTCATTATTCATCAGGACCGTCCTGAATATTTTAAGGACACGGTTTTTGTCCCGTGTGTTCCTCGGTGCCGTGGTGTTCCCTGAGCTCCCGTCTGTGACCCTGGTCCCAGCAGAAACCGGTGGCGCAGGAGGAGAAACACCACCTCAGGCTGGGGATGTCTGCGGGACCTTATCAACTCCCCTCTGCAGGGGTACAAGGATTGTACCTGAACTTGTACATAATTAATTGCACAGTGGGCTATTAACAGGCAAGTGAAGGAACCAGACAAAGAGGGACATGCAAGGGAATCAATTTTCTTTTTAATGCGTTTCAGTTCTCCTGTTTGTGTGCTGTGATAGATGTTGGCCAACAGCAGATTATATCAGACACAGCAACTAATAGGGTGACGTTCTGAAGGAGACAAATATATTCATTATCCCATTATGGCTACAGCACTTGGAAATGCAAAACTATGGTTTTGGGGTATAGGCTTGGTTCCAACGACTTGATTATTTTTAAATGAAACTTGAAATCTTGCAGCCAGCAAATTCTTTTGCATAAAGTATGCAAAGTTTCCATCCTATTTATTTAACCATGGTTACCCAAAACATCATCATTCTTTAAATGCATATATTTATGTCTATGACAGGGCGGGGGGGGAAGTGTGGTAAATGAATATAGCTAATTCTTGCTGTGCTTCGTTAAAGTGTATTTCCAGCTCCGGTATTTTGTCAGCAAAGTTTCCCTGGGTCTGACCACGCGACAGCTCCTGGTGAAACACGGGAGAGGCAAAAAGCAAGAGTCCCCCCTTAACTGTGTGCAGGTGACAGGGGGCTAATTCAGTCGTGGTTAAAGGAATCCCATAGAAAAGCTGTTGGGTTTTTTTATCCATTCTGGTGGGTTTTGCCACAGCCCTGCTGCGGGGACAGGCACCTCTTACCGGAGCAGAATGAGCCCGAGTGCGACTGGGCTCGGTCTTCACCCTCCCGGGGTCCAGAACTGCGTCGGGTTGGAAATAGCCCCCCAAACGTGTCCTCCCTCTCCGGGGAAACTGTGGCCATTAAAATCCTTTCCACCTCTGTCTTTGAACAAAAATATTTTATACAGTTTTATGGATAAAAGACACTGGCAAGGTTACTCTGGGAACATTTTGCAAGCTGGTTTCTGATGCAGCAGCGCGCTAAAGGGCTGTGAGCCATCGCTTTGCCTTGAGCCTGAATTAAATACCGTCTCGGTTTGGGAGTATAAAACAACTGTGTGTCCTGGTGTCACTGGGAGGTGACAGCAAAACCCTTCCAGGGCCACCGGGAGCCCAAGCCCTGCACGGGTGCGTTTGTGGTGGGTGAGCAGAGAGTCCTCAGAAGCCACCCTGATGTGACCCCCTGAGGCCCTGCTGGCCCCAGCCCCAAGCGGTCCCACAGCCAGGGGGGCATCTTGTGTGGCAGAGCAGGGCACAGGGACAGGTATGGAGCAGAGGGGACGCTGGCACCCGCTCCCTGCAGACCTGGCCTTTGCAGACCAGAGTTTGCTTTGTCACTGGTGGAAATCTAACTATCACTAATAATATTAATATTCTCTGATGCAAATAGAGGAGAAATAAAGGAGCTGGTATAGATTGGCCTCTGCTGCTTGAGAAAATATTTTATTTAAAATCACAAAGGCTGAGAAATGAGAACCCTCAGAAGAGGTTCTTTCCGAACAAGCCCCATTGTGGCAGGTGTGTGTCCAGTGGTGGCACTGGAGAGGACACAGCCCAGCACCGGGGTTCACAGGAGCTTTCCAGGGGTCTCCTGGGAACAGCTGTTGATGACCTTGGAAGCACCCATGGGGGCACCTGTGGCATTGGAAATGACAATTAAAAGCTCCGTCGTGCTGTGTTGAGAGCTATTTGGGGGATCCTGGGGGAGTCCTGTGTCTCCGTGCGCGGTGCCGTTGGCCGGAGGGCAGTGACCCAGGGTGCAGGGTGTGCGGGGCAGGGACTGCTCTGCCGCTGGGGAGAGGCAGCAGAGCCAAAAGCGAGTGGGAAGTTGGTTTGTGGGAACGGTCCCTGGGGAGGAGAAGCCCTGGGGGAGCCGAGCGGTGCCCAGTGGCCGTTCCCCTCCTGGCGCTGCCATCCCCAGCTGGGCCAGATGTTTGAGCACGAAGCCGTGCTCTGCTGCCTTCCCCTTCCAGATGAAGGGCTGGGGGTTTCCACAGCTCGGTGACAGATTTTCTTTCTCCCCGGAGAGCTCTGCACTAAGCTTTCCAGATCCCCCGAGTTCCGTCGGCACAGGCTGAGCTTTCTCCCTGGAAGCCGAGCGCAGGAAGCGGCGTGGAGACGGGGAGGGACATCACACCAGACACCTCCCCATCCCTCCGGTGGCCTGGCTGAGGGTCTCCCAAAGAACGGAGGATCCTTCTCTTGCCAGAGTTTCTGCCAGAAATGCACGGCCATGCCCACTTCTCCGGGAACACGGCGAGGTGGTTTTAAAGGTGCTTGTGTTTGGTTTTTTTAATGGCAGCCTCCAGCTCCCCGCTGAGCACAGGCCCTTCCAGTGCCCCCCCCTGCCCCTTGTCTGCCAGTGAGTGCAACAAACCCCGGGTTTTAAATCAGGAGTGAGCAATGAGAAGGGGGCACCGGGGGGATGCTCTCCCGCAGGGAGGACGGGAAGGGAGATGCTGCTCCGGGGGTGCAGGGAGGGCTCCTGCCGGGACCCGCTGCTGCTCCTCGCTCACCTGGTGCAGCATTTATCATGGTAATTATGGAATGCATTCCCACACAAGCACTCGTCCTTGAAGGGGACGTTCCTGCTGCTGATACCGGGTTTGTTTGTGTTGCCAGAGACATGACGGATGGCTCCGGGAGGGAAGCGACCCTCCTCGAGACGCCTGGGAAGCCGAAGGCATTACCACGATGACGCTCCGCAGTGCCTTCTGCATCGAGGTTATTTCTGTGGGTCTTCATTTTGCATCTGATTTTTGTCTGTGGGAGCTCCCAGGTCACTCATGTCAGCAGCACAAATCTGACCTTTCAGGCTTTGGAGTTTGTTTAGATACCCCTTGAGTCAATGCTTCCCATCGGGGAGGCTTCCTCAAATCCATCAATAAAAGATTTATTATTAACAGCAGCTGTCTGGGCTGCAGCAGCCAGCAAGGCCCTTGTCAGGGCCCCCTCACACCAGCCACCCCCGTCCCACACACCAGACCCACGGAGCAGCTGGGAGGAGAAACCGGTGGGTACTGGGAAGGTGCTGGGATACAGGAGTGGCAGAGCCACGATCACGGTTTGCACGTCGCATCCTCCAGAGCCGTGTCCACTGGTTTTTTCCATGAGAAGGGAAAACCTGATAGAAATCAGTGTGGTTGGTTAAATGCAAAGAAAGGTCTTTGTGTCTATGAGGCATCTATCTGTCATGGGTCTGTCTGTCGTCAGAGCTGCTGGGCATGTCACAGGCAGAGTATGGAAATAACTGTCTTATTTTGAGGATGAAGGTGATTCTGTACTTGATTATACAAGAGACTCTTTGGGATCCTTTGGAAATGAAGGCGAGGGAGCAGTGCAGCTCATGATAGTGTTTTGATGCCTCACCAGAGGGGCAGCATCCCATTTCCACAGTTCTTTCCTTGCCCTTACCCAAGGTTGCTGGGGCTGCAGGAGTGTACTGGTGACAAACTGGGATCAGGGAGCAGAGGGGTGATGCTGTGGGGAAACAAGCCCTGGCCGCTGCAGGAGGGGCTGGGGGTTTTACCAAGGGGTCAACTCACAGCTCAGAAAGGATGAAGTTTCTGAAGAAGCTGCCCATGAAAGAGCAGCCTCCTTTGTGTGTGCAGCTGGACGAAACCGGGGGAAGCTGGGGGTGCAGATGTGTGATTGGCTGGAGCAGCGAGTGTTTGCAGATGTAAATTTGCTGGCTGAGTAACTATTCGTTCTCTAAAACTGGGTCTTCATCGGGGCTTTGGGTCAAGATGTTTTGCAATGAAGCATTGAGAGCTGCTTCCTCTAAATTCTGTTTTAAAGATTAACAATAGAAGTTATTATGCACGACACGGCAGAGAGCTGGTACAGTTTATGCAAATACATTGCAAATGTGCCCCCCCTTACTGAATGCACAAATTAGACCTAAAATTAGTAAATTAGGAGCTTAGTTGCTACTTGCATACGTCCGAGCATACCCTACAGTCATTAATCCAGGAAAATCCTCATTGAAGTTGATTGCAGGCCATTCACACCCAGCAACGCTCTGCAAAAGAGCAGAATTAGGAGATTAATGCTCCCTCCCCCCCTTCTGTCCCCAAAACTTCTCCCAGCAGAAATGTCATCAGAACAGGCACAATTATTCAGCAGACACTTGCTCCTACAGCAGCTGTACGTTCAGTTATTAACGCCACATCCCAGGCACACACCTATGTATGGCCAACAGACCAGTGTAGCTTGAAATCAAAATTAATTAAACCTTGTTTACCATTTGGAATTAGTGAGCTAATGAATATCATACCTCTGAGGCATCCATCTTGGTCAAATCCATTGTGCCTCACAGCTGTTGTTTTTGTCTGGAATAGGTTTGCTCCAGTTTTTATGAAGATTTCTACAAAGTAGTAAGTCCTGCACTTATTTGACTCAAAAAAAATTATAAAATTTTTATTAGCTTCCAAGGAATTGGGTTTTCTACATTTTGCCTGGCAATAAAGGTTGATTTGTTCTGTATCTGCCTGATCGAGTACTTGGGTGCTAGCTATTACTTAAATCTAATGACTCTTCTTAAAAGGCATTCAGGTTGTCTCCTGTGAGCAAACACACTGGGTTTGTAAAATTGTGTACTGATTACTCTGCTATAAATGTGGTCACACCTCTGCTATTAAATCTTACCTGTATAAACAATTCCAACACACAGACGTATTGCTATACAGTTATTTATACCCATTTTATTAAGGTTACTTTTTTGGCAATCGCGCTGCTTTTAAATCTGCTGTGGCTTATTTAGTGCCAAGTGACAGAAAATTCAGTATGTCACACGGAAGCATCACTTTTACCCCTTTATCTCTGTCGTCCCCCCCCCAGCTTTATTTATTGTCGCGGGTGATGACAGAGCGCCAGACGCCAGGAGATAGCAGTCTGTCTTCCCAGAGAGTTTTCAGGCTCTGCTTTTCTCCAGGGCACGTTTTCCTGCCCAGCCCGTGTCCCTGGGTGGGCAGTGGGGGCCAGAGCCCTCTCCCGGGGGAAGGGGCTGCCTGGGGGAGGCAGGGCAGCCCCCCCACACCCGGAGAAAAAACCTCCCCACACCTGAAACCCCCCTTTTCCCAAAGCAGCCTCTTCCCCCGAGGAGCCGAGAGGTGGAAATCACAGGCTCTAATCCTGACAAAGAACCCCGGGCAGAGTAATGTGGATTAAAGTGGGCTTCCTTTATTGACATATTGCCTGTCAGAGTGAGGATATATATATTTTTTTTAAATGAGCATCCACTCCGAGCAAGTTCAGATGAGTAATGTCCCTGTCAGCCCCGCAGAGGGGCAGTGCCTTGTGCAGAGATGAGCTGTTAAAGGAGTGGTCCCCGGGCAGAGACAGGCCTGTCCCCGGCCCTGACAGCCCCGCGTTGCTTAGCGCTTGTTGCCACGCTACGGGAGAGCCCGGCATCACGGCCACCGTCCCGGCCACCATCCCGCGTGCGGGAAACTGCCCGCATTTGGAGCAAATGGGCCGCTGTGGGTATGGCAAAGGGAGAGGTGCCGATCGAGATGCCGTGTCGGTGCTTCCCAGCCCCGGCGGGGAGGAGGGAGCCGTGTCGGGGATGTGTTTAACCGTGGATGTGACCTTGCTTCTGCTTGTCTTTTCCTCCGAGCTCCCCGATAAATCAGACACTTATCTCTGCTTATTGCTTATTTATGACTTCATTTAGCCCGCAGTGCTGGCGAGGGGGGGGACGGGGGGGGCACGGCCGCCCCCAGCAGTGGGCTGTGTGTGGCTGGTGCACACGCGTGTGCGTGTCGCTCTGCGCCGCCGTGACAAACGGTCAGTGCAGCAAATGGTGGCAGAAAGGCCCCGCTGGGGAAACATCGCTCCGCCATCTGTTCGGGGGGGCTGGACTCTGTCCTCCTGCCCCTTTGGAGCAGCTCTCCCACCCTGGCAGCCACGGCGCCTGCAGCCTGTGGACACGGGTCTCGCCCCCAGGGTCACCCTGTCCCCTCTGCCCCGGGTTCTGTCCTCAGCGCGTCCCCCAGCCCTCGGGGGCAGCTGCCACCTCCCGCGGGGTCAGCGAGGAGCCCCTCAGGATGCTGGCGGTGGCCGTGGGGGTTTCTGCAGCACAGGGCCCCCCCTGCACCCCACGGCAGAGCCACGTCCCCCCACCCTGCACGGCCCGTGGCACACGGGGGGGGTTAAGCACCGCGTTTAGGACCATCCCAGTTCCTGGGGTGAGGGAATGGGGTGAGAGCCCCCCTCCTGAGGCAGTTAAATGAAACGCTGCATCCCGGGCAGTGCTGTGCTGGTGGGAGACGCCGGGATGACTGCAGCAGGACTTTCTTTCTCTAAAATCTATGACTTTGAGTTCACTTCAGGCGGGATGGGACCCCGATGCCGCCCTGCGGGGTGCAAGGGCTTGAGGATAAACGCGGGAGGAAGCAGCTGGAGGCACGCTCTGCCGCCGTCTGCGCTGCTGTGGCTCAGGGTGGGAGTACACGTGTCCTCCCGCTGATCCTTCTGTCCAAAATGTTTCACCTGGAGTTCGCAGCGCTGGCTCAATCTAGCGATGTGTATCTGGAGGAGTCTCGCGTGCTTGCTAAAGAGGAGGAAATACAAATTGCCTCTACGCAGCGCTCTGACCTCACGGCCAGGGTAAGAACCAGTCCCCTGTCTCCAAAATGAAAGATCATTTGCAATCATATTAGTAAGCAAACAGGAGACGAGCCTCTCCCAGCCCTAATGAAACACCCGTTGACTCCGGGTCTGACCCTGGGCTCAGCGTCCCCCAGCCCAGCTCCTCCCTGCGCCCACCCGGGCTCCCCCCCCGGCTCCCCCAGCCACAGCACCAGGACGATCCCAGCCTGAAGCCTTCTCGTGTGTAAAGCCAGTAATGAGGCGTTTTCTGTCACACCCCCCCCGGAGCTCCCGTGAGAGCAGTGGTGCAGGGAGGCTGAAGGTGGGTCAGGACCCTTTCGGGGGCGCGGGGAGAGGGAAGGGCAGGCAATGCTCAGCGCAGCAGCGCTGCTGGATAGCGGGAACCTCTGGAGCAGAGATTTATCCCGGGGCCCGTGGGAACCCTCAGCTGGAGCACGAGAAACCAAACTTTCATTTAAACCCTAAAGCTTTGCTTTTGTGATCGTTATTATTTTAAGCTCCCGTAGCTTTTCCTGCATTCATTTCCACCCAGAATAATGAGGGCCATATCAGCAAAAGGTGATTTAATTGCAGGAACTTTCGCAAAGTGAGGAGTCTCATTTTCTTTAATCCAGAGTGTTAGCAATTCCCCACATGCTTATGTTCATTTTAAGAATCAATAAAGCACAAACATGTCTAATTACCCTAAAATATTTTGCAAAATCAGAAGTCAGATTAGATTTTGCTTAAGCATCAAATAGAAATTTTAATGTCCACCCAAATCGATATGTTACCCACGGGTCCTAAGATTTTCACTTACATGCTTGATCATATATTATAATGAAGGTTTGTAATAACATTAAAATCTTCTTGAATGCATTTTCTGTATAATTTACTTTTTTTCCACTCTCCATACCACAGAGATTCAAATATAATTACTCAGAAACATAATGCACAGCTGCTTTTCTTGTCCTGTATTCTGAATTTACTTGCTGATGAACATCAGCCTGAAATATTTTGACTATTTAATTAAGGTCTTACTAAAAATACTTCAGCTGCTTTGTAATTCTTCCAAAAAGGGGGGGGGGGAGCTGCATGGCTGTCCTTACCGCCCTGCGCAGCGCGTGGAGCGGGGCAGGAATTACCTTCCTCCGTCCTTGAAAATAACCTCAGCTGGTGCCAGTTTCCAGAGGGGGGGATTCCCCCAGCGCCCCTTCCTTCCTGCCCCAGCCGCTGGTGTCCCGGGGGGTGACGGGGACAGCCCGTGCTGCGGGAGGAGGAGCGGGGCCGGGTGGGACGATGGGGGCGAGGGCGGCTCCTGCCCGGAGCTGGTGATGCCCCGAACGAGCCCAGAACCCCCTTGTCCTGCAGTTCCCTGCCCTCTCTGCCCTGGATGCTCCGTGTCGTGGGGGGTCGGAGGAAGGAGCTGGGGATACTCTCTGGTCGGGGCAAACCTCATGTTCTCAGTGTTCTGCCTTTTCCCCAGGAGGGTCTCCGTGGCCCCCCCCAGGGGGGAGCCCACCCCACACAGGCAACCGAAGGGTCCCCCAGACTCTGCTCTGGGTGCTCAGGAGGATTCACCGGATTAATTAAGGTGCAAGTTTCAAGCAGTTTGGTTAAATCATTTGGAGATTCCATTTAGATGGTGTTGCTTGGAATGAAGGTGAGGTAAACTAAATCGGGTTAGTCCACCTTAATTCTAAGCAAAAGTGTCTACTAAGGTATTTAATGCAATTTAGCTAATCCATTTAAAAGTTAATTCAGGTTGTTTTCCTGATATCCTCGTGCACACAGACCCTCATTAACTTCAGCAGGACTTGGTGACGGACCGAGCCCCGGAGAGGCTGTGGAGCCCGACCCGCAGGGCTGACTCCGGCCGTGCAGCGGGAAGGGCTCTGTGCCATCCCCACCATTCCTGTTTGTGTTTGTATTTACACCCCCTCACAGAGCGTCCAGAGCTGGTCCTTCGCCCTCCGAGGGGCTGCAGCCGCTGCAGGGCTGCCCTGACGCCTCCATGGCATCTCCGGGGGTTCACAAGCCCCCTGGTGCAGAAGAGGTGGCTCTGCCTCTGCCGTCCCCGGTGACCATCCGTGTCGGCTGGGCACCTCAATCCCCTCAAATAAATCCCGACTGCAATGCAGAATTGCAATTTTTTTCCCCTCGTGCCTTAGAAAAGGGGTAGGCTCGAGTAGCTGCGTGGAGCGGTCTGCCAAGCGTGCAGCAGTCAGCTATTATTTCTGCCAATTAAAAACCATATTAACATTTGTAGAGTGCTGTCGCCGAGTCTGTAACATTCTCTGCTGGGTCTGCTTTACGTATGAACGAGAACATAGCGGTCCTTTGCAGACAGATGGAAAATTGCTTTTCTTTCTCATCGATCAGTTCAGAGCAGTGGGGGCAATAAAAGCTCTGAGCCCCTTCTTGGAACCCCCACCTCTGTAAATCCCAGACGTGCCACTGGTGGGGACAGTGGGGTCCGAGCCTGGTCATCCCTGCAGCGCCTGTCCCCCCGTGCAGAGGAGGAGGAGGGCTTTGTCCCTAACCAGAACACCCCTGCCAGGAGTTCTCCGGGCTGTGACCTTACGTCACACGTGCATCTCTGTCCCCTCGCCGGGCAGGGACCTTTGCGCTCTCCCACACACACCATCTGCCCCGTCGTTGTGTCTGAAGGGACATTGCTGGTGACCTTCCTCAGAAGCAGAGGAGACGTGGTCGTGCCTGAGTGAATCCCCCCCCCGGAGCTTCCAGACCTGACCTGGCTTCAGCCGAGAGGTGGTTCCCGGCCACGCTGGGGGGCTGGGACCTTTGTCGCCGAAGTGCAGGGACGTGGGTCAGGGGGAGTTCACAGCAGGTTCTCTTTTCTCAAGGACCGGGGACGTGGTGCCAGGGGAGATGCTGCTCCGAGGCTGGCAGTGCCCGAGCCCAGCCCCCAGCGCTGCTTTCGGTGCCTCAGAGCCCGGTGCTCTGTGACCTGCGGATTTTTTCCCTTGAATGCTCTGCCTGCTTCTGCCTGACATCATTAATCACAGAACCATATGGCTCTGCTCAGCGCCTGCGATCCCTTTGCTGTCCCTGTATACAGCATGTGACATAAAAATGCTAATTATTTAAATCCGATACAGTTGTTAATAAAGGGCCAGTGAGTTTAGTTGTGATTGATTTAACCCTTCCCTGGGGATCTTCTTTCCAGGAGGCTGAGCACGACCGAGAGGGAGAGGAGCCTCCCTGCTCCACGGCTGGTTTCAGTGGCTGTAGGAGAATCTGGGGCTGGAGAAGAGGTAGGATTTCGGAATATTCCTGTGCTTTGGCTGGGTGGGAAGGGCTGTCCCAGGCCTGGCAGGAGTCCCTCTTGGGCAGCTCTACCAAAGGGAACACAAGGTGGCACTGATCTGTCCTTCACTGGAAGGAGGACGGTTGCGTTGGCCGTGGAGGAGTGTCCCAGCATCACCCCCTGCCCCCTTCCACCCGCAGAGCCCCAGGGGAGGAGTCGGATGAGCAGAGCATCCTTCCCCACCAGCAAAACCTGAGGGGGGATGCCACCCCATCACGGGGCTGTCAGCCCCGAGGGTCACTCCCCACGTGTCCCTTCGCAGGTCTCCCTGGAAGCCTGGGTCACGCCGAGGTAGTGCCAGGGCAGTGGGCATCACTCAGCCTGTGAAGCCACCAAATGGTGCCACTGCGAGGGGGACGGGTCTGTGGCCACAAAGGCTGCAGTTCACTAAAAACCAACGGGGAATACAAAAACTTGCCAACTGGTTTCTTCCGTCTCGGCCAGAGGGATCAGGCGCTGCCGGCTCCGACCCTCACACCCCACCATCGCTGCCATCCCTCTCAAGTTCTCTGAGTGTCACCGAGAGGGAACTCACTGGAGGTTTTTTTCCAAACGGTGCAAATGAGCCTGAAAAAAACCCGACTCATCGGAGACCTTTGTTTCCAGGTGCTTAATTAATATTATCGAGTCTACGAGCATGAGTCAAACTTGTCCGGTCACGGCTGCTCTTGGGGAGGGGGGGGCTGTGACTCACCCCTCCTGAACTTTCTCTCTGTGTGAGGTTAGTGCAGCCCAATTAGCACCGGGTGAGCTGTAACCAGCTGTTCCAGCCTCACGCACAAACCCATGACCTCTGAGGGCTGAAGGGGCAGACACAAGAGGTTTCTGTCATCACCCTCAATACTGTTCCCAGAAGTGGGAGCAGCTGCCCTGCCTGTGCCTGGCTCTCCGCACCAAGCCCCCCAGCGTAGGGGATAACTCCAGGTTGTGCTGGTTCTCTCTAAAGTGGAGTGACCCTCATTTCCACATCCCCCCTTCCCCTTAATTACTTCGTTCTCTTCCAACCTCTCAGCTCGTTAAACCCAATGATTTTGCTCTGTACATCACAAGCTGCTCCTGTTCTTGAAAAGATTCAGTTAAATGCTGCTTTTGTATTTGAAATTTATGCAAAATTTATAAACAAAAAATTCCCGAGCAGAAATCTCACTTTTTTTCTTCTAAAAATATTCAGAGCAGGACTTGTGGAACATCAGGAATAATGATTCAAGCCAGCCAGATTTCAAACAGCAAGGAGAAAAAAAGAACCTCTTGAGAACGGCATATTGAGAAATGGCCACATTAAATATAAAAAAGAAAAAGAGTGTGTAAAGCTTCCTAACTTATTAAATTTCCTGCCACGGATCTATTAGACGGGATGTAAAGAGCCACCAAGTCCTCACCACACCCCAGCCCGGGGTCCCGTCCCGCTGTGCCGGCGGAGGGGGTGCACAGTGCCCCCCCAGCATCCCTGCCAGCACCCGAGCCATTCGGCTCCTCTGCAATTACTATTAATGCCTTAATTAAAATGCATTATTTACCCCAAAATATTGCATTAATGGCTTATTAATTAAATATAAAGTCTCTCAATGGCTAATTATTTTTACCCTGTCTGCGGCGGCAGAAGCGTTTCTCAAACATTAAAACGTCTGACTCTGGGTTTTATCCCGGGGTCCGTTCATGTTCCAGAAGGCAGCAGCGCAGGGGAGAGCGGGGCCGTGGCAAAGCCCCCTCCCCTCCATCCCCAGCCCAGAGACCGCTCAGCCACGCGTGGGGCTGTGACAGGCTGGGGGCTCGGGGGGACGGAGGGAGGGGACCCCCAGCAGCCCCCTCTTGCCTTCCCCGTCCCCCACCTCCCAGGAGCCCAGAGAGCGTGCCCTGGGTCCGATCCTGCCGAGGCTCCGGGCGGGGGGCCGGGGGCTGCGGGTGGTGTGGAGGGGTGGCCAGGGACATGTGTCCTGCTGAAGATGCCACCTTCCCGCAGCAGAGACCCCTGGCCCCAGAGCCCGAGGGGTGGTGCTGCCAGACCCTTCGGCAAATACAAGAGGATTTGGGGGGGTGAGATTTTTTTTTCCTTTATGGCAAAAAGTATTACTTGGGAGCAGTTTTTCAGATACCAGCAGGTGCAGACAGGCCCCTGGTGGAGTTCTCAGGGGGCACCGGTTCTGGTCCTGTCCCCCCCCTCAGCACTTACACACATCCCGGGCTCTGGGGCAGAGCATTTGGGCAGGACTCGCGCTCGAGGTGCTGGGCCAGACCCTCAGCTGACATAAATCACTGACACAAGTGGAACTATGCTGATTTGCACCAGTCACAGGCTTTAAATTAAAATTTAATTGAAAACTTAAGCTGCCATTAATTTTCAATGAGTGGCTTTTGCAAGAACGCAGCCAGATCTTCCCCGTCCCGTCTCCTGCCCGGTCTCTGACAAAGGAATAAAGAGCTGTGTATTAGGACAGCCGTGTCTGATGGGCTCCCAGCCTCTGTCCTTACCTTTCCCTTCACACTCTCTGCCGGCACCGTCCCTGGGATCCCTTCTATCAGCAGATCAGTCATTTCCATGCAAATCTCATTAGTTATCGTCACCCTCTCCTACAGCATAATTGACTTTCTGGGACCTTGGCTGTGTCACAGCTTCCCCAGCGGGTGCTTCTCTTACGTCGCATCTTCTATTAAGTGTTGCCCTAGAAATGAGAGCAAAAAGCAAGGATTTACAAGATAAGGGGTGTGTGTGTGTGGGTGTGTGTGTGCATATGCCTGGATGGGTAGGGATATACACACAAATGTATGCATATGTATCCAGTATAATTATTGTAACAGTATAATGAATCAATTATGACACTGGACAGCGGATTCCCATGTAAATAATTGACTTGGATTTCTTTTGGAAGTGGCTTTGGAGGTGCAGGAGAATTCCTGTCTCCAAGTAACACATCATCCACGCTGCTCGCCAGGCTGACCCCTCTGTCAATCGGGTTGTGGCTCTGGGACTCGCAGTGTAAGTACAGGAAACGTTACTTCCACGGACACAGGATTTCCTGACGTTTAAACTAAAGAGTAATCACACAATATAAGATACCCCCACACCAAACAGGGGCAGAATATTGAGCCTCATTATTAATTGGTTTTGATTTAAACCAGGTGCCAAACATGAAGGGGGAGTCAATAAATCTAACGGCCACAGCAGCACCTGGTTGTGTTGGGATGGTCCTGGGAGGCTCTGCTGGGATCCACCCTGCAAAAAAAGTAAGTTCTGGAAGCAAAAGCTTTTAAAGAATGGTTTATGTTGAATCTTTATCTGTACTGAAAGTATGAAAAAACTTTTCTGTGATTCTAAAGTCTCACAAAGTTGTTTCACCTGTGCCTACACCTCGTTTGCGTTTCTGGGCTAAGAATATACGGAATGTACTAGTGAGCCAGTCTGTGAGCAGGAGCTTTGTGGAAACAGGGGTTATTTTTTGCGTGGGGATAATCTGCACGCAGTTGCACACGCAGGTATCTCCACTGAGTGTCAAGGAATTACTCTTCTGAGTAAAACTTACTTCTGTGATTAAGAAAATGCCGTTCTAAGGGGTAGGCTCATCCCAAGGAAAAAGCACGCGTCACAAAATAGAAGCGGTTCCCGTTCAAAGCATAAAGTCCGAGCAGCTGAACAATCCTATGCAAATGATGGAAAAGACTGAGACGCTAGAAATTAAAAAATAAAGGGAGCGTTAGAGGGAATCACTGGCTGTTGGGAGGTGGTGTCTGAAGAGAAAACTCCAGGGTTGGGGTGATTTGCTGGCAGCCACCCCCGTGCCATGTCCCAGCTCCCGGTGCCCGCTGCAGCCGCGCCGTCTGGAGCCTGAAGTAACAGGGGCTGGAGGGTGATTGATGGAACAAGTGATCTAATTTCCCGATCGGTTAATCCTGAATTAAAATCCTTGTGGTAAGTTTTTGGTCTTTGCCTAGCATGAAGCGTGGCTTAAAGAGGAGCTTTTCTTGTAACGAAGTGACTCCCATTAGCAGGGGCCGCAGCGCGCGGTGTCCCTCGTTAAGCAGAGCCACAGCTCGTGCAAATGAAGAGAGATGCCCCGGGGGGGCTGTGGGTGGGCAGGGGGAGGAGGCACACAGCCGAGCGCCAAAGTTGCCTTCAGAGAGATGCAATTCCATAGGGCAGCAGCACAGAAACTGTGCTGATGAGGCTTTAAAATAACACAGAGATACATTTGTCCTGAAACTCTCATAGATGGGAAGTACTGCTCACCCCCAGAGTCTGTGCAGGAGTAACTTAATGTCAGTATAAGCTTCGGAGAAAGATAGATGTTGGGAGGCAGAGGTCAGGGGGAAGAGCTGGGAGACATGAGCTGTGAGGATAATTGGAGGAGGAGGAGGAGGGGAAGCCACCAGCCAGCTCCGATGGGATGCTGCCAGGATGGGGTGGGTGGATGGAGGGGAGGAAGTGGCCAGGGGGTCCCCAGCCTGCTCACCGGAGGGTCCCTGGGGCTCAGGGGACACAGGGAGATGAGGCTTCCCTGTTTTATCAGTTTTTAGAGTGTGCTGAATTACTTAATTATTAATAAAGCGTTGGTTTGCCTGGAATGGCTTTCCAACAGCTGCGTTGGCACACAGCAGGCTTGGGCTTGGTCAGGCTGGTGTTGGCCCAGGGAGGCAGGTTTCAAAGCTGCTCTTGAAATGATGGGGTGGTGGGGAGCCCAGGTCCCCACCTCCAGCTCATCCGGGCTCGGTGCCGGGGCTGGCACTGGCCAGGAGAGCGGCAGAGCGAGCCCCGGGGCCAAGAGCATCCTTCCCCCGCACAGAGGGATGCTGCCATCAATACTCATTAGCAGGGAGATTGTTATTGCCCCTCCTCAGACACCACGTTCTTGCCCAAACAATCCAGTTATATTTAAATTGCTTTAAAACCATTAGAAGCAATCAATTCGCATTAAAGATCCGTAATTCTCCTGCAATCAATTTACTTGTCTGTCTGCAAAGTTTTCCCAATTCGAAGAAGTTCCCGGAGCCGGCGGGTAGTTTGTGGGGTGAAATAGGTTGGTGGTGTTGGCCCCGGTGCCCCGGTGAGGGGTCCTTGACTGAGGATGAGCCCCAGGGACCTGCCAGGGGGTGGGCGAGGGGCGACAGCAACGGACAGTGCTTGGCTGGAAGGGGAGGAGAAAAGGGAAAAACCAGGGGAAGATGGAAGTCAAAGGAGAAGCTGTTGGTCTCTGTGTTTGCCAGAGGGAGAGAGGACAGAACCGATTTATCCATCCAGCAGGTAGGGATATGAGGGAAAAAAATTCAAATTGATCAAAAAATTAAATATTCATAGGACATTATTCATTAAGATTCATCTTGCCAAGTGGGTGAAATGAGGCAAGGGAAGAAATTAGCTTGCTTGAGAGTGTCAAAGTGATTATGTGATTAAATTGCAATTTATAATTTCTCCTTCAAAAGTGTTACTCCTTGATTTGTGTTTCTGCCCCCTCTCTGTTTCCTGAGGTCTCCCCTCCCGTGGGGACGATCGATAAACACACAGGGCTGGTCTCACAGAGAAGCCTGCAGACATCCCCCGCCGGCGCTTGTGGGGTGGCAGATCCCTGTCCCCAAAACCCGTCCTCTGCCGGCTTTTCCCGTGATTTATTCTGCGGGAGGCTGCCCACGTGTCCCGTGACCCCCCCTCCCCACAGACCCACGGCTTCGTTGCCCGTCTCACGTCTCCGGGTTCTCAGGCCGTTGCACAGCGGAACCCACCCTCCCGCTGGCTGAGCCAGGAGATTTGGTGCGGAAAAGCAGCGTTTTGGCGCTTGCTTCTCTAACCCCCCGGTGCCGGGGGGCTGCAGCTCAGCCCCATCCCCACTGACCCCCCCAGCACGACCAGCCGTGCTCAGCGCAGGCAGCGAGAGCGGGGAAGACTTGTTGTGGTATTTCACTCTCTCCTAGAGAACTCGGCCTCCCGTTGGTGGTGGTGTTGTGCCCAGCCTGGCAAGGACAGCTATTTCTTTTTTGCTGCCCGATAAAGATTTAGAGGCTGTTTGAAAAAATACAGTATTAATTCATGGCTTGTTTATGAACAGCACAGGGCTTGCACAGGTTAATTAGTTGAGGCAGGCTTTTCCTCAAGTGAATGAGCAGGTGTGGGGTTTATAGCTCTGTCACCCAGTTTATTTGTTCATTTTCTGTTTTATTTGGAAATACAGTTATACAACAATAAATAAAATCAACCATGACAAGGCTTATGTCTGCAGCAAACATTTAAGCCCTTCCAAGGCAGTAATCCCCAGAACGTCTGTGGTACAGGCTGGTCTCCAGCCCCCGGGGTGGGGGCATGAGCTGGGAGGGCAGTAACCCCAGGGGGGCCGGGGGGCAGTGCCACGTGTGGAGGGGCGTCTTCTCGGCAGTGACAGAGCTGTCGGGGTCTTTGGTCATGTTTCTCCTTCTCTCGCTGTTCCCCGTGTGCTTGGGGAAGCTGGTTGAGGAGCAGCCTGGGCTGGGGGTGTCTGGGCTTGGTGCCCCACATCATTTTCAGGACAGCGTGTAACTCGTTGACCCCTTGTTTCCCCTGCTCTGAAGTCTGCACGAAGGCACAGCAGAAAGGGCAGGGGTTGGAGGGAGGGAGAGGAACAGCCTGATGGATCGCTGGGTCTGGAAGCGGAACGTTCTTCCAGTCCCTGGAAAACCAACAAGAATATCTGATGAAGTTAGAGGTGGAACATTGGAGAGACACTGAACTCCAGGAAAGCTCAGCCCGATGAAACTGCTTTAAATCAGTTTACTTGGTTGTTTCTGCTTCACTTGCAAGACATCGTTATAATTACTTGGCATTGGCAAGCCATTACTCAGAGGTTCTGGGCCAGGGTAGCAGAAGACATGATTGTCTCATAAACCTAATGAGCCACATTGATTACCAGAGGATAAGGACTGAGCTATAAACAGCCCGTATTCTTTATTTGTCTGGTTGTTAGATCTGTATTTGCAGCCTGGACTTGACAGTGAGTTATTTGGGGATGCTCTTGCGTTACTTCTCCCACCAGGCACAGCTCAGCATCCGTGTCCCCTCCCCTTGTAACCGGCGTCAGTGATGGATGGGAAGCGGATTCGGGTCCTGCCTTGGACACTGTCCCCACTGAGGATGGTGGTGGTGGGAAGGGCAGCCCCACAGCGTTCCTGAGCTCAGGAGAGGGACTGGCAGGTCGGGGTTAGGACGCTGCTGGAGTCACCTGCAACAGGCAGGTCCATCACCAGCGGGGACAGCCCAGTTCTGCCGTTAGAGGAGACACCACAGTGTTTGTGGTGGGAGTGAGCACGTGTCCCTGCTCTGGAATTCCCTGTCTGCTTTCGGGATGGAAATAGATCGCTAGAGAATTGGAACTAGTTCAATTATTAAAATCATCCAGCTCAGCCTGTCTGAAGAACTTGCACCCCCATCACCAGCAGGGCTTTGGCATCAAACCAGTTACTCCAGGACACCTGCCTGGTCAGGGCCATCCAGCACGGAGGGTCCCCAGTGCTCCCAGTTAAACCCCCACAGCTCCCACAGCCAGCATCCTGGTGTGAGATGCAGCTCCTGGGGGGCTGTATTTGTGTCACCCCCAGGTCCCCCCTCTGTGGCTGCAGAAAACTCCCAGTCACCCCTGGCACCCCGGCTCCTCAGGAGTGGGAGGGTTTGTCTGTAGAGCTGTTGCCAGCCATCTACTCTAGAGACTGGGTGGTTTGGTTTTTTTTGTTGTCGTTGTTATTGTTATTATTCCCTGAAATCAAGGGGGAAAAAAAAATCTGTCTGTGGTACACTGGTTGCCCACCTTGAGCTCTGAGGGGCCTGTGTGGTGTCTTTGTCTTGTGTGGTCCAGGAATGATGCTGGTGACCAGCAAAGGGGGCAGGATCTGGCTCCGCTCCCCCCAGCACCGCTGCGTTTCCAGCCGGGAAATGGCTCTTCCCCTCCTGCTCTTACTGCAGCTCTTTTTCTAATTGGGGATGACTCGGAACTGCTTTACTCTGCATTTTATACCTTCAAATGACTGACCTTTGATGTTGTGCTGATTAATTATTTAGGTAATGGGAGTGCTTTGCTGCCCCAGATGGTAACGGGGCGACTGGGGGTCCTTGCCCCGGGGACCCTGCAGTCCTCGATGGAGCCTCAGGGTTACAGCCGGGGCAGCCCCGGTGCCTCGTTCTTTACTGCGTCCCAGGGTTCGATGGTGGGTGTTGGGATGCTCCAGGGACACAAACCAGCCCAGCTCAGCCCGGCCAGTGGCACGGGGCTGGTCCTCACCCCATCCCCGGGGACATGCTCAGAAACGCGAGTTGCACAAAACAGTTGAAATGAGGCAGTAGGAAATTAAATATGCTTATTAGAGCTAAAAATAGCAGCTCTGTTCTTTGGTGATGCATGAAAAAAAGCCCCTTGTACCAGAAAAATGCTTTGGGCCTCTGCCAGGCAGCAGACGCAAGAAGCCTCCTGCTGCCTGGCTGGGAGCTGGTGGCATCGCCGCTGAACCCCGGGGGGGCTATTTTTAGCAGCAGATCAGTGGAGGCTTTTCTGCCCGTGAAGGGACCGGCAGGCTGGCCAGCCAGCGTGGCGGGGGTGAGGAAGCCTGTGTTAAATATTAATCCGTGTTAGACAGAGCCGGGGGGGTCTCCATCACTCGGGGGGGTGGGAAATGCGCAGGCTTGATGCGGGGGTACGTGTGGCACTGGGCTGGCCTGGCAGCAATGGGGCACTGAGAACTTGAGGGGCTTCCCCTCCTTGTGCAAGCGATGGGCCTTGGGCTGAGCACTTGGTGATCGCAGTGACCGAGGGGCCCGTGGATTAGGGGACAGACATGGGCAGAGGTGGCATGTTCCTGAGCAGGGCATCGGGTATGGTTTGAACCCTCTGTGTGAGGACCTCGGGCTTCCTGATATCGGTTAACCCTAGCAGAGCCCTTTTTCTTCTACCGCCTGTACCACTGATAAGTGTGACCATCCTCGTAGCCGAGGAGGGGACACTGAGGCAGGCAGGGGGGACATCTCTCTTTGTGCCCCCCGAGCAGCAGCAGAGCCAGCGTTATCTTCGTGCCCAGCCCAGCCAGTCAGTGCGTGTGGCTCCTAAAGGCTTGTGTCCTCCAGGGAAGCTGCGAAGCTGCTCTTTCCCTGACAGCACCTTTCCCTCGGGTGAGGTTTGAGTCCCGTTGCTGTGTCCGAGGGAGCTGGAACCGGCAGAGACAAAGCGGCTCCGTCGCCCTGGGCAGAAGGTGCAATGCTGCTCCCCTGTGGGGACAGGCAGCCTCGGACACGGGACGGGGGGGGGCTCTGGGGGGGGTGCAGGAGCTCTCCGGGATCTACAGCATCCCCAGCCACGTCTGCGAGGGGCCCGGGCACCAGACGAGGGCAGGGGGAGAAGGGGGCCCTGGGCAGGCGTTGGGTGAGACCTTGTTCCCAGAGCCCTGGAGGTGAGTTCCCTGTGACCGGGAGAGGGGAGAGCTGAGATTTCTCCTGCTTCAGGGGCCCCCGGGGTTGTTCTGCAGACAAGGGGCTGTCAGCAGTGTCACTTCTCCCAGGCAGGTTAATCCTCTGAACTTGAAATGCTTTTCATCTGGAAGTAGGTATATTTGATCATCTGGGGGGGTGGGAGGGGAATTAAATAGGAGGTCGATGCAAATAGGAAATTATGCAAATCACCTTATATATTAGACTGATAAAGTTTGTGGTTGCTATTTCAACTCACGTTGCCTGAATGCAAATTCTAAAGTAATCTACTAAATGTGAGGGAGCCTGACATGCATGATATCGGGGCCAGTCCCCCCAGTCCCCTGTGCTGTGGGGCCCGAGCATCGCTCCCCACAGCCCCTGAGGTCTGAGTGGGCCCCGCACCCCCCGACATCCCTCCCTCTGGCTGAGAGCGTTGTCCTTGCGGAGACCACAAAGCCAAGCCTGGAGAGTCATTTCTTTCACCCAACAGAATAGGAACGGTGAAGCCGTTGATGACAGCAGCTTTCCATTTGGATTTCTTCTGCTTCCCACCCCATCCCCAGCGTCCTCTCTGGGGGCCCAGGGACCGCCGGGGGGCAGTGGGGCAGGATGAGCCTCCCTCAGACCCTCTAATCCTCCCGAGGGGACACAGCACTCAGAGCTCTCTGTCACCTCGGGGTGTCTCTGTCACCCTCTGGCCTCTCTGCTCCACAGAAGGTACCAAATGAGGAGCAGCCCTTCCAGGAATGATGGCCCATTAGCAAGGTGAAGGATCTCAAACAGAGACCCCATTTCCCTCTGATGGGTTTTCAGGAAGAGCTTTCACGTGGCTGGGAGTCGCTCTGCTCATGCCCTGGTGAGCTGGGGGCTTCACTAGGGAATGAGCTGGGAGCCATGGGCAGCCTGGCCGGGGATGAGTGGGGGTGACCACACAAGTGCCCTCTCCTCATTAAACCGAATGGGTCATTTTTTCTCTAAACTATAATGTGTGCCAGAGAAAGGGTTTCCTGGGTAATAAAAACTCAGCTGTATTTTTGCAGCAGATGTGATAGAACAAGAACTTGACCAAGTTCTGGAGCAATGTCTGAGACACGATCCATCACCCGTGCAGGGCGTTTGATGCCGTTGGTGCTTCCCGAGCCGCGCAGAGGGCTCCAGCCCGACTCCTCCCGCTGACTTACTGCTACTGGGGCTTTGCTGAAGTACTTCCTGGGAAAAGAATATGCATTTAATGAGAGTTTTAAACCTTACAGCTACCAGATTGAAAGGGTCCCCCCGTGTCCCCCCCCAGGTGTGTCCCACACGTACCTGTGATGCATTAGCCCGTTCCCTGGGGTGTTCATATTTAAACAAGGACTTGCCCTCGCACTCCATCTCCTGCACTGACATCTCGCTGGGGCCGTCCTGCTGCACCTCTGCTCCTCCAGCTGTAGAAAGTAATCTTCACCAGTCACCCGATTAATTTTTTAAAACCTATATCTGAAGAATAAGAAATACTCTTGAAGGACTGGCCCTGCTGCTCTCTCCTGCCTTTGTGATATTAAGTATGTTAGAGAGGAAAAATCAGCCTTGGGTCTTACTGCTGCCCAGATCTCGTTTGGGTTGGTTTGTTTTCAGAAATCCATCTGTCACTGCCCATCCATTGCGCCGTGGTGGCTTCCTGAGGGCCAAGGTGGGTCCCACCCCTGGCAGAAGGTGGCCGGGGCATCCGGGTGACCCAGGCACAAGGACACGGGGACCCTGGCCATCAGCAGCGGGGGCACAGGGGCTGGGACAGCAGCAGCGTGCGGATGGACACCAGCCCTGGACTGAGCTGGGGGCACCACTCTGAGGTCAGATGAAGAGCGAGGGCTGCAGATTATCTATATTGGCAATTTTAGAATAAATTGCTGCTGGAATCCTTCCCGGCCAAATCCAGAGCCTGTGAATGTCAAAGGTTTCTGAAAGTCAATAACCAGAGACGTGTCTGCTCTGGCTTTCCCTGGGAATGGGGGGTGGAGGGGGAGAAATGTCAGATGAGCAGCTCGGATCCCGCTTCCCCCACGCTCGTGTCACACGTGTGACATTGTGTCTCACCCGCAGGAGCCCGGGCTGGCAGGCTCCGAGACGGTGGGGCTGGGACAGTCGGGGCTGGCCGAGGGCTCTGTAAAAAAGGGGGAAAAAAGAAAACTCACCTTTGAAACCTTGCTTTGTGCCTTGTTGAAATGCTGGGTGTGAGGGGGGAGAGTTGAGTCTCTCCTCCCTGAGCAGGACCTTCCAAATGGCCACGACTGCAGGTGAGACATGGGAGTGATGCTCTGCCCGCTCCCCCCGTGGCCCTCACTGCGGCGTGTGTGGTGCTGGGGACAGTGCTGCCCCTTCCCGCACCAGCCAGGATGGGCTGGGGACAGGGGAGCTGGGGCACCCCAGTGCCCCCCTGGCGCTGCCCATCCGTCTCACCTGAGCCCGGTTACACTGAGAAAGCACTTGAGCAGAGTAAACATATAATTAGTAAATGTTAGCAGAGCGCTATGTCTGTGAGCACAGAGCAGAAATTGTGCACACACACAGCCCCCGGGACTCTGCGCACGGGGGTTTAATCGGGTATGAAATCACATTGATCTCCCAGCCGCCTTCCATAAGTTATTTGTAAGTGGAGTCCTAATACAGACCAGGGCTTTTATTATTCCTCCTGACTTGCATCATTGCCCATGGCCTTTAAAAACGTTCCTTTCACATCTTCCTTCTTTTCTTCCATTCCCCCTCCACCAGCTCAGAAATAATCCCGGCAGGACCCGTGCCCTTGGTGACTCCTGCTCCTTGGTCAGAGCCGCATTAGCGCAGGCTGACGTCTGTTGTGTTCTCCGGAAAACAGGGGCCTGAGGCTCTTGGGATAAGAGATTTGCCAGGGGCAAGGGAGGGCAGGGAGCCTGGCACGTCAAACGGCTCAGAAATGCCCCATGTTGGCTTTTTTGACTCCCCAGCCCGAGTCCTGAGGAAACGCTCCCCCAGCCCCGCAGATCGTCCCCAGCCACCCCTTCCCCGTAAGGGTGCTGCTGCAGAACATCCAGAAAATACAAGTAAACTTCTAGACATTCCTTCATAGTCTCTCCATTTTGGAAGACTTTTGTTGCAGGGTATATTTGCTGTGTATACGTGTTCTCGTTGCTCACCACTCAGTACACACTCGGGGTCAGCGGCCATCTGTCCCTGCGTGGGGTTCCCCATCCCACCCCAGGATTCACTCCATGAGTGTTGAGCAGCCATGAGGAGTTAGGCTGGAAGGTGATGCTGAAACTGTCAGGGGTGATTTATTCTCAGCTTTTTTGCAAGTCTTGGCTTTGAGAGGGGGCTGCTACTTTTGAGGAGGTTTGCTGGACCCCCGCTGCCTCTTGCTCCCAGCCCCAGCAGTTCTGTACCCCAGCGGCACTTCATAGACGAGAGGAAACTGCCTTGTGGCACACTCCTCCTTGGTTTAAGTAGCCAGTAGTGAATTAACCCGGAATTTCTGGCCATAGTACTATTTTCCCAGTCTGGGGTGGGAGGCGTCCAGCAGCACAGCCGTGGGGCAGAGGGATGCCGTGGGGCAGAGGGATGCTGCAGGCGCTGGCTCACTGCTTGCTCCCTGCCCCGCTGA